>JAMLFY010000001.1:31225534-31469609 GCA_030441495.1 Dalbergia oliveri | reverse complement strand
TCTAATAAAATGATGTTTTATATATGTTTTCATTGAGAATGCTGAATATGATTAGTAGCAAGATTGATTGCACTTGTATTATCACATAAGATAGGGATCTTAGAATACATCAAGTGATAATCCTCCAAGGAGTTTATGGTCCAAAGCATTTGAATAAGGACATAGAAACAGGACATATTCAGCTTCAGCTCTGTAGAGAACTATTGTATTCTATTTTTTGCATGACCAAGTGATGAAGCATTCTCCAAAGAAGCAATAACATCTACTTATGCTCTTTTTATCCACTCTATCTCCAGGGAAGTCAACATCATAGAAACCCAATCTTGCTAGATGTACTTTTCTCATACCATAAACCAAAATTAGTAATACTAGCTAAATATCTCAGGAATCTTTAACAGCAATTAAGTGTAATTGCTTTAGGTTATATTGGAATCTAGCACAAATTTCCACACTTAATTGAATGTTTGGTCTACTTGTAGTAAGATACAAGAGAAAGCCAATTATTCCTCTATAATTACTTTCTTATACTTTTTCACCATTCTCATATACACTAATGACTTGAGATGGATGCATGAGGGTGTTTATGGGTTTTGTTTTATCCATATTAAACTTTTTCAAAAATTCTTTTGTATATTTTTCTTGATGGATCAAAGGACCCTCTTTTTGTTGTTTTTTTGCACCTAGAAATAATTTAAGTTCACCCATCATGCTCATCTCAAATTCACTATGCATTAGTTTAGAAAACTTTTCTATTAGAGAATGATTAGTAGCATCAAATATGATATCATCAACATATATTTGGACTATTAGAAAGTGATTATCTTGTTGTAAAGTAAACATGGTTGTCTCAACACGTTTGAACCCATTTTTAAGTAAGAAAATACTCAAGCTTTCATACCAAGCTCTAGGAGCTTGTTTCAGACTATAGAGCGCCTTTGTTAACTTAAAGACAAAGTTAGGAAGGGCTTCACTCTCAAAGCCTAGAGTTTGACATACATAAAATTCTTTAGAAAGAAATCCATTTAGGAAGGTAGACTTCACATTCATTTGATATAGAATGAATACTTTAAAGGCTATGAAAGCAAGAGTATTTCTGATGGCTTCAAGCCTTGCTACTGGTGTAAAGGTTTTATCATAATCAATTCCCTCTTGTTGATTATAATCTTGTTTCACTAATCTTGTTTTGTTTCTGATCACCTTTCCAGCCTCGTCCAACTTGTTTCTGAACACCAATTTAGTTCCAATGATGGTTTTTCCCTTAGGTTTCTCCCCAAGTGTTTAGACTTTGCTTTTCTTGAATTGATCTAGTTCCTCTTACATAGCTTCCACCTAACTTTGGTCATTCAAAGTATCTTCAATACATTATGGTTCTATGGTGGATATGAAAACACAATTGGTTTTATTTCTAAGGGATGATTTTGTCTTGATACCCTTTGAATATCCCCAAGAACTTGATTTTGAGATATTCTTAAATCAGAAACTCCTCTATAGTTTCTGGACCCATGTTGATCTATAGTTTCTCTATCATCATTCATCTTCATGTTTAGAAATATGCTTTGGAGTTTTAAGTTAGTTTTCTAAATTGACTTGTGTTCTGGAACTTACTTTCTAAAGATTGTGCTTTCTCTAGCATACGTTCTAAAGACTCTTGAGACTTAGCTTCTTGAGATCTTTTTCCAAGTCCACTAGATCATGAGCAAAGTCCTTCTTGTATTCTTTAAACTTGATGTAGATAATCTTCTTAACACAAAGTGTCCTTTTATTATATACTCTATAAGCTTTTGAGACTAAAGAATATCCTAAGAAAATTCCATCATCAAACTTAGGATCAAGCTTTGCCAGCTTATCCTTGGTGTTAAGAATCAAACAGTTGATCCAACGACATAAAAATATGAAATGTTGGGTTTTCTTTCATTCCATAACCCATAAGGAGTTTTCTTAAGAATTGGTCTAGAAAAATTTTGTTTTGGATATAGAAGAAGTGTTTAGCAGCCTCGCCCAGAGCCTTTGGATAAACTACTCTCTAAGAGTATTGTTCTAGCCATTTCCTACAAGCTTCAATTTTTCCTTTTAGCAACCCTATTCTGTTGGGGAGTTCTAAGAGAACTTATGAGAAATGCCATGATTTTCACAAAAATCTTCAAAAACATTATTTTCAAATTCTCCTTCATGATTTGATTTTATAAAGATTATTTGAGAATCTTTTTCATTCCAAATTCTTTTTTTCCAAAAACTTTGAATTTCTCAGCCACCTCATCCTTAGAAGCTAAGAAAACAACCCATGTAAATCTAGAGTAATCATCCACTGTGACAAGACAATATTTTTTCCCAGCAAGACTTGCATCTTGGTTGGTCCAAAAAGATCTATATATAAAAGCTCTAGTGGCCAATAGTCGACACTAAATTTTTGTTGTAGAAAGAAGTTTTGGTTTGCTTGCCTTTCTCATAGAAATCACAAGTAAAATCCTTGACACAACTGATCTTAGGTAGGCTTTTAACAAGCTCTTTTTGAGATAACTCAGAAATCAGCTTCATATGAGCATGTCCAAGTTTCTTATGCCACAACCACTTATCATCCATGAAGGATGTAAGGTAATTTACATCTTGATCTAGATGGTCATCCAAAAATAACACATAAGTGTTATCATGTCTCTTGCCAGATAAAATGACTAGTTTATAATTAGGATTCATCACATAGCATGCCCTGGCATTAAACCAGACATAAAGCCTTGATCACAAAATTGGTTGATATTCAACAAGTTGTGAGCTAGACCATCTACTAATAAAACAATAGAGATTTGGTGAGAGTCATCCTTACCAACATTTCTAATGCCTATGACTTTGGCTTTACCTCCATTAGCAAACTTCACAGAACCTTAGTTCTTAGGCTTCAAGTTTCTTAACCATTTCTGCTGAATATGTGTCTGAGCAGCTACCCGTTCATATACCATTTGGTGTCCTTCTCAACATGCGTTTTTAGACATACCTTAACAAAGATAGTTTTTATTTTATGTACCCATATTTTCTTGGGTCCACTTTGGTTAGTTGCCTCACGGGAGGTTTTCTACCTGTTTTATTGCTTTCCTTTTCATGAAGCATTTAATAGGTGGATGCCCCTTTTGTGACAGAAATTACAAGATATTTTTTTCTTTGATGAGCTTGCTTTATCTTTCTCATCCACTTCATTCTCATATCCCAATCCCATCTTCTGAAAATATGGTCTATGATTGCCAAGCATCAAATCAAGATTCTTGGAGCCATTTACCATATTTTCTAAGTTAGATTTGAAAAGCTCTGAAGTTTTTCAAATTCAGAAATTACTTTATGAGCTTTCTAATCTTGGTCAACTTCATTTCTAAGAAACTGAGCTTTATATTTAAAAGCTTATTTCCTCCTTGTATTTCTTCTTTCTCAAGCCTTAGTTTCTCAAAATCTATTTTCACTTTCTCATACTCTAAAATGGTTTTCTGATGATTCTTTTTAAGAGTGAGATAGTGAGAAGTTAGGGTCTGAGAATTTTGAAGCAGGTCATCATATAAAGGTAACAGTTCATCATAAGAAACATCGGATTTTGAAGGCTTATTTACCTCGGTTTCTTCTTCTACAATGTAGTCAGCCATGAAGCAAAGATTGACACATCTTCAAACTCGTCTTGGCTTTCTAATCCTTCCTTCCTTCCTCGAATTACTCTAGGTGGTGAGCATCCCTTTTTTTCTTTGAAGGGAACTTTTTTTGTGGACCTTTGAGCTTGGGATAATCTATTTTGAAGTGTCCCTTCTCTCCACAATTATAGCAGCTCACATTCTCCAGCTTTCCTTTCCTTTCTTGTCCTTTCTGAGGTTTAAGTCCTTCCTTTTCTTGATTCTACTCTTCCAAGCTCTGGACATCTTCCTCACCAATATAGAGATCTCATCTCCACCTTCTTCTTCATACTCCTTTTTTTATTCTTCTTCTTTTTCTTCTTCTGAAGATTCAACAACTTTCATTGCCTTAGCCTTGATCTGCTTCTTGTAAGAGGACTTTAAGGCAAATATTTTATTCTTCTTCATGGCTTTACCATGAATTTCAAAGAGTACTACCTCATGAGTTTTGAGAGACCCAATGAGGGCATCTAGGCTAAGGGTTTGGAGATCCTTAGCTTCAACAATGGCTGTGACCTTGGGAGGCTCTGTTGCAAGGAGGCTTCTTAAGATTTTTGTCACCATCTCTGAATTTGAGTATCTCTTACCCAAATCTTTGAGTTAGTTCACAATATGCATGAACCTGATGGTCATGTCATCAATATTCTCTTATTTAAACATTTTGAACATTTCATATTAATGGACCAACACATGCTAATCTTGGTCTTGACCTGCTGTCCTTTCATACAGCATGAGTAGTCTATCCCAGATTTCCTTTGCGTGTCACAAGTAATAATTTTGTCATATTCAACTTTACTTAGTGCACAGGTGCAGATATTTTGCTTTAAAGTTCAATTGAATTATTGCTTTGTGTTATTGAGTCCATCTACTCCAGGGAATTTCTCTTGAAATGGAGGAACTTTAAAGCTTCAATTTTTAATAATTAAAATGCATAGTAACACTTTAGATCATATACCAAAGCATGAGACTTTACTCAATAAAATTATGACATGGCTCATTTAGGGTAAACAAAAAGTATGGGCCTTTAACGTTATTAATGCAAGATAACTCATTTAAGCATTGTAAAGTATTAAAATATTAAACTTTATCCATTAAAGATGCAATTTAGCTCATTTAATCATATTAAAACATAAAGAGACAACCTTTAATCATTTGGAATGCAAGGAAGTTTATTTAAACATAATAGAAACATAATGTGACAAACTTTTATCGTTAGAACACAATAGAACAATGAAGAGACAAACTTTAGTCATTATAACATATGATAACTCATTTTATCTCATTGGGAGCATAAATTTACAAACTTTAGTCATTAAGTGCAAGACAGTTCATTTTAAAACATTAGAAGCATAAAGTAGCAAACTTTAAACGTTAAACTCAAAATAGTTCATTTTATGATATGAGAATCATAAAGTAGCAAACTTTAAACATTAAAATGCAAAATTGTTCATTTTATGACATTAGAATCATAAAGTGATGAACTTTGACATAAAGGATGCAAGCCTGCTCATTTTAATATATTAGAAGTATAAAGTGATAAAATTTAACATAAAGGATTCAAGTTAACTCATTTTAATACAATAAAAGTATAAAGTGATGAACTTTAACATAAAGGGCGCAAGTTAACTCATTTTAATACATTAGAAGTATAAAGTGATGAAATTTAACATAAAGGATGCCAATTTGTTCATTTAACAACATTAGAATCATAAAGTGCTAAATGTTTAACATTAAAGATGCAAGTTGGTTCATTTTAAAGCATTAGAAGTATAAAGTGATGAACTTTAACATAAAGGATGCAAGTTAGCTCTTTTTAATGCATTAGAAATATAAAGTGAAAAAGAAAAGTGCATAAACTATAAATATCTAAGTTTTAAACTTTAAAGACTCAAAGGACGCTACTTGAACCATTAACATGAGATCTCATCATCAAGTTCAAGCTTTGAACCAACAACAACAAAGAAGAGAATAAAACATAAACCAAACAAAATCCTACCAAAGCTTAGATTAGTGAAGAAATAGATGAAAAGGAAGTTCCTTGATGCCAAAGAGAATAAAATCTTCTCTTTACTTGGTGGTGGTGGCGGAGCTTATGAGAGGAGAAAAGGTGAGATTTGTGTGTTTTCATGGTTGTGTTTGGCTTGTGTTTAAGGTCAGATGATGTGGTTGAGGATCATTATGGTAGTGTGGTTTGAGTTTGAGAGCTTGAGGGTTAAGAGAGTTTGAGAGTTGAGAAAGTTTTGACAGAGGTAATGTCTCAAACTTGGAGACCAAGTTGATGAATATTGGAAAATGAGAAGCATGTGAATGTGAGAGTGTGCTCACGTAGACCCATGTGTCTTTAAAAATCAAAATGACAAAAGAGAAAAAGGAAGAAGTTAGCCGCAACACATATGGCAAGGGTAGGGCTTGAAATTTTCTAAAATGTTAAAATTAGGATAGTGTGATTATTACATATAATAAAAATAATTCAATAGGAAAAAGAATGAATCTTTAAGACATATAAACCATTTAAATAATGGGCTTCTAGATGGAATCCTCATTATAAAAACATAATTTGAATCTTTATGAAACATGTCTCATAATCTTTAGGAAAACTTGTTACATTAAGCATGTTGGTCTCCTTTCTTGTTGATGATGATGTCATAATTATTCTCTGCTCTATTTGACTTGTTAATTGTGATTAAGGATGAGATTAAGCTTGATCAATCATTGAGAGGTCATAATTAATCCTAAGGTAATTAAATTATCCTTAGATTAATTAAGGTTTAATTATTTTATAGGCAGTATTTTCACTCAATTTTCAATTAATTTTCTGTAGTTTAAAATTTGTAATTAGGTCCTGATAATGTCTAAAAATTTTCAATTAGGTTTATCCGTTGTAAAAAATAGTATATTCGTGAATAAAGAGATGGAAATTAAATATTCATGAAATATTTCATTTTTCATAACGCATGAATTTGATTGAAAAATCTCATACACTATAGGGACTTAGTTACAAATTTTTAAATTATAGGGACCTAATTAAAAATTGAGTGAAGCTATAGGGACTTGCAAAATAATTTAAACCAAATTAATTAAGGTAATTAAATCTTAATTAAGCTTAATTATCCTTAATTGACCTCAATTAAGCCTAATTACACATTATGCTCCACTCCTTCATCACATATTCCCCTTCAAACATTTCGCCTACCCTTCATAAAGATTCAGACAAGCCATATAAATTTTATCTTAGGGCATTTTGGTAATTTGTATGTGGGCCAAAAATTGAGGTTTTCCATGATGCAGAGGCATGCAACGTTCGACTTCCCCAGCGACGGTGCTGGGGCCATTTTGGTGCTTGATGGGAGAGCACTAAGGTCCTGTAAGCACTATGTCAAGGAAGGAAATGAAGATGGAAGTTAGGGCTTCCATGTGACCTTGGTTTGTTTGGCCTATTTTTACCCGACTAGGGTAAGATTAAGCCCAACTTAAAGGGGATAAGACAATGGGAATTTTCTATAAATAAGATTAGTAATGGGCCACCTCCAACTTGTAACACCCAAAATTTATTTCAAAAATTTTATTTAGAATTTATTAATCAGAATTTTATGAATCTAATAGGTTCGTAGAAACAAGAATTTCCTGAAAAAAAAAAGTGAATAGTAACTGTGCGGCTGAGCCGTTAGGACTACTAAAACCCTATAATTGGACCTGGAATCCAAGCTAGAAAAATATAGGAGTAAGGATAGAAAATGTTAGAAATAAGAATTTTAGACCCAAAATTTAATTTCGAGCAATATATGTTTTCAGGTACGGTTTTTATCCGTTTGGAAAATATCAATGTGCGTTTCTATACCGCATGAAACTTGTAGTGAAAAGTTGGCACCTAGGGTGACAAGTGTGTGGCTTAGAGGAAGCTACACCATTGCCTTTTAAAAGAACCAATAGGAGAGTACAAAAATCTACATATTTATCTTTAAGGATAATACATTTATAATAGAATTTAATGTGTATATTATCCCAAAATGAAAAAATCAAAATCTTATCATTCCACCCCAAAAATTTCGCCAACACCCCCAAATCACTATATTCATCTTCTTCCTCTAGTAATAACATGAACCCTAGCTAGAAACCTCAATTTTCATCCAAAAACTCCATAATCAAAAGCTCAAATCATATACTATCTCTTGTAAACTCCAAATCACCTCTTTATCACAAACCCTCACCTCATCATATCATCAAAATAGCTATTGTTTTGCTATGTCAGAGAGATTTGAGAGTTAGATCAAGAATTTGGTGGAGAACCTTTGAAGAAAACTAAGAACAAAGGCTTATGCTTTCAAAGGCCAAGGGTCTTCTTTAACCTCTTTTACTTGACTGATTCTGAAATTTATTTGAATGATTTGGCTTGAGATTTTAGTTTTATTGAATGTTTAAACATGGATATTGATATGTTTAATTTGGTGAATTTTGGACGTTGTTAGAAAACTCTTTTTCTCAAAAGACGTTATGTTGTGTGATAAAGCAAACATATGAAAGTGTTTCAGAAATTTTCTTGAGTCATTTTAAGCATTTTTACTATTTTTAAACAATTGAAAACGAAAAGGTTAAGGTTTCTACCCAACCAGCCAAGTTTGCTAGTCCTAATTTTGTCTAATTTTGTTACAAAATCAAATGATCGAATTTTGAGCTGAAAATTTTATAGGGTGTTGAGGACATCTCAAAGTTCAACATTAAATTTTTATACGATTTTTTATTGTTTATTGATAAGGTAGAAAAATTGAGACTTCTAGTTGTAATGATTTTTAGTATTATTGTGATAAAATAATTAATTGTGAATAATCTATAGGGATTTTGAAAATTTCGATAGACAAAGTTATGATCACAATAATATGAGGATTTGTAAAAAAAAAATGAAAATAAATTTTATATTATTAAAAATCAATATAATAATATTTTAATTGGAGATATAGAAAGAGACCCTATAATTGGTATAATGACATAGATAAAAATAAGGATAAGGGCAAATAAATATTTTAACCCGGTAAAGTTTATTTTTTGTCAATCGGATATCGAAATGGTAATAATTGGTATACGAAATGGTAATAAGGTACACCAAAACACTTAGTCTGGTAAAAATAATTGATATTATCAGATCCCAAATAAATTTTACTTATGACAATTAAATAAATATAAATATTTCTAATATCGATACAAGGTAAATTGATTCGGAAATATTTCCCTCTTTACTTTCTCTCCAAGCATGCTTTATTATATAAAGGAAAAAAATGAAAATAGTGGCATTTTCTTCCTCCTGGTAGCAGCATTCACGTTCCTTTCTTCTTCCTTCACCATCTTTATTTCTTTCTTTTTCAAACTCCATGAAAGCTCTATGTTCTTGAAGGTTATGCTTAGGTAAACATGTAAACTAGTTCAAGAACACTTCCTCTACATCAAACTCAAGCCAAAGCCTTCTTTTTCCCTTCAAATATGTCCAACGCAGCATAATTAGGTGCTGGAAAATGGGTTTAAGGCTTGAATTAGAGAGAAGAAAAAAGCTAGAGAAGTTTAGCAAAAAACTTGGAAGAAAGGTAGGAAAGATTCTAGTCTATTGCTTTGTGATTGTTTGACTATTTTTGCTAAATAAACTCTTGATATATGCTTGAAATTATGTTGTGAAATCTGAAATTATTTTCAAGAGGCATGTATATATATGAACTTGATAGATATAAAAGGGGCTATGGATAAAAGTCTTATGAATTGATTGAATTGATATAAGAGATTTAACTATGTAAATGAAGAGATTTTGGTTCCTTAAGAGAAAGATTATCTGGAAATTTTACAAGAATATAATAAGAAATAGTTTTGTAAAATCTTAAGATTGATATTTTGAAGTATAATGCTAAAGTTTCATGAAAATGATGAAATTTTGATCTATAGAAGAAAAGCTTTGAAATCCAAGTAAGAAACTTGGTTTAATCTCCTGAGAGTTTTAAGAATTATAAATAAAAAGTCCTATAAGTTTTCTGATAGAAATCTCATAAAAGTTACAGACTTTACAGAAAAATCTCATTAGAGTTCGCAGATTTTATAGAAAATTCTCATAATAGTTTAGTAGATTTTATAGAAAAATCTCATAAATGTTGAACTATTTTCTTTAAGAAAAATCTCATAAAAGATTACTAGACTTTCAGAAAATCTCGTAATAATTCTTCCAGAAAAATCTCATAAAAATTTCGATTTTCCAATAAATCTCATAAGAATCCAAGAGATTTTGAAAAATATCTCGTAAGACTTCAGGAGATTTGAAGAAAATCTCATAAGAATTAGAAGATCTAAAGAAATATTTCATAAGAAATTCAGATTTTCAAGAGAAAAGTCTCACAGTAATTAGGAGACTTAACGAGAAATCTCATAAGAGTTAAGGAGATTTCAAGGAAATCTCAAAGCAAGAGTATGAGATATAAACTATTAAGAAGAGATTTTACTTGAGAATCATAAGATTTCCTACACAAATATGAAAGATCTGTACAAAGAAAACTGAAGAAATACACCTTATGTAATATTAATTGCTTAATGGTAAGCTCATGGATTCATAGGTAGTAGTACGTGCTATGTCCTTGGAACTATATCAAGTTGTAATTGCGACGGCGTTACATCGTTATGAGAAAGGGATGTCCTAGAAAGAATAGCGAGGCTATTACTGATGAGATGTAGTAGATGTACTTAATCTAGTGAACTATATAAGGTTGTAATGTGATGGCGTTACATTGTTGACGTACTATCCAGAAGAAATATATAGAAGAGTCCTATGAGTTCTACCATTGAGTTTAAAATTATCTAACCAAGTTAAGTCAGAAGAAACAATGGTAAACTGAAACCTTACGTAAACAACTAGAACATCGCAATTATCTTACAATCCTTTGATCTTTTATTCTCAAGCATAAGTATACTCATAATACCATGTTAACCAAGAAAGTGAATAAGCAAGCTAGTTATTTCAAAAGAATCCAAAGACATATTAATTATTTTAATATCATGTCAAATATCATTATGTAGTAGACTAGTATTTTTCCTCCTTGGAAATTTTTATTCTCATTCCTACTGTTATTATATTTTTACATAGATTGCTATGATGGTGAATATTTTGTGGAGATTCTCAACTATATTGGCCTCATGGTCCAGAGTTTCTAATGATGATGATAGGAATTTAGTCAGTATTTTATTTTCTTTTAATGAGTTTTTGGTAGTCCCTACCTAGACTAGAGTTCTTGCGTGAATCAAGGTACAAGTTGACATAGCTATGTATATGATTGTTTGCCATTGTATAATACAATTATATGGTATTGCTATTTTATTATGACATAGAATTTATGTTCAACTTAGCAACGCTTAGAAAGAACACGGTTTATGTTTGTCACGAAAAAAAGGCTCATATTCCATATTGTATGTACAACTAAGGTCAAATAGAGATAACAAGTAACAACATCATTACAAGGTTATGGCTTAAGCATAGCCTTATGGTGTGAAGGGTGTTACACTAATGTTAACTAAATTGTGTATTTTTCTGATCTTGAAAATTGTGGAATTTTATTAATATAGTTAGAGATCTTATTATGCTTTGAAATTTTTATAAAGTTGAGTTGATATATTAAATTATCTCTTGAATAGTTTTGCTTTGTTTTGATCATGTTTAGTAATTAACCATAATTTTCTTTAAAGAAGAAATTCTAGATAGCATGCCAAACTAGCTAAAATTATGATGAAATATTAATAATTTGGTCTTATTAGGATATGTGAGCTTGATGATGATGTTATGTGCATATAATTGTAAATACTTTTGACATTTTCCTACTATATGAAAGAAAGATCATGAATATGTTTTTTGGCAGGAGAAAGTAAATACGGTCTCCTGGGTAAAGTAACACTACCCTTAAATTGAGTCGGGGAAAGTAAACCTTAGGAATAAGGTCTGTGTAAGAATTGGAGAAAGCAAATTCCAATGATCATGTATAAGAATGAGCTCGTCAATTAAACGTCTATTCCCTATAGTGGTCAAAATCACAATGATTAAGGGCTAAAACAAGTCGATGTAGCAATTGTCCTAAGTAGTCCTTTATCTTATGTGCTAAGTGAAGGATCTTAGCATCAATATTGAGGCTAATATGTTTAAATTGAAAACTTAACAGTATATGCTTTATGTGATGATGTATGTATATTAAGGGATTTAATAATAAAAGGATTTTAAACTGGAAGAATGATATTGAATGTTAAAAATGAACCTTGATGTATGTTGCATGACCACATTTTCTTAAATAAGTAAAAATAATTGATTCGATGATAATAGATGACATCAATTTTAATTTACATTTAGTGGATGCCCTGAAAATTTTAGGATTCTTAACCTATGTTTTGTGTTTCCATATTGTCTCCAGATTACTTAGGGAGACGTTAAATACATAGAAGAATCTGATATGTAATTGTTCAATAGTTTTTCGATTTTATTTTATTATGTATATTTGTTTGTAATTATATAAATAGATAAATTTATTAAAGCTCAAACAAGAGTTTTATATTTTCGATTTATATTTAATGAATAGTTTGCTTCCTCTTTCACATGTTTTTGTAAAATTATGAATTAATTACTACGTGAATCAATCAAAATTGCCATAGATATTTAAGTAAAGTTGGTTAAATTATAAGTAATAACTCTAAGTCTAATGTTATGACTTAAGGATGATGTTATCTGGGTCGGTTACAAACTAACAAAAAAGCAAGATTGGGATTTTATGAGATGTATGGGCCAAGCCCAATTCAATTAAGCTATTGGAGAGAAGCTAGCATATTGGATCATGGCTTATGAGTTTTATTTTAAGCAATAAAGCGATAGAAAATTTTATTTTTGTGCCTGGGAATAAAATAACTACTTCTAAGATTATTGTGATTGAATAATTGTAGTTAGGATTTATTGTCAATAGGATTTAAACTGTGTTTTCCTTATTTTAGCAACTTTGAGGACAAAGTGTTTTGAAGGGAAAGGTAATAGTAATGTAACATGTTTTGAAGGTTAAGGTAATAGAATATTATGTGAGAATTATGAATTGAATTTTCCTCTCGAGTCTTTGTCTTTCTCTAAAATTCCCTCTTATTCTCCTACTCTCTTTGTAATTCTACATCCTAATCTTCAATTTCTCTACTGTTTCATTTCCCACTGACATTAAGGACCACACATTTGTGGCAATCTAATGTTGCTAACTAGAGTTTTTATTCTTGGTCCATGAGCTAAAAAACAAAGTAGATAACTCGTGCTTTTACATGGAATAATTCTAGTGCAATAACGTAAATCTTTTGTAATTCTCTTATAAAAATAAAATAACATTAGACTTTGAAATTATAAATTGAAGTAGTAATAACATTCAGTTTAGACATTAAAAAGAACTGTGAAACATAAATAAATGATGCCGTCTGGAATCTGAAATTCAAACGACTAATTGAGAAAAAAATGATAATTAGAATAAAGAGAATAAAATTATACGATTCTGTTTCTTTCAAAGTCCGGAAAATAAAAATGTCTAAGACAATAACAGAATAAAAGTAAAGCACCTCAAGACCAGGTCCAAGTCAAAGTTCCCACTTCTATGTCATCATTCACCATCATCTTAAAGCATATCCTTTATCATTGTCAAGACAAGCAGAGCCTTAGATTCGAACGTCGAAGGGCTTTCCAACCAAGAGAGCCACGCAGTCCACCGAAAGCGGTTCCGAAGTTTCCTGGGACAAGAAAATAAGCGGAATTTTCATCACCCGAACCACTCGATAATACGATCCAACCCGAAGACCAAGGGGTCGAGTTTGGTTCTAAATTTTTACCTAATATAGTTTTTGAATCAGTCTTCAAATTGACTCGGTTTGATTTAAAGTTAAATAATTTAAATATTAAAATTTTATAAATATAATTAGTAATAAAATAAAATTTTTTTTTTATTAATATATTTTACCTAATTTGATATTATTTTTATATTTATATGATTTATTTTTTATTGAATATTGATATGATGTACTTTGTAACAAATATTGTAAAATATTTTTAAATTTTATATTTTACTTTTAAAATATTATAATTTTACTATAATTATATAAATATTTATATGTTATTTGAAACCAAATAACTTGTGACTTGATTGCTAATTAGGTTTTATCAGTTTAGGCCAGACTATGATAAAAAATGAATTAGTTCGAGTATTGTCACCTGAACCAATCATAGTATGTACATCCCTAAGGAAAGTAAGAACATAAAGAGTCCTATGTATATATCGCTTAAAAATTCTTTAATATTTTATACTTAATGTTTATAACATTGTACTGGCTAGTCCACCAGTTAAATAGCCATTAACAGAATTGATTATTTGATTGTTGATTATCACATTGTATCTGACCTCAATGTTGTAATATTCATTTCAATTCACAACAACTGCACCGTATTAGTATTGGATTCTTTCGCCAATGTGTTGCGTTTAAAGCATTGACCAAATAATTAAATTGGTTAGAAAAATAGGTTTAGAAATTAGTTCTTCAAAACTTGAAATTTTTAAATTGGTTCCTCCATACTTTTTCATACAATGAAAAGAAAAGACAAATTGATTCCTCTATATTATATAAAGGAACATATTGTATCATTTTTGAAATGTGAGAGATTAAATTTAGAACTTTTAAATGCTTGTTATAGTAATTAATTTATTAATATATTTCTAGCGGAATCAAATTGGATATTTTATCATTAATTTGATACTTTTGTATACTTTTTCACCAATCTTAAATTACAACTCTTTCATGGACTAAAATATATATTTATTAAAAAATAACCTTTATTTTATATCATGAAAGGAACATCAGTCGTCTTAATATTTTCACTATTAAATGGTGCTTAAAATTTTAAATATTTAAATTTTCATTTATTTCTTTAAGACACATATACATCCTCAAAAATTATATTAAAATGCTATTTTTCTCCTTTTTTTTTAACATTAATATAGATTGAATTTTTGTATGATATCCAACGCAATATAGCAGTTCTGATGTTGCCAAGGGAATGGTTACTGAAGTACGATGGCCAATCATTGTTTTCCCATATGTTGAATAACATACTAATTAGATACGAATTTGATAACAACAGACTTAAATTTTATATTTAGTGACAAACTTAAAATTTGTATCCAATTCAAATTTCACCACTTCCCACCTGGAGGACAACAGAAATTCCATATCACAAACTGGAATTCCAATAAAAAAGGGGGAGCCAGTATGCCCATGATTGTAATAAAACCATGCACTGGCAGTCACTATGCCTTAATGCGCAAGGCATGACACAAATATCTATATAGATAAGCCAGGCATTTGGAATCCAGCTACATTGACGAACCCAAGTCAAACCTCAAGCAATAGAAGCAACCTTCCAAGATGAACTCGTTTATTGCTCAATGTCCAAATCATGCAACCCAACAACTGCAACATATAATTGCGAGCAAAGTATACCATTGCATAACTCTGAATTTACCTTTTATGCATCTGCTAGAAATGCTTATGCAAGCAATCACTTTGATTGCACATTTTGATAGATCATCCTCTGCGGCGAAACGTCCAATAGCATTAGCCTAGCGCACTTGTTGTACTCGTGCCATGATGAAAGCACATGGTCCCATGATGGGCTCCCCATTATAGGGAGGCCAACAGAAGAACAACGACATCTTCCATTGTCACTGCACACTCCCCAACAGGAAATAAAATGTGTGGATTTTTGTCTTCAACGTCAATAATTGCACTATTAATTCACATACTTCACTCAATCATTTAGGATACAAACCAGCATTCTTTAAATAGTCATGAAAATTCTTGTATTAGTTGCTCAATATTCATGTGTCAACACATCGCAATCATATCACCAGCTAGCTTCAACCTCTACTACAAGGTGGGGTCAAATAAAAAATATTAATTATCATAGTAAATCAACATAGTGAATCAACACTAACCATATGTCATGGACCAACCTAGGTAATGAGAACGTATGGTATATCTGCCCTGCAAGCTTTAACTTACAATCTACAGATGATTGGATGAGTAGCCCATTTTTCTGGAATTTTCTTGAAATACAAAACTTGTAACACAATATAATCTCAATCCACCAAGGATAATAGATATAATATATAGGTCTTGGTGATGAATCACCATTTGGCACGACAATTTTAGTGTTCAGTTCCACGTTTCTGTCAATTAATCACCAAAGCTATGCATTGTGTAATGTAAAAACAAAGGGCAATATCCTGGCAATTTTCCCTGCAAGATGATATATGTAAAAACGAAAAGAAGTTCAAGGGAAACTATTTCCCTCTCTATCAAGTTATTTTATTTTTATTCTTTCCAAAATTGGACTGAAACAGACCAAAAAGGGGGAGTAAAAATTTCTTCAAATAATAAACATATTTCTATTACCTTATTGATGTTCTAATAATAAGAAGGAAGATAACTTTGCCTTCTTTGAAGTTTCTTCTTTGATTCAAACTCATTGTTATTATTGTTCTCACAATTTTGAGGATAAAAAACATTGAGGCTTTTTTAAAAAAAATTGATTAATTACCATCTCCACAATTTGAAGCATTATTTACTTATATACACAAATTTTGTTATGAAAACATTATGACCAACAATTAATTGTATTATTAGTAGGCAGATTTTCACATAATTTATACCAACTACCAGTCATAAAATGTGGAAGTTTCCTTGGGAAGAGCTTTCTGACACCCTTGATTCCAAGGTCATGTTTCAGTCTGCTTCTAGGCATTTTTTGCAACATCTGGATGCATGCAATACAGTGATGTTACAAAAAGGAGTCCAGTAGTGGGCCAAAAATAAAGCCCAAAACCCACTATAAATAAAGTTCGGCAGGGTGGTGGACCACAATTGCTCATTTGTATCATTGCAAGAGAGAAACTTAGAGAAAGGTGGATCAGGAGAGAGTAAGTGAAGAAGGGTATAATGAAAGTAAAACTAAGATGGCTAGCTACAGCCTCTATAGCTAGGATGAGTGCGAGCACATCTCAACAATTCTTCACATACAAGTAATTTCTTAATCTAGTTCTACTTAAAAATTTTATTTGCTATAGACCTAGAATTAAGTACTTTAGTATAGCTTGTAAAAAACATGTTCATGTTTAGTTTATACATTTATTTTAATTTAGGGGCTAATTTATACATGGTTTAAATTTTGTATAGTTTAGAAATTTTAATATAAAAATTTCATTTGCTACAGTACTTAGGAATTTAGTAATTTAGTATAGTTTGTAATTAACATGTTTATAGTTGATTTATACCTTTATTTAAGGGCTAGTTTATACATTTAAAATTTTGTATAGTTGAAATTTTAATGTAAAAAATTTATTTGCTATAGTATAGTTTATAATAAACATGTTTATCTTTAGTTATACCTTTATTTTAGTTTAGGGGTAGAAATTTTAATATAAAAATTTTATTTGGCATAAAGTTAGGAATTTAGTAATAGAATTAATTGTCATGATTAATAGTGTAAAAACACACTTGTTTCAATCGATAAGATACTTACAACTTATTCACTTTGTACGGTTTTTAAAAGTTTGAATTAGATCTTCAATTGAAAATGGACTATGTGACATTTTCTATTTTAAATGATAAAATGATAGCTCAGTAAATGGATGATAATTAGACGTGTTATCTTTAGTAATTTCGTTTATTTTATAATAAGCATTCTTATCTTCACTTTATACCTTCATTTTAGTTTAGGGGGTAGTTTATGCATTTTAAATCTTGTATAATTTATAAATTTTAATATAAAAAATTCATTTGATATAGACTTAGGAATTTAGTAATTTAATATAGTTTACAACAAACATATTTGTCTTTAGTTTATACCCTTATTTTAATTTAGGGCTAGTTTATAAATTTTATTTGGAATAGACTTAGGAATTTAGTAATTTCTTTTAGTTTACACATGTTTATTTTAGTTTAGTCTTTTAAATTTGTTTTTATTATATACATTTTGAATTTTATTTAGTTTAAAAATTGTAATATAATTTAGTAAATTTATTTTGTTATACACTTGTAATATAATATAGTTTTGTTTATTTTATTTCCTTTACGCAACCTAACCTAGTAAATTTGTTTAGTTATGCACAAGTAGTGCAATGTGGTTTAGTTTTGTTTATTTTATTTACTTTGCTCTCCTAACAAGTGCACTTCCTCAAAATCCTCATTGATGTAGAGACATGTTGCTTACAACCATAGTTATCAGACTAAACGCTTTGACTTGTGAAGGCATTTCTAATGGATTACTTGGTTTCCTGGTTTAAATGGTAGGTCATTGATCAAATTGATTTCTCAGATTTATACAAAAAATATATAAAATATACAGAAATTTAAATAAATATAATAAAATGATAACTAATTAACAATTTGACACTTTTAAGAGGTCCAAATACAAAAAAATAAATTTCTAAATATTGTTCATATTTCATAATCAAAATCACAAGCTGACAAGTTCAAAATATAATTACACAAGTAAACTCACAAAATTTTACATCACAAACTCATAAGTTATGATAATACAAACAAAGCTACTACATTTAGAATAAAGATAGAATTTTTTTTTTAAGGTTTTGAAAAAACATCATTTAACTAGAAAAAAAAACATGACTAAGAATTCTTGTTAGGAACAAGCCGAGTACCGATTTTGATACAAACTTAGCCAAGTTCCGGGTTTCATGATGATATAGATTAATAGAAGGATAAAATTGGCCAGTTTGAAAATGACTTTTTGAATGATTCACCGGTTTTTTGTAAAGAACCATTTAGTTTCAACCGATTTTTATAACTATGCTTGAACTTGTCCAACAATTTATTTTAGTGGCAGGTAAACAAAAAATTGAAATATTAAATTAATAGAAGAATACTTCACTTTTTTATTCTGATTCTATTCAATTCTGTTTTTGTGAAATATCTATATATTTATTGTATCAAGACATTTAATTTTATTTTCAATATTATCTTAATATAATTAATTGTCTTGTTTTAATAATATTATAATCATATAAATTTATATTTAAAAGCAATAATACATAATACAGTTTACTTTTACATTCTTTTACTATTATTAAAATATATTTATTATTTTGTTAATTGAAACACATTTTTTTTAAACGGATGGAATGAATGAAAAAGTAAGTGTATCACTTAAAAGGATAATAACAATACCCCTTGTACAGACCTTTCCAAATCCAATTTATATATGCATTTCAAGTTGAGGAATAATACAAAGAATATTTTTTACCTACATTACAAATACTTAAACCAAGCTCGATGACAAAATAAATGCATGGGGATTGTATAACATCAATCCGGAAGGGCAAAGTATTACACAAAGGAAAAGGAAAACTTTAATATAACAATGTAACTTCTTCTTTAGACAACATGTTTATCTCTCACATAAAAGCTTTTATTTCTCTCTCTTTCTCATCCATTTCTCTCTTCGATCTTCATCAAACATCAAAGGAAGAAGAAGAAGGAGAATCCAGGGGAACCCATGGTAATCACAAAAATAATCCTCATAAATGAAGCTTAGCTCATTCCTTTTATTTCTCAAATTATATTTGTGGTTTATGTCAAGTAAACATGGATTTTTCAATTCAGTTTTTTAAGCAATAAAACAAATTGAAAATAGCTTTGTAAACTGTAATTTGCTATTATTGTTGAAAACTGGAGTTGAAAAATAGTAAATGCGTGTTTACGAAAAGTTGTATGAGAGGATGTAAAAAGTTGTATATGATTGTACAAAATGTTGTAAATCAATAGCAAAATGGAAACCAATTGACTAACACATACTAAACAAGTTGTTGAAAACTGGAGTTGAAAAATTATAAAGCTTGTTACTAGATGTTGTAAACTAGTAGCAAAATGTTATAAACCAATTAAGGACACATACTAAACAAGTTGTTGAAAATGAGTTGAAAAATTGTAAATGTTTGTTAGTAAATGTTGTAAACCAGTAGCAAAATATGGTAAATCAATTGAGGATTCTATGTTTTCACCTATTCAAACTCTTAAATAGTATTTATATTAAACTATAAAACTTTTTAAAAATATTAATTATGTAAACCAAACTAAATTTAGTAAACACAACAATCTCATTACTAAATAAATAAACATAATTGTCATTATTAGACTAATTAACATAACACTCTTGATTAAAATTAAATTTTATTCATATATTATTTAGTTCTATTTTATATTCATATAATTATGAATTTTATTAATACAATATTATTAGTACAACTTTAACATTTTAAAATTTCTTATTTGATCTAATTTTAAAATATTTAAACTTAAATTATGTCTTTAAGAATGACGTTATATGTACATGAGAATATATATAAATAATCTTACTATTTTTCACAACAAATCAAATTAAACACCAAATAAGACTAATAAATATATTGCTAATGACTAAAATTTAATTTTATTATTATATTTAGGTCTATTTTATATTTATAAAATTATGAAAACATAGGGTTCTCAATTGATTTACAACATTTTGCTATTGGTTTACAACTTTTTATGCAATAGTTTACAACATTTTGCATATTAGTTTACAACATTGCAAACGCATATAATTAGGTTGTTGAAAACTAGAGTTGAAAAATTATAAATGCGTTACGAAATATTGAAAACTAGGATCAAAAAGTTGTAAATCATTGCACAAAATATTGTAAACTAGTAGAAAAATATTGTAAACCAATTGAGGATTCTATGTTTTCAACTATTCAAACTCTTAAATAGTATTTATATTAAACTATAAAACTTTTAAAATATTTGATTATGTAAACAAAATAAATTTAGTAAACACAACAATCTCATTACTGAATAAATAAACATAATTGTCATTATTAGACTAATTAACATAACACTCTTGATTAAAATTAAATTTTATTAGTATATTATTTAGTTCTATTTTATATTCATAAAATTATGAATTTTATTAATGCAATATTATTAGTACAATTTTAAAATTTCCTATTTGATCTAATTTTAAAATCTTTAAACTTAAATTATGTCTTTAAGAATAACATTATATGTAATTGAGAATATATATAAATGATCTTACTTTTTTTCCACAACAAATCAAATTAAGCACCAAATAACACTAATAAATATATTGCTAATTGCTAAAATTTAATTTTATTGTTATATTTATGTCTATTTTGTATTTATAAAATTATGAAAACATAGAGTCCTCAATTGATTTACAACATTTTGCTACTAGTTTATAATTTTTTGTGCAATGGTTTAAAAATTTTTTTATACTGGTTTACAACATTTCATAACACGCATATAATCAGGTTGTTGAAAACTGGAGTTAAAAATTGTAAATGCGTGTTACGAATGTTGTAAACCAATATGTAAAAAGTTATAAACTATTGCACAAAAAGTTATAAACTAGTAGCAAAATGTTGTAAATCAATTGAGGACACTATGTTTTCATAATTTTATAAATATAAAATAGATCTAAATATAATAATAAAATTAAATTTTAGTCATTAATAATATATTTATTAGTCTTATTTGGTGCTTAATTTGATTTGTTGTTAAAAAGTAAAATCATTTATATATATTACACGTACATATAACATCATTCTTAAAGACATAATTTAAGTTTAAAGATTTTAAAATTAGATCAAATATGAAATTTAAAAATTTTAAAACTGTATTAATAATATTGTATTGATAAAATTCATAATTGTATGAATATAAAATAGAACTAAACAATCTCATTATTTATTTAGTTGTAAAATTTAATTTTAATTGAGAGTGTTATGTTAATTAGTCTAATGAAGACAATTATGTTTATTTATTTAGCAATGAGATTGTTGTGTTTATTAAATTTAGTTTGGTTTACATAATCGAATTTTTTTTAAAGCTTTATAGTTTTATATAAATACTATTTAAGAGTTTAAATAGGTGAAAACATAGAATCTTCAATTGGTTTACAATATTTTATTACTGGTTTACAATATTTTGTGCAATGGTTTATAACTTTTTGCATAATAATTTATAACATTTCGTAACACGTATTACAATTTTTTAACTCTACTTTCAACAACCTTTTAATATGTATTCTAAATTGGTTTATAATTTTTTGTTCCTGGTTTACAATATTTTGCATATGATTTATAATATTTTACATATTGATTTATAACTTTTCGTAATATATTTATAATTTTTTTAATTTTTTCCATAATAGAATAAATTTCAGTTTTACCAAGTCATTTTAGCTTTGTTCCTTAAATTGAAAATTATCTATGTCTTCTTGAATATAAACCACAAACATATGAAAAATCAAATGAAATTAGCTAAAGCATTTATGTATAAGGATTAGTTTTTGCCATTTATAACTTTACTCTCTTATTCTTTTTTCCTCTTATAAACGATGTAATCAATTAAAATTAGAGAGAGAGATATGATAAGAAGAGATAATGAAAGTTTTTAAGGTGTAAAAGAGAAATATTACAATGAGAGAAGAAATGTTACTTTTTTTTTTTTTTCTTTTCATTTTAGCCCTCTGCATTCCTATCATCTCCGTACTTTAATTTTATCATCTAATGAAGCTTAAATATTTCGTGTAAATTTAGTTTTGGCCGTGTATAATTTCTCTTTGAAGTTAGCTAGGTCCAATCAAAGTCATCATCTACTAGGGTGCAGGAAGCCATACGGTAACCTCGTCGTCGGTTGTTGCGTTGCGGCGATGACACGCGCTTCAACCTTTGACGAGTTTAACAAATGAAACCCCTCTACGAGTATATCTAATGTGCCTGCCATTGCATTCTTCCATGCTGCTCTCTTGTAAATGCTTTAACATTTATCACATACCTCACCCCTCCCACAAACTCTCCCAATCACATCCTCTTTATCACCATTTTCCCCAATGGGACAGTCACCCTCTACCGCCGTCCCATCGCAAGAGCCAAACCGCCGTCAGATTCCTTACGGCGATGCCGACTTCTCCCACGGAGGAGACCGCGACTACACCGCCGACATCCCCGACGAGTGCCTCGCCGGAATCTTCCAGTTTCTAGGCTCCTCCGACCGGAAACGATGCTCTACCGTGTGCCGGCGGTGGCTGCGCGTCGACGGCGAGAGCCGCCGCCGCCTCTCCCTGAACGCCGAGGCGGGCCTCTTGGAACACGTGCCGTCCCTGTTCGCCCGGTTGACTCGGTCACGAAACTCGCCCTGCGGTGCGACCGCAGGTCCACCAGCATAAACGACGACGCTTTGATCCTGATCTCGCTCCGCTGCAGGAACCTCACGCGCCTAAAGCTGCGCGGCTGCAGGGAGATCACGGAGACTGGAATGGCCGGTCTCGCGAAAAACTGCAGGCTCCTGAAGAAGCTCTCGTGTGGTTCCTGCACGTTCGGTGCCAAAGGCGTTTACGCCGTGATCGAACACTGCGCGGTCCTCGAGGAGCTCCTCTGAAGAGGCTCCGCGGGGCCGATGATGACCTCAGCACCGCAACCGCCTCAACCGCTCCCGATTCTGCTCCCGTTTCCGCCGTCTCTTGTTCGTTGAAATCTATATGCCTTAAGGAGCTCGTTAACGGGAGAGCCTTTGCGCCGCTTATAATTGGTTCCAGGAAGCTCGAGACTTTGAAGGTGATTCGGTGTTTGGGGATTGGGATTCGACGTTTGAGGCGGTTGGAAGGTTGAACCCTGGGTTGGTTTATGTTCATCTTGAGAGATTCAGGTCAGCGATGCGGGCCTTGGGGGATATCGAAGTGTTTGAGGTTGGAGTCGTTGCACATAGTGAAGACCCCTGAGTGCTCCGACGTGGGGCTCTCTGAGGTTGCTGCGCGTTGCAAGCTGTTGAAGAAGCTTCATTGATGGGTGGAGGACTAACAGGATTGGCCATTATGGTCTGATTTCTGTTGCTGAAGGGTGTCCTAATCTGCAGGAGCTTGTGTTGATTGCTATGTATCCTTCCTATTCGAGCTTAGCGGCGATTGCTTCCAATTGCCAGGGTTTGGAGAGGCTGGCCTTTTGTGGTGTTGCCACCGTTGGTGATGCAGAGATTGAGTGCGTAGCTTCGAAGTGTGTGGCACTCAAGAAGCTGTGCATTAAGGGTTGCCCTGTGTCTAATTCTGGCATTGAAGCTTTTGCTTCGGGTTGTCCCAATTTGGTTAAGCTTAAGGTGAGGAAGTGCAGGGAAATTAGCGGTGAAGTTGTGGAGTGGGTGTGCGAAGGAGGGGCTCTCTGGCATTTACTTTTGATTATACTGAAGTTGAACCTCTGTATGATAATGGTAGTGAAGGTGGGGCTCTGGAAAGTACAATGGCGTTTCCTCCTGTAGTCAGCCAAGTGGCCGTGCCAGATGATGCTGCATCGAGTAGTAGTAACAACAACCGATTGTCAATGCTCAGGACAAAGTTTGGATTTTTGGCTGGTAGGAATTTTGTGCCCTGTGCCTTGAGAAGGTGGGCAAATATTGATGATATCCCTGGTAGCAGCTTTTTATGATTTTATATTAAGAATGCTCATACATTTTGCCCTTTTCAGATTATGTTGATGAGTTCTCATTTGTTTAATTGAAAATGTTCTTTGAAGTGTTGATCAATGAATTTCGTTTCCTTACGGACTGCTAATAGCGGTATTTTGTTTGTTAATTGCATGAGCAAATGACCTTCATTGGGTGGACCTATTGGTTTGTTGTTTTAATGGTGATGGTACCAATTCTGGAATGGTTTCCTGTTTTGCGTGGAAGTTGCATAGTGGTTTATTTAGCGAGTCCATTTCATTTTCAATAGCAGGGTCTTATAATTTTCCGCTTATGAGACTTTTCCAACCCTTGGGCTTGTCAATTTGCTGTGTTATAGTAATTTCTTTATTAATGTGCTTCACATATTAGCATGTACCCATTGGCTAGTGTGATCGAGGGAACATGATTTTAATAACTTCCTATGGATGGATCAGAGTCGGACTGAAAAGTCCTCATGGAAACGAGAAATCATGGCATGTAGAGCCAAAGTGAATTGTGATTGATCTAACCATTAAGTGACATTTCAGATTGATTTAATGGTAGCACTTACAATTTCATCTAAAATGTCATTTTATTATTGAATGAAGTATAATTCACCTTACAGAAATATTTGTACGCAAAGGGAGCTCCAACTGAATTGATGGCGTGCTTCATAATCAATAATAGAATGACTTGAAAGTAATAGATAAATGTCTAGACCCAAAATTTGGCCAAGGGCACCGGCTAAATGAACTCATTTATTCTGGAAATCCTAAAAATATAACCCTACTAAAAATATTTCCTTGCTTAATTACTTTGGCTACTGAAAATTCAATAAATCTCTCATAAAAGCTAAACAATACACACATTAAATTAACTTGTTACATAACAAAATATCATCAAGAATCAATAGTTGGCGTATTGACAAACCCAAAAGTGTTGTGGCTCTGGTTCTTATCAAATTAACAAATTAATCAAAATCGAATTCCAATAAAAACGTAGCATAGTGAAGCAACTTTGTCATTTACGTGGATGTTAGTCACTATTTAATTAGAAAGTACAATGAACGTCAAATTTTAGGGTTTTGGATTTTAAATACAAGAAAATTAAAATAAAGATAAGGGAAGAAGTAACGACAATTAACTAAATGGACATTGGATCAAGGATTTCCAAGAGTCAATGGCATATTTATCATCAATGCACAAATCATCAAACACACAAAGTGCATCTAATTTAAGTTATTAGCGTGATTTGCTATTAATAACTCTGATTCACTTTATGTCCCCCAATATTCGATTAGCACGTATAAATTAACTAGATGATTAAGGCCTCAACCTCCAATTAATTGATATTAACCTAAGTACCAATTGCATTAGCCTAAGTCTCAACTGAGACTTAATTTTTAGTCAATCAAACATACATCAATTAACCAACTAACATATATTCAATCAACATCTTAATCATGCATTCTCCTTTATACCATTGAACAAAAACATAATCAAAGTTGTCCCAAATCATAAATTACAATCAATAATTGAACACTCAATAACTATTCACATACTCACAAATCAATACCATTCAATGCAATCATACAAAGGAGTTAGAGGAATGAATCAAGAAAACACAAAATGTATTGATAATAAAGAGCAAGGCGTAAGATACAACCCTTGGAATCCAATGGAGATCCTGCTAGCTTCAACCTCTACTCCATGAGAATTACAATTAAAAATAGAAAAATACAACCTAACCTAAGAGTAGAAAAGAAGAGGAGAGGAGAGAAGGAGGAGAGGAAACCTATAACTATCATACAATTATCTAAATGAGAGTTCTTCATTTTGGGGTTGAGTCTCCTTCCACAGCATCAAAATTACTAAAAATGGGCCTTAAGAATGATTGGATGGTAGCCCAAGAAAATCTATGATCACGACTTGCTTCCAAAAAAAAATTGTCTTCTTCATTGATGTAGCACTTTCTGAAAGTGTGAACTTCCTTTTGAAGATCTGAACTTGGTTTCTGATGCTTGAAAATCCTTCCTTGTGTATTTAACATACTCAAGTTTGCTTTTAGAACTATTTTTCATATCATCAAAGTTTTGAATATCTTTATGAGATTATAATCATGTTAAAACATAATATTCTGAAAAATATCTTGTTGATTGAACTAGTATGTTAACGAGAATGGTCTTTTGAATGCTATAGAAACTCAAGTAAAATATTAGTCCATTCTTCAAAATATTTTAATAAAATTTGCTTTGTTGTCACTCAAAACTCAAGTTATAAAGATTTCTTGAAGGATTTTGGAGTTAACATTTTCTTACACTATTTTAATTTTGATTACAAGATGTAATATTTTTTGCAGAAGAAGAGAAGGATTTGCATTTTCAGGACTTCTTTGAAGATAGAAAAGCTTACGAGAAAGAGGGCCAATTTTGCTTACTTTTCTTTCCTTCTAGCTTTGAAAACTTAAACTATATACTATCAAGCTATGACTTGAGTTCATCCTAAACAACTCATTATTTAGAAAGATACTTTTTGAACAATTAGCAAGTATGATGATACTTGTATAATAGTATAAAGAATAACACAAAGAATAAAACAAAGTAAAGCAGTAATATAAATGAGTTTAAGGAGAGAGATATTGCACAAAGATTTTATCCTGGTTCGATAACCTACTTACATCCAATTTTCAAAATTTGGTTTCACTAACCTTTCCCAAACCAAGAAAGTTGGATAGTCTTTGTAGTAGCTTTCCCAGCTCTTACCGTGCTAGTAGCAACCTCTATTGTCACAAACCAAGTAGTATTTAACCAATCTCTCCAAGTGAACCAATAATAGCAAGTACACTCTCTGTCACAACCAGTAGTCTTTACAAGCTCTCCAAGCTAACCTTGAGTAGTCTTTGATCAGCGTTTCTAAGCTAAAATTGTGACCAGGAGCTAACTCTACTATCGCATTGCAAGTAGTCTTTGAATAGTCTCTTCAAGCTAACTCACAATGATCACTACAGTCGAGGATACAAAGGTTTGTGTTTGGGTTTGCCACTTAAACTAACCTACACTCAAGTTTTTCAGATTACAATAATAGATATGGAATAAACTTGAATAACTTTTCTTAAGATTATTTCTTGGAAAAATGTATGATATATAAAATAAGAAGAAAATTTTACAATAATAAGAAAACTTGATTACAAAATGTAATGAACTTTACAATAGATCAAGAAATTTCAAACATTTCCCTTATGCAACGTTAGGATTTCTTACTTTGAAGCCATAACATCTATTTATAGATATTTCATTTTCTAAGTTGCCCTTGATGATTGCCCAAGTAACATATGTTGATCATCTATTTGTGTCTTAGAAAAGTATTCTAAAGGATAGCTCTGTTTGTTATATCACTTGCAAGAAGCTATTGTGAATGTAGGTTTTAATGTTACCTTTAGAAATACTTTTTACTTCAATTGTTTTTGAACTTTCCTAATGGTTGACCACGTCTAGTAAAGAATGATGTGCACATCAACTATTTGACTTCAAATTTGAAAGTCAAATTTCCTCATTTTTAGATAAATACACCGTTTCACTATGAAATGAACCTGAAGTGTGGTATCAGTTTTTTGATAATATGTGATCTTCTAGTCTTCAATCATAGTTTGAAGATGATGAGATGATTGCGATTATGATGATTGAAGGTTGTAGAACACACTTGCTTTAAGAGTTGTTGAATTTTTCATTTAAGTGTACTTTTTGAAGCGTCCTACTTTTAAGATGTTTAAGCATTTATACGTTCAATTCGTGATATAAATCACAAACATTGAGTTCCTATATCTTTAAATAGAAAATCATGTTTGCACATGTAAAGTGAAATTATTTTCACTTCAGAGATTGTGTTATGCATACAGAAAGAACCTGTTGCTATTTCAAGATAACTCATGGAAACCATTAGACGTTCTTCAAAATATTTTAAATTGATTGTGTTATATTCAAAACATTTTGCAAAATGAAAATGAAGAGTTTTGGCTAGACTTTTTTGATTAAGCAAGAAGTAAGTGTAAGTTTAGAGGTTCTTTTGTTAGGATTAAAATATTACTAATTTCATAATTTATTTATCCTTACTTGAATGTTAAATATTAAAATAACCTAAATCATTTAGAAGAGTACTCAAATGTTAAGGCTACCTTTTGAAGCGTAGAATTATTTATTAAATTTTAATATTTTTAGTATAATTTAATAATTAATTATTCAAAATAAGGTAAATTTGCTTATACAGTTCATCTTAATTAAGTTAATTAATTAGTAAATGACTTATTTTTATTCAAACATCATAATAAGATTATTAGACTATAATTTGAATATTCACGAAATTTATATAATTTTCTATAATTATTTATATTTTATTTGATAACATGTGCTTTTGATAGGTAATTATTAATTAACTAATAATTTATTTAACTATTATTTTTTCTTCTTCAATTTAAGCTTTATAGATATCTTTTTTATAGAGATGGAAGGATGTCTTGAATGATTAATATATGAAAATGATTTTGCATATTTATCAAAGTTATATATACTAAATAATTCATAAAATCATCATAAAAATTAATTTTGGACTAGAAAAAATTTTTCATTGATAACATATCGTTTTCTGAATTTTTCATATCGTTTAATTTTTGAATCTCTTTTTAATTAGATTATTAACATAATTGAAACATGTTATTGTGAAAAATTAACTCGTTGATTAAACTAATATGTTTACGAAATGGTTTTAGAAACACTATAGAAACTCAAGTGAAATTTAGTTGGTTGTTTAATAATTATAATATGAAAGTTTGACCATTTAATTTTATTTTTCAAAATTTTTTTCTTCCATGTGGCTGATCTAGGTGTTAATTAATTGGTTTAGTATTATCATAAGATAAATCAAGGTTTAGGAAAATTTATCTTAAATTTTAAGTGATTATTTAGAAAATTTAAGATAAGTCAAAATTAATTAATTAAAGATTTGAGATAATTTTTAACACTATCCATAGCCTAAAAGAATCTTTTATTAGATTTAGACATAGTATTATATACTTAGTTAAAAAAATTTTTATAAGACTTAGAGATATCTAGGATTTTTTAGAGTTTATTTTATACTTCATAATAGGTTATTTTTGTGCAATTATGCTAATATTATATAGATTAACTTATATTGATAAATTAGTGCTGTATTTGAAAATGATTTTTGTAATGATATCATTTTTTTTGATTAATGAACCATTTGATTTTCAATGACATTATTACCTTTTGAGCTCAATCAACAACTTTATTTGAATTTCTAATGAAAATCCTTGTTATATTAATCTTTATTAAACTTAACTACTTAGCACATTCTTTTTCTAAAATGATTTAAAAATCATCTTTTTAATAATTAAATAGATTTTCATGTAACCAAAATTAAACATGGAACTAAAATTTGAAAATTTGGGGTTTTATGAGATGCTATGGGATGTATAAGCTTGTATATCAGAGTATGAAGCGAAAATGCTAGACATAGGAGTGTCAAAACATACAAATGTATTCAAGTGTGTGAGCATGTATCAAAATAGGTTTCAGATCAACAAATCACTTAAACATATAAGAGCAAATGAGATACACATGTTTTTAGAGCAAATATCAAAGCATCATATTAAACACACACACACACAGATATATATATATAAGGGCAAGTGACAGATCATGATATATAATCATTAGAGCATAAAGATGAAATAATTTATCAAAGCATAACCTAATGTATCAGAGCTAGAATAGATTAATAAAGTGTATCAGAGCACACAAAAACATATCAGTGCATAATTAGAATGAGTAAAGAATATTAGAGCATGTTCTGAAAATAAAAAAAAATTCCAAAAGAGAGAAAGTTCAACTGGAGGTAGGAAAGTGCACGAGAAAGAGGGTTGAATCGCGCTTTGTCTTTTCTTTTCTTTTCTTTTCTGAAAACTTGGACAAATACTATCAAGTATTAAACTTGAAGTGCAACAGAAACAATGTTAGAATACACAGAAAGTAACTTTCTAAACTATAAAACTGATATAAAAACACAATTAATAAGTTTTCCAAACACACATAAAACACACAAGGAGAAAAATAAAAAGAGTTAAGGAAAAAGAAGATACTACACAAGAGTTTTTACACTAGTTCAGCCAATTTGCCTACACAAGTTCTCAATTACCGTTGAGTTCCACTAAAACCTTTCTTAACCCAAGAAGTTAGATAGTCTTTACTGGAGCCTTCCAAGCTCCCAGGAACCAGGAGCTCACTTTATTGTCACAACTGAGAGTCTTTGACAGAACTCTCTAAGCTAATATCATAAATAGTAGTTCACTCTACCTGTCACATTACAAGTAGTCTTTGCTTAGCCTTTTCAAGCTAACTCACAACAATCAATACCTGGATCGGGGTTACAAAGGTTTGTGTTTGGGTTTGAACACTTAAACTAACTAACACTCAAGTTTTGTAGATGAACAACAACAGACCTGGAAAAATTGAATGACTTCTTTCTGATTCTTCCTAGGAAGAACATATAATCTCCTGAGACCATAGAAAGAAGATTTTTCCAGAAGAAATTGATTACAAGCATTAATAAACTTTACAAAGGATGAAGGGAGATTCTTCATCGTTTCAGCATTTTTTGCAAAAATCTCTTGATTGTAAGCACAACATCTCTATTTATACTTGATCTTGCCTTTATGACCGTTGCCCTTGATCTATTTTTCTAGTGACATGTTGATATTCCTTTTGTGTCTTGGAAAAGTAGTTTAGAGGAGTAGCTCTGACTGTCGAGAGAGGTAGAAACCGTTGTGAAATAGAGGTTTTTGAAGCCACACAGAACTACTTTTTACTTTCTTATGAGGTTTGATCTTTTCCTTTTAAAAGCTAAGGGTAACCAAGTTAGCAGAGGAGATGTCACATCAGCTTCTTTGAGTTTGACTTTAAATTTGAATTTCAAAATTCCCTCATTTTCCTGAGTGCACCATTTCACCTGAAACTTGATTTCTGAAGTGCGGTAACGGTTTCTTGATATTTCTTCGATCTTCTAGTCTTCAATTAGAGCTTGTTGATGGTGCTATGGTTACGATCATGATGACTAGAGGCTATAGTATACACTTGCTTTAGAGTTGGATTCAAATCTTCAATTCAAATATACTTTCTAAAGTCACGTGCTACTTTCTAAAGTTCTAAGCCTTGGTTTCTTACACTTGAGAGTTGTCTTTGATCCATTGAGCATAATTTCATTCATCCCACAATATATTTTTCACGTTCATTAAGTCCCAATTATTCAACTGAGATTAAAAATGTTTGCACATGTCATGTGAAAAATATTTTCATTTTAAGAGCCATGTTATGCCAATGTAAAAGACCTTTTGCGTCAAGGAAACTTAAGGCAATGATTATCACTCAAAACATTTGGCACTTAGTTTTCTGAAAGGTTTTGAAGCTAATAATCTCCCCTTTTTGATGATGACAAACCAATTCTTAGAAAATCTCTTGAAGATATTTTGAAAGAAATGTATGACAGGATATAAGCTTGATAAACCAATTTTCTTTCAAAATGCATATTATATGATTTTTAGAGACTCTTTTCTTAATGCATGATATAGATAGAATCAAAAAGCTTCAATGTCTTAAGTAACTAAATTAGAGCTGTTTATTTCAACTTAGGTTTCTGAAGTTAATTAGAATGCTTTTTGAGAGGTATCAGAGAGGTTTGAAAAAGATATGAGCATATAAAATTTTTGGATAAACACAACTTGATTTTTAGTTAGTTGACCTTTCTAAAAACACACATTTTTGAATAAAGTGAGTGAAACTTGTAATATTTTCTCTTGATCTTGAATTCACACTTAGAACATCTTTATCTAAATAGATTTTTGAAACACGATGCAATTTTTATGCATAACAACATGCTACATATACACTTTGCACGTAAAAGAAGTTTTGAAGCTCAAAATTAGATTGATTATTGTTGTGTTAGAGCATATGTATCAGAGCTTATAAGATTATATGACTTCATATTTGTGTATCAGAATATATGTTTTTATTTAAGATTGTATAAGAGAAACATTCAATAATATATATATTTGAGCTATATATATATATATATATATATATATATATATATATATATATATATATATATATATATATATATATATTAGAGCATTAATAGATATGTATCAGAGCTAATCATACAATTAAGAAAAATGAACGTATGATCGATGTAGCTAAAAAAGAATGTTGAATATCATATCATATCATATCAGAACAAGCGCTTAAGACTTATAAAGCATACATCATAAGCAAGATATATCATAGCATAGATATGTATAAGAGGTTGAAAGCTTAACAAAGAAAAAAAGACTTGAGAATGATAGATATCATATATGTATCAAAAAGATAAATGTTCATATATCAGGGCAATAATAGTTAAAAAAAATAGTGTTCAATTAACAACAAAAAGAAAATGCTAATAAAAAAATCATCTCTGAGTTCTCCCTTAGCTGCTCCCTTAATTCCTTAGCACAAGATTTTCTGAAACTTTCTTTTCTTCTTTCCTTTTGTCATCACAAAAAGAGGGTATGCTGGAACCCAGGTGATACCATCATCAGCCCCTCCACCTTAGTTCTCGGAGAATCTCCAAAAACATTGCTTCATTCCTTCTTGATTCATCGTCTTGAAGAATCTGAAGCAATAGTTCTTCATGTCTTCGAAGTTGTGCACCAAGCTCTTTATTGGAGGCTTCAACCCAATCCATTCTTGAGGTCATATCCCTTTAATGATGCAAAGAAGTTGGACCTTAGGAGAACTTGTTGAAGGCTTAGATGAAGGTTAGTGTGGCAGATGAATTGTTCTGTTGTAGATGGGGCAGCCTTGGGTGTAGGCTCAAGTATGTCTAGGGACGGTATCCCTAGACTTTGCTAATTCAATATCCATATTAGTAGTTAGAACAAAGGTGGTGGAATGGATGGAACTATAACAGGTGCAACATAGGAGTAGAAGCAAGATCAATGCAAAAACATGAACCGAGGTAGAAGTAGCATTTTCTTCAACTTGAGAAGCACTTGTTTCTGAAGTCTTATCCTTTTCCTTTTCCATTGGAGTTATTCTTATGGAAGGAGGAGGTTGTGGTACTATCAGGAATAATAACAGTTCTGGCTGAGCCTTGCTGACTAGCTGGTTCTTCAATTATTGGCTCCTCAGTTGGGTCTTCAATAATTGGCTCCAAGGTTTGAAATAACTCATTTACAAAGGAATTGAGTTCATCCAGACCTTCTTCCTTAGGATGTGACTCGAACTCCATGGATTTTTTCATGGATTCCAACATTTGATTGATGGTCATGAAGTCATTACTTGTGCCTTGGGAAACCATCTCAGCCTCAAATGTAGCTGTTTTAATTGGAATTGTGGCTGATTTTGTGGTGGAATAGGTTTCTGAAGTCATCTGACTTCTAGGAGGTGAGGAGAGACTGGAAAGGAGGTAAACTTGAATTGTTGGGTCATAGGCCATGTAGGTTGTTTTTTCAATTACTATAAAGGGTTTCGGAACTGCAATTTTTCTTCTTCTTTTGCTAAAGCCTTGAATCCTTTATCCTTTTCTATCTTTCTGGCTTCTTCCATTTTTTCTTTTCTCTTGAGAGTTCTCGCTCCTTGAGAACTCATTCTGCTTCCTCCTTATGTGTCCCTTAAGCCCGCTTGTTCAGCATCATACATGTCTTTCAATATTAGTGCTGCTCTAGGCATTCCCTTTGGTAGATTCCTATGTTTATACTCAAAGTACTTTCTATGAATTAGGAGTTTGTCATGCCTTCGCTTGGGAAGCTCACTTTCTGAGGTCTCAGTCTTAGTTTTTGAGGGTTCAGAGGGATTTGGAGTCTCAACTCTCTTTTGTTTCTTGACTGTCTCCTTTTGCTCTTTTGTTGTGCTTTCAAAGGGACCTCCTCAACAAAGTCTTTTCAAATGCTTGTGTTGCTTCCTCTAGAGCTTTCTAAACTGCTATCAAGTAGGAGTATCTTCCTTTTTTGCCTTTTTTTTGCTCTTTCTTATTCTTTTTCAGGACCGGCCTTTTTTGATTTAGTATCCCTAATTCTAGAGCTTTGCTTTCTGGAACTTGCTTTCACATGTACAGACTTGGTTCTTTTCATTGTTTTGAAAGAGAGTATAGTGTAGTCTATGCCTGTTAGATATTCAAACCATGCTTCAGCAAGAAGGTATCTAATGTGTGGAAAACTTTTGTCAGCAATATTCCATACGAAACCCCATCATTTCTCCTTTTCTCCTTGGTGATAGCACTAAACATGTAGTCCATAATCATCCTGGGTAGATTAACTTTCTTTTTGCCATTAGGCAGAATAACACATATAGTCCATACCCAATAGTACATCAATACTCCTAGCCTAGGAAGAATGGTAAATCTAACGAACAGTGAATACCTTTTTCACCCTTAAGCTTAGCATGGAGGCGGTAATGTCAGAGGGCTTGTGTCATGGGGAATTAATGAAACACTTGGAAACTTTTTTAGCGCTTACTACAAGTGACTTGAACCATTCATTCTGACTAGCAGTTACTCCAACAATGGGAGCCCTAACCATTATAGAAAGTTTGACAACCCAATCTCTATATAGGTGTCACGAATGGTTGTTTTGAGAGTGGTGTAGTTTTTTGCCTCGAGGTGGGAGTAGAACAATCACCATACCTGAAACACCCTATCTAGATGTTCAGAAACTTCCCATCCTTGAAAAGTGAACATTTCCTGACTATAGGAACTTTGTTCATCAGGGAGTAATAATCTTTTGGAGAAATCTTTCTTTGAGAAAAGTTTTCTTTATAGAACTTACATTAGTGGTTGATTATACATTATAAAGGGTCCCCTATTTGCCGCAGATCAGTTTAAGTTCCTTTCCTTCACCCATAGCAAGGGTTGTGTATAAGAAGGTTGAACGAAAATGTGAGGGCTTAAGAAATGGTACTTTAAGTCAAGGAAGATTTATGAGGGCAAGTGAAACAGTTGGGATTCGGGAGTTTAAGGTTTAAGACGAGGGAGTAAAGTGTGACATGTGAGACTGAGGAGTTATTTAAGTGATGGGACGTAAAGACTGAAGGTGAAGTGATATGGGAGAGAGAAACTCAAAAAGAGTGAAAATTATCCTCCTTTCCATTCTTTCAGAATAAGTGGTTTTTGATGCTTCGAACCACTTTCTAAACTTGCTTTTTGACCATCGAGATAACGCTTCTTTCTCATATCTTAGTAATCTTTAGGATCTAACCCTTTGAGATCATATCACCAATTTTCTGAACATCTGTCTTCTTACTGAGCTTTAAAAATGACTTTTTGATCTTATAACTGATCTTCAGGTCTTGCAAACTTATTGTCTTTGTTTAGGCTTCAGTTTAGAGCCACAAAAGGGAGAGTCTAGAGATGTTTATGCATAAATGCTTATGCAAATTTAAAAATATTTAAGGTTTTAAAGCATTTTCAAGCGCAAAGACGATCTTCTAGCTAATGGTTTTGTAAATATTTTACACTTAGTCTTCAGCATTTACAAACATTAACTCAACATCTCCTTTTTGAACATGATCCCTAATAAAATGATGTTTAACATCAGTGTGCTTGGATCTAGAGTGCTGGATAGGATTCTTAGCGTGATTAATAGTACTAGTATTATTACAGAAGATAGGGATTTTGAAATACCTTAGATGAAATCTTCTAGCTAGTTCTCTTATCCAGCACATGGGTGCAGCGCTACATATTTAGCTTTAGCTATAGATAGAGCGATGATGTTTTACTTCTTGCATGACCAAGTGATGAGGCTCTTTCCAAGAAACAGCAACATCCACTGGTGCTTTTTTCTTCACTCTATATCCGCGAAGTTAGCATCACAGGAACCTACAATCTTACACAATGTACCTTTCTCGGACCATAAGCTAAGATTAGTAGTACCAATAGATATATTAAAATATGTTTAGCAACATTTAAGTGTGATTGTTTTGGGTTAGATTGGAATCTAGCACAAATTCTTACACTTAACTGAATGTTTAGTCTACTTGTTGTAAGATACAGAAGTGCCGATCATTCCTCTATAATTGATTTCTGATACCTTTTCACTATTCTTATCAGGATCAATGACTTGAGATGGATGTATAGGGGTACTCATAGGTTTGGCTTGATCCATGTTAAACTTTTTCAAAAGCTTTTTTGTGTACTTTTCTTGATGGATCAAGGTTCCTTCCTTTTTTGTTATTTTATTTGAAGATTGATGAAAAACTTGAGTTCACCCATTATGCTCATCTCAAATTCACTCTATATTAATTTTGAAAACTTTTCAAGAGAATTATTGATGGCGCTAAATATAATGTCACCAACATATTTTTGAACTATCTCAAAGTGATTATCTTGCTCAAGAGTAAAAAGGGTTGTGTCAACTTTACCTCTCTTGAACCCATTCTTCAGAAAAGGTATTTAGCCTTTCATACCAAGCTCTAAGAGGTTGTTTTAGACCATAAAGTGCCTTTGTTAACTTGAAAACATGGTTGGGAAGGTTTTCACTTTCAAAACAAAGCTACTTTACATGTACTTCTTCAAGAGGAATCCATTTAGGAACTTAGACTTGACATCCAATTGGTAAAGAGTGAATCCCTTGAAGGCTGCAAAAACAAGTAGCATTCTTATGGTTTTGAGCCTAGCTACTGGTGCAAAGGTTTCATCATAATTAATTCCCTCTTGTTGATTATAACCTTGTGCAACCAACCTTGCTTTGTTTTTAATGACCTTGCCAGCTTTATCCAGCTTATTCTGAACACCTATTTGGTTCCAATGATGGTCTTCCCTTTGGGTTTTTTGACGAGCGTCAAAACTTTACTTCTTTCGAACCCGCTCCTCTTGCATAGCTTCCACCTAACTTTGATAATTTAAAGTATCCAATACAGTTAGGCTTGATGATGGAGCTGAAAGCACAATTGGACACATTTATGAAGGAAGAACTTGTCTTTAAATATAAGAACTTTAGATCATAAAATCCTTTGTAGTTTCTATAACTTTGATGTTCTTCAGCTTCTCTTTCATTTTTAGGCTTTTCTTCTTCTTGCTCAAAGATATCACTTTCTGACGACTTTGGAGTTCTTAGTAAGCTTTCTGATGAGTTCATGTTTAAAGCGTACTTTCTGAAGATTGTGCTTTCATTTTCTTTCTTTTTGAGGATTCCTTAAGGTTCAGTTCTCAAGGTTCTCTTCTAACTCTTCAAGATCATCAGCAAAGTCCTTCTTGAGCTCTTTGAATTTGATATGAATGCTCTTCTAACGCATAGCGTTCTCTTATTGTACACCCTGGAAGCTTTGGAGACCGAAAAGTATTCTAAGAAAATTTCATCATTAGATTTAGGATCAAACTTTACTAGTTTGTCCTTGGTGTTAAGAATGAAGGATGAGCCAAATATATGGAAATAAGATATGTTGAATTTTCTGCCCTTCCATAGCTCATAAAGGGTTATCTTGAGGATTGGCCTAAAATATTCTATTTTGAAAGTAGTATGAGGTGTTTACAACCTCAGCCCAAAATCATTTTGACATAGCGCTTTCTAAAAGCATGGTTCTGGCTATTTCTTGTAAGCTTTTATTTTTCCTTTCTGCAATCCCATTTTGTTGGGGAGTTCTATGTAGAGAGCTCATGAGAAATGCTGATTTTCATAAATCTCTTCGAAAACATGATTTTCAAATTTTCCTCCATGATATGATCTTATAATCTTTTTAGTACAAATCGCGTTTTCCAAAAACCTTGAATCTTTTGAATACCTCATCCTTAGAAGCTAGAAGAATAACTCATGTGAATTTGGAGAAACCATCCACTATGATAAGACAATATATTTTCCTAGCAAGACTTGCAATCTTGGTTAGTCCAAAGAGATCTATGTGTAAAAGTTGAAGAGGCTTAGTGGTTGAAACCATATTTTTATTGTGGAAAGAAGCGTTGGTTTGCTGCCTTCTCATAGAAATCACAAGTTGAATCCTTGTCAAATATGATCTTTGGTTTTTAACAAGGTCATTTTGAGAAGAAGTAAGCTTCATAGGAGCATGTCCAAGCTTCTTATGTCACAGCTACTTATCATCCATAAAGGATGCCATATATTTTACATCTTGATCTAGAAGGTCATCCAAGAATAACACATAAGTGTTATCAGGTCTCTTGCAGATAAAATGACTTGTCTCGAAGTGGGATTTACAATTTTGCAAACATGAGCATTAAATAAAACATTAAAGCCTTGCTCACATAATTCACTGATACTCAACAGATTGTGAGCTAGGCCATCAATAAGTAAAACGTCAAAAATTTGGTTGGAATCATCTTTACCAACATTTCCTATGCCTGACCTTGGCCTTACCTTCATCTGCAAATTTTACTAATCCAAGTTCTTTGGCTTCAAATTTCTAAACCATCTCCTGGATTTGGACATGTATCTAAAGTAGCCACTGTCTATGTACCATTTGTTGTTCTGATCAATGTGCGTTCTAGACACACCTACAACAAAAAAGATTTTATTTTAGGTACCCAGACTTTCTTGGCTCCTTTTGGGTTAGTCTTTCAAGGAGGAGCTTTCTCAACCTTTTTGACAGATTTCTTCCTCATGAAACACTTGTGGTGGTGTCCCTTCTTACTAAAGTACAAGAAACTTTATTCTTTACTTTCTTAGATGAGATTGTTTTTTCCTTTCTCATCCATTTTACTTTCATATTCCAACCCTATTTTTTGAAAATATGGCCTTTGACCTCCAAGTATTAGTTCAAGATTCTTTGAGCCATTTACCATCTTTTCAAGGTCAGATTTGAAAAGCTTTGAAGTTCTTTCAAGTTCAATAATTTTCTAAGCTTTCTCATTTTTTTTTCAGAGATTTCAGCTTTTAAGGCATTGAGCTTAATATTGAAAACTATGTTTTCTCCTTTTATTTCTTCTTTCTCAAGCCTTAGATTCTAACATCTGATTTGGCCTTTTTGAGTTCAAAAACCAATCTTTGATGATTCTTTTTCAGGTTGAAATAATGAGAAAGAGAGTTTGAGAATTGTCGAGCAACTCATCATATAATGCCATTCATCATAAGAGAGTTAAGGTTCAGATGTTTTTACCTTAGGTTCTCCCTTGAAGCACAGTCACCATAAAGCAGAGATTTGCAATATCTTCCAGCTCATCTTGGCTTTCTGAACCGTCCTTCTCCTCCTCTCAAGTTGCTCCAAGTAGCCAGCATCCCTTTCTTCTTGGAGTGGAACTTCTTCTATGGACCCTTAAGCTTTGGACATTTAGTTTTGAAATGTCCCTTCTCACCACTGTAGCAGATGATGCTTTCTAGCTTTAACTTGTCTTTTCTGTCCTTTTTGAGGTTGATATTCTTCTATTCTTAGATATGCTTATCTATTCTTTTGACATCTTACTCATGAGCATGGAGATCACATATCCATCCTTTTCTTTAGAATCTTCATCAGGTTCTTCCTCATCATCAGAGGTCTCAACAACTTTCATTACTTTATTCTTTTTCTATTTCTGATAAGATGACTTTAGGACTATGGACTTGCTAATCTTTATGAATTCACCATGAATTTCAGAGTACGACATCATGGGTTTTTAGTAACCTAATGAGTGCATCTAGGCCATGAGTTTTAAGGTCTTTGGCTTCTATAATGGCTGTGACCTTGGGCAACCATTTAGCAGGGAGACTTCTTAAAATTTTTCTAAGCATTTCAGAGTTAGAATATCTTTTGCCCAGTCCTTCAACTGATTAACAATGTGCATGAACCTTGTAGTTATGTCATCAATACTTTCTTGCTCTGTCATCTTGAATATCTCATATTGATGAACTAACATATTGATCTTTGTCTCTTTAACTTGATCAGTGCCTTCATGCAACATGTGTCCCAGATCTCCTTTGCCTTGTCACAAGCAATGATTTTATAATATTCAGCTTTGCTTACTATACAAGTGAGTAGATACTTAGCTTTGTAGTTCAACTAACTCTAGGTTTATGATACTTTCTCCACCTACTCCCAAGAACTTCTTTGGAGGTCGAAGGTACATCATCAGTTCTAGGAATTTCTTTCATTGGAACATAATCTCCTTTCTGGATGATCTCCTACAAGTCAAGACTTGTGTATTTAATGAACAGCTCATCTTGTCTCTTCAATATGCATAGTCCCTACTATCAAAGAATGGCAGTCTATTAATGGAGTATCCTTCTGCTATGTGGACATTTTGTGCCATTTATCCCTAGGATCTTTGTCCTTTACAGCGCTAGAATGCTCAACCCCTTAGAGGCCTTAGCTCTGAATATCAATTGCAGGTAGAAAAGTGCACGAGAAGGAGGGTTGAATTCGTTTACCTTTTCTTTTTTAAAAACTTGGACAAATACTATCAAGTATTAAACTTGAAGTGTAGCGAAAACAATGCTAGAATACGTTAGAAAGTAACATTCTGAACTATAAAGCTGATGTAAAAACACAATTAACAAGTTTTCCAAAAAACAAAATATAAATAGCACAATGAGAAAAATAAAAGAGAGTTAAAGGAGAAGAAGATACTTATAGGAGTTTTTATACTTGTTCGGTGAATCCTACATCTAGTTCTCAACCACCATTGAGTTCCACTAAAACCTTTCTCAACCTGAGATAGCTAGATAGTCTTTACAGTAGCCTTCCCACGCTCTTACAAGTGACCAATAACCCACTCACCTCAATGAGTAGTATTTGACTAGTCTTTCCAAAGTAATACCTGAACCAGGAGCTCACTCTACCGTTACAATTGAGTAGTCTTTGACCAGCCTTTCCAAGCTAATGCCATGAGTAGTAGGTCACTTTACCTTCACGTTACAAGTAGTCTTTGCTTAGCCTCTTCAAGCTAACTCACAACGATCACTACCTGGATCGGGGTTACAAAGGTTTATGTTTGGGTTTGAATACTCAAACTAACCAACACTCAAGTTTTCGTAAAATGACCAATAACAGACTTGGAAAACTTGAATGACTTAGTCTTCAGCATTTACAAACATTAACTCAACATCTCCTTTTTGAACATGATCCTAATAAAATGATGTTTAACATCAATGTGCTTGGATCTAGAGTGCTGGATAGGATTCTTAGCGAGATTGATAGTACTAGTATTATTAAAGAAGATAGCGATTTTGAAATACCTCAGGTGATAATTTTCTAGCTAGTTACCTATGCATAGCACATGGGTGAGGAGCTACATATTTAGCTTCAGCTGAGAGAGCGATGATATTCTGCTTCTTGCATGACCAAGTGATGAGGCTTTTTCCAAAGAAATAGTAGCATCCACTGGTGCTTTTTTTCACTTCACTCTATCTCTAGCGAAGTTAGCATCACAATATCCTACAATCTTACACAATGTACCTTTCTTGTACCATAAGCTAAAATAAGTAGTACCGAATAAATATCTTAAAATATGTTTAACAATATTTAAGTGTGATTGTTTTGGGTTAGATTGGAATCTAGCACAAATTCTTACACTTAACTGAATGTTTAGTCTACTTGCCTAAGATAGAAATGAACTAATTATTCCTCTATAATTGCTTTCTATACATTTTCACCATTCTTATTAGTATCAATGACTTGAGATGGATGCATGGGGTACTCATAGGTTTGGCTTGATCCATGTTAAACTTTTTCAAAAGCTCTTTTGTGTACTTTTCTTGATGGATCAAGGTTCCTTCCTTTTTGTTATTTTATTTGAAGATTGATGAAAAAATTGAGTTCACCCATCATGCTCATCTCAAATTCACTCTATATTAATTTTGAAAACTTTTCACAGAGAATTATTGATGGAGCTAAATATAATGTCACCAACATATTTTTGAACTATCCCAAAGTGATTATCTTGCTCAAGAGTAAAAAGGGTTGTGTCAACTTTACCTCTCTTGAACCCATTCTTAAAAAGGTATTTAGCCTTTCATACCAAGCTCTAAGGGGTTGTTTAGAACCGTAAAGTGCCTTTGTTAACTTGAAGACATGGTTGGGAAGGTTTTCACTTTCAAAACCAAGCGGCTACTTTACATGTACTTCTTCAGAGAGGAATCCATTTAGGAACTTAGACTTGACATCCAATTGGTAGAGAGTGAATCCCTTGAAGGCTGCAAAAACAAGTAGCATTCTTATGGTTTCACCTAGCTACCTGGTGCAAAGGTTTCATCATAATCAATTCCCTCTTGTTGATTATAACCTTGTGCAACCAACCTGGCTTTGTTTTTTATGACCTTGCCAGCTTCATCTTGCTTGATTCTGAACACTTATTTGGTTCCGATGATGGTCTTCCCTTTGGGTTTTTTGATGAGCGTCCAGACTTTGCTTTCTCAAATTGGTTCGACTCCTCTTGCATAGCTTCCACCCAACTTTGATAATTCAAAGCATCGTCAATACAGTTAGGCTGAATGATGGAGATGAAAGCACAATAGGACACATTTCTGAGGGAGGAACTTGTTTTCACACCCTTTGAAATGTCCTCTGAACTTTGTTATGAGAAATTTCCTTTAGATCATAAACTCCTTTGTAGTTTCTCTAACTTTGATGTTCTTCAGCATCTCTTTCATTTTTAGACTTTTCTTTTTCAAGCTCAAAGATATCACTTTCTAACGACTTTGGAGTTCTTAGTAAGCTTTCTAATGAGTTCATGTTCTGGAGCGTACTTTCTGAAGATTGCGCTTTCATCTTCTTGCTTTCTGAGGATTCCTTAAGGTTCAGTTCTCAAGGTTCTCTTTTAGCTCTTCAAGATCATCAACAAAGTCCTTCTTGAGCTCTTTGAATTTGATGTGAATGCTCTCTTCAATGCATAGCGTTCTCTTGTTGTACACCCTATAAGCTTTGGAGACTGAAAAGTATTCTAAGAAAATTCCATCATTAGATTTAGGAACAAACTTTGCTAGTTTGTCCTTGGTGTTAAGAATGAAGTAGGATGAGCCAAATATATGGAAATAAGATATGTTGAGTTTTCTACCTTTTCATAGCTCATAAAGGGTTATCTTGAGGATTGGCCTTAGAAATATTGTATTTTGAAAGTAGCATGCAGTGTGTATAACCTTAACCCAAAATCATTTTGACAAAGCGCTTTCTAAAAGTGTGGTTCTGATCATTTGTAAGCTTCTATTTTCCTTTATGTAATCCCATTTTGTTGGGGAGTTCTAGGTGCAGAGAACTCATGAGAAATGCTGATTTTCACAAATCTCTTCGTAAACATGATTTTCAAATTCTCCTCCATGATGTGATCTTATAGTTTTTCAAAAACCTTGAATCTTTTGAATACCTCATCCTTAGAAGCTAGGAAAATAACTCATGTGAACATGGAGAAACCATCCACTATGATAAGGCAATATATTTTCCTAACAAGACTTGCAATCTTGGTTAGTCCAAAGAGATCTATGTGTAAAAGCTCAAGGGGCTTAGTGGTTGAAACCACATTTTTATTGTGGAAAGAATCCTTGGTCTGCTGCCTTTCTCATAGAAATCACAAGTTGAATCCTTGTCAAATATGACATTTGGCAGGCTTTTACAAGGTCTTTCTGAGAATAAGTAAGCTTCATAGGAGCATGTCCAAGCCTTTTATGCCACAACCACTTAATCATGATGGATGCTAGACATTTTACATCTTGATCTAGAAGGTCATCCATGAACAACACATAAATGCTGTCATGTCTCTTGCTAGATAAAATGACTTGTCCGAAGTGGGATTTACAATTTTGTAAGCATGAGCATTAAATAAAACATTAAAGCCTTGGTCACATAATTCACTGATACTCAACAAATTGTGAGCCAGGCAATCAATAAGTAAATCACTAAAAATTTGGTTGGAATAATCTTTATCAATATTTCCTATGCCTGTGACCTTGGCCTTACCTCCATCTGCAAATTTTACTGATTAGTTCTTTGGCTTTAGATTTCTAAACCATCTCTTGGATTCAGCCATGTATCCAAAGTAGCCACTGTCCATGTACCATTTGTTGTTCTGATCAACGTGCGTTGTCAGGACACACTTGCAACAAAAAAGATTTTATTTTAGGTACCCAAACTTTCTTGACTCCTTGTGGGTTAGTCTCTCAAGGGGGAAGTTTTCTAACCTTTTTGACAATTTCTTCCTCATGAAACATTTGTCAGGTGGGTGTCCCTTCTTATGACAAAAAGTACAAGAAACTTCATTCTTTACTTTCTTAGATGAAATTGTTTTTTCCTTTCTCATCCATTTTACTTTCATATCCCAACCTTTTTTGAAAATATGGCCTTTGATCTCCAAGTATTAGTTCAAGATTCTTTGAACCATTTACCTTCTTTTCAAGGTCAATTTGAAAAGCTTTGAAGTTCTTTCAAGTTCAGAAATAATTTTCTAAGTTTTCTCATTTTTTTAAGAGATTTCAGCTTCTAAGGCATTGAGCTTAATATTGAAAACTTTATTTTCTCCTTTTATTTCTTCTTTCTCAAGCCTTAGATTCTCAACATCTGATTTGGCCTTTTTGAGTTCAAAAACCAATCATCGATGATTTTTTTTCATGTTGAAATAATGAGAAGAGAAAGTTTGAGAATTTTCGAGCAACTTATTATATAATGCCATTCATCATAAGAGAGTTAAGGTTCAAATGTTTTTACCAGAGGTTTTCCCTTTGAAGCATAGTTAGCCATGAAGCATAGATTTGCAACATCTTCCAGCTCATCTTGGCTTTTTGAACTATCCTACTTCTTCTCTGAAGTTGCTCCATGTAGCCGGCATTCCTTTCTTCTTGGAGTGGAATTTCTTCTATGGACCCTTGAGCTTTGGACATTCAGTTTTGAAGTGTCCTTTCTTACCACAGTTGTTGCAGGTGATGCTTTCTAGTTTTACCTTGTCTTTTCTATCCTTTTTGAGGTTGATATCTTTTCTATTCTTAGATCTGTTATCTATGCTTTTGACATCTTCCTCATGAGCATGAGATCTCATCTCCATCATTTTCTTTGGAATCTTCATTAGCTTCTTCCTCACCATAGAGGTCTCAACAACTTTCATTGCTTTATTCTTTTTTTATTTATGATGAGATGACTTCAGGGCTATGGACTTGCTAATCTTTATGAATTCACCATGAATTTCAGAGAGTACAACATCATCGATTTTTAGTAACCTAATGAGTGCATCTAGGCCATGAGTTTTAAGGTCTTTGGCTTCTATAATGGCTATGACCTTGGCAACCATTTAGCAAGGAGACTTCTTAAAATTTTTCTAAGCATTTCAAGTTAGAATATCTTTTGCCCAGTCCTTTCAACTGATTAACAATGTACATGAACTTTGTGGTTATGTCATCAATACTTTCTTGCTCTGTCATCTTGAACATCTCATATTGATGAACCAGTATATTGATCTTTGTCTCTTTAACTTGATTAGTGCCTTCATGCAGCATGTGCAGTCTGTCCTAGATCTCCTTTGCCTTGTCACAAGCAATGATTTTATAATATTCAGCTTTGCTTATTGTACAAGTGAGTAGATACTTAGCTTTGGAGTTCAACTGAATTCTAGCTTTATGTTGCTCTCTCCACCTACTCGCAAAAACTTCTTTGGAGGTTGAAGGTGCATCATCACTTCTAGGAGCTTCTTCGTTGGAACATAATCTCCCTCTTGTATGATCTCCTACAAGTTGAGACTTGTGTATTTAATGAACAGCTTCATCTGCCCTCTCCAATACGCATAGTCCCCACTATCAAAGAACGACAGTCTATTAATGGAGTGTCCATGTGTTATGTGGATATTTTATGCAATTTATCCCTGGGATCTTTGTCCTCTGATCACTAGAATGCTCAACCCCTTAGAGGTCTAAGCTTGATACCAATTGCAGGTAGAAAAGTGCACGAGAAGGAGGGTTGAATCGTACTTTACCTTTTATTTTCTAAAAACTTAGACAAATACTATCAACTATTAAACTTGAAGTATAGCAAAAACAATGCTAGAATACGTCAGAAAGTAATTTTCTTAACTATAAAATTGATGTAAAAACACAATTAACAAGTTTTCCAGAAAACACAACATAAATAGCACAATGCAAAAAAAAGAAAAAGAGAGTTAAAGGAGAAGAAGATACTAGGGAGTGTTTATACCTGGTTCGGTGAATCTGCCTACATCGGTTCTCAACCACCATTGAGTTCCACTAAAATCTTTCTCAACCTGAGAAAACTAGATAGTCTTTACAGTAGCCTTCCCAAGCTCTTACAAGTGACTAATAACTCACTCTACTACCACAACGAGTAGTCTTTGACTTGCCTTTCCAAACTAATATCGTGACCAATAGCTCACTTTATCGTCACAACCAGTAGTCTTTGACCAGCCTTTCCAAGCTAATGCCATGAGCAGGAGGTCACTCTTATCACGTTACAAGTAATCTTTGCTTAGCCTCTTCAAGCTAACTCACAATGATCACTATTGGATTAGGGTTACAAAGGTTTATGTTTGGGTTTGAATACTCAAACTAACCAACACTCAAGTTTTCATAAGATGAACAATAATAGGCCTGGAAAACTTGAATAACTTTTTTCTATCTATTTTTCCTAAGAAGAATGTATAATCGATCTAGAATGTAGAAAGAAGATTTTTACAAAGAAAAAACTGATTACAAGCAGTAATAAATTTTACAAAGGATGATGGGAGTTTCTCAGCATTTCAGCACTCATTTTTGCGAAAGTCTCTTGATTGTAAGCATAATATCTCTTGTACTTGATCTTGCCTTTATGATCATTGCCATTAATATGTTTTCCTAGTGACACACGTTGATCTTCTTTTTAGGTCTTGGAAAAGAAGTTTTGAGGAGTAGCTCCTTAGAGTAGTTGCAAAAGCCATTGTTAAATAGAGGTTTCTAAGGCCACCTTCAGAAACTACTTTTTACTTTCTGAATGAGGTTTCTGAACTTTTCCTTCTAGAAACTGGAAGTTGATCAAGTTCGCAGAAGAGATGTCACATCAATCCTTGATTGGGTTTGACTTTAAATTTAAATTTCAAAATTCCCTCATTATTCCTGTGAAGTGCACCACTTCATGTGAAACTTGCTTTCGAAGTATGGTAACAATTTCTTGATATTTCTTCAATCTTCTAATATTCAATCAAAGCTTCTTGATGATGATATGATTACGATCATGATGATTGAAGGTGTAGTATACACTTGCTTTAGAGTTGCATTGAAATCTTCACTTGAAATATACTTTCTAAAGTCATATGCTACTTTCTGAAGATCTAAGCCTTTGTTTCTTGTACTTGGTTGTTTTCTTTAATCCGTTGAGCATATGTTTGTTTAGACATGTCATGTGAAAAATATTTTCATATTAAGAACCATGTTATGCCAACGTAAAAGACCTATTAGTTGCTTCAAGAAACTCAAGGGAACAATTAGTCTTTCATATTTTTTCAAAATTGGTTATGTTATCACTCAAAACATTTGGCACTTAAGCTTTTTGAAGGGTTCTAAAGCTAATGCCAACAACAGCAAAATGATGTGTAGTGATATGCATGACTTTTTGAAGTGCACTCCCCGCATCTTTACCCTATTTGACTCTTAGCACAAAGATTTTTTTTTTTAATTCTTTCTCCCCTTTTTGTCATAAGCAAAAAAGGTTGTGCTTGAGGTCACACCATCATCGACTGTGTCTTCTGAGTTCTTGAAGAAGTTGGAGAGGTCATTCTTCATGTTGCCTCAGTTGAGCTCAAATCTCCTTGTTTGAAACTTCAACTCTATCTAGTCTAGAAGTCATGTCCCGTTGATTATGCAAAAGAAACTAGACTTTTGAGAGATGTGGTTAGGGTTTGAGGTTGAGGTTGAGGTTGGGCAGATCCTGGGATAGGTGTTCTAGGCTGCTTAGGGTCCAGGTAATAGGATGTTGAGAGGAATTGTATCTCCAGTCCTAGGTGAATTAGCTTCATCTTCTATGATAGCAATAGCAGTTGGTGTAGTTATTAGTTGTACTTTAGTAGAAGTGGTGGTAGTAGGAGCAAGAACAACAGCATTAGAGGTAGTGAGAGTAGTAGTCCTGGAAGGGGAGCTGGATTCTGAAGCTTCAACACTTTCCTCCACTGGAGTTATTCTAATAGATGGAGGAGGTTGAGGTAGTAATAGGATTACAACATTAATAAGATCAGCGCAGCATCCTCCAGCTCTTCTACAATAGGCTTGAAGGCATGAGAAAGCTCACTCATGTAGATCTTGAGTTCCTAGAGCCTTCCCTTTTAGGTTGTGACACATCCTCCATGTTTTTTGTCATGAACTTCAACACCTGCCTTATTATCAAAGAGTCATTGTCACCACCTATGGTAATAGTTTATGGAGCTTCAGATGGAGCCATATTAGCTTTAGCATCAGTTTGTTTCTAGGAAAATTTGTGGACTCAACTTGAGTTAGTTTCTAGGGAATCTAGCTTCTTGGAGGTGCAACAGAGATTAGGAAGAAGGTGTATCCAAATTGATGGGTCATTGTTAGGCTTGAAAGGTTTAGGACAGAGGATTTTGACCTTTTTGTATTGGAGCCTTGAATGCTTTTGGCCTTTTCTATTCTCTATGCTTCCTTATTTTTCCTCTTCTCTTGGAGAATTTTATTCTCCTTGAGAATTCTTTCAGCTTGTTCCTCATCCTTTTCTTTAGAGTAAGCTTTGTCCTCAATGGCAACCCCAACTTCAGCCCTAAGCATGTCTTTCAAGATCAGAGCAACCCTAGGCACATCTTTAGGTAAATTTCTATATTTGTGTTCTATTTCTTGCCTTCTAATGGGAAGCTTGTCAGGCTTTCTCTTAGGGAGCTCACTTTCTGAGGACTTTGCCTCAGTTCTGATGGCATGGATGGCTTGGGGGTTATGGCTTTCTTCTACTTCTTGTCTTGCCTTTGGTTTCTTTTACTTTCACTTTTTTGAGCAATTCCTTGCTCAGTTTCTCCCAGGTGCTACCTTTCTTTGCAAGATTAATAGCACCTATTATCACATAAGATAGGGAGGTTGGAATACCTCAAATGATAATCTTCCAGTTGGTTTATAATCCATAGCATTTGAGTACAGTTGGCAATAGCTACATATTCAACTTCAGCGTTAAAAAGGCTATAATGTTCTACTTCTCGTATAACCAAGTGAAGAGAGATTCTCCAAACAAAATAACAACATCCACTGGTAATTTCTGTCCATTCTATCTCAGCAAATTTAGTATCACAGAAACCTACAATCTTGTAAAAAGTACCCTTCTCATACCATAAGCCAAGATTAGTAGTACTTATTAAATATCTAAAAATTCTCTTGACAACATTTAAGTGTGATTGTTTTGGGTTAGATTAAAATCTAGCACAAATACCCACACTTAGTTGAATGTCTAGCCTATTTGCTGTGAGTTATAGAAGTGAGCCAATTATTACTCTATAATTACTTTCTAATACTTTTTCTCCATTTTCATCTGCATCAATGACTTAAGATGGATACATGGGGTGTTAATGGGTTTTGTTTTATCCATGTTAAAGTTTTTTAAAAGCACTTTTCTATATTTTTCTTGATGGATCAAGGTTCCCTCCTTTTATTGTATAATTTGTAAACCCAAAAAGAATTTTAGCTTACCTATCATACTCATCTCAAATTCACTTTACATCAGTTAGAAAACTTTTCACATAAAGAATGGTTAGGAGTACCAAATATAATGTCCTTAACATATATTTGGAATATTAGAAAGTGATTATTTTGTTGTAAAGTAAACAGGGTTGTGACAACGTTACCGCTTTTGAATCTATTCTTAAGTAAAAAAGTACTCAGGCTTTCATACTAAGCTCTAGGAACCTGTTTCAACAATAGAGTGCCTTTGTTAACTTAAAGACGTGATTGGGAAGGGCTTCACTTTCAAACTTTGGAGGCTGCTTTACATAGACTTCCTCATAAAGGAATCCATTAAAAAAGGCAGACTTTACACCCATTTGACACAGAGTGAATCCTTGAAGGCTCCAAAAGCAAGTAGCATTTGATGACTTCAAGCCTTTCTCCAGGTGCAAAGGTTTCATTATAATCAATTCCTTCTTGTTGATGATGACCTTGTATTGCTTTGTTTCTTATCACTTTTCTAGCTTCGTCTAACTTTTTCTTGAACACCCACTTTGTTCTAATGATGGTCTTTCCTTTTGGCTTCTCCACAAGTGTCTAGACTTTGCTTTCTTGAATTGATCTAGTTCCTCTTGCATAGCTTCCACCAAACTTTAATTATTCAAAGCATCTTCAATGAATTTAGGTTCTATGATGGATATGAAAACATAGTTAGTTTCATTTCTAACGGATTATCTGGTTCTATCACCCTTAGAAATGTCTCTAAGAACATAATTATGAGAAACTACTCTAAAATCAGAAACTCCTTTGTAGTTTTATATCCATGTTGCTCAGCAGCATCTCTTTGATCCTCATCTTGTTCTTCTTCCTATTTAGAAATTTTATTTTTTGAAGGCTTTGGTGTCCTAAGTAAGCTTTTTGAGGTGTGTACTTTCTAGAGCTTACTTTCTGAGAATTGTGTTTTCTTTGGCTTGCTTTCTGAGGGCTCTTTGAGACTCGCTTCTTAAGATCATCTTCTAAGTCTGCTAGATCATTAGCAAGGTCCTTTTTGAGTTCTTTAAACTTAATATGGATACTCTTTTCAATATAAAGTGCTCTTTTACTATATGCCCTATAAGCTTTAGAGACTGAAGAATGTTCTAAGAAAATTTCACTATCTAATTTAGGATCAAACTTTGTGAGCTTGTCCTTGGTGTTAAGAATGAAATAGTTGGATTCAAAGATATGGAAATATAAAATGTTAGCTTTTCTTCCTTTCCAAAGCTCATAAGGACTTTTGTTAAGGACTAGCTTGAGAAAGATTCTATTTTGGATATAGCAAGAAGTATTGACAACCTCTGTCTAAAAACCTTTTGATAAATCACTTTCTAAAAGCCTTGTTTTGGCCATCTCCTGTAAGCTTTTGTTTTTCCTTTCAGGAACCCATTCTGGGGAGTTCTAGGAGCAAAGAACTCATGGGAAATGCCATGATTTTCACAAAACTCTTCAAAACGATTTTCAAATTCTCCTCCATGATTTGATCTATTAGAGGTAATTTGAGAATCCTTTTCATTACAAACTCATTTTGCAAAAATTTTAAATTTCTCAACCACCTCATCCTTGGAAGCTATGAAAATAACCCATGTAAATCTTGAAAAATCATCCACTATGACAAGGCAATATCTCTTCCTAGTAAGACTCATAGCCTTGGTTGGTCCAAAAAATCTATATGTAACAGATCAAGTGACTTAGTAGTTGAAACCATGTTTTATTGTGGAAAGAAGCTTTTGGTCTGCTGCCTTCTCACAGAAATCACAAGTGGAATCCTTGTCATATTTGATCTTTGGTAAGCCTTAACAAGCTCTTTCTAGATAATTCATAAATCAGCTTCATATGAATATGCCTAAGTTTCTTGTGCCACGGCCACTTATCATCCATAAAAGATGCAAGACATTTTACATATTGATCTAGAAAGTCTAGAAGGTCATCCAAGAGTAACACATAAGTGTTATCTAGTCTTTTACCAGATAAAATGACTTGTCTAGACGTAAGATTTATTGCATTACAAATATTTGCATTAAACATAACATTTAAACCTTGGTCATAAAATTGGCTAATACTCAACAAATTGTGAGCCAGACCCTCAACCAATAAGACATTAGAAATTTGATGAGAATCACCCTTACCAATGTTTCCAATGCCAGTGACTTCTGTTGTACCTTCTATCAGGAATTTTACTGATCTAGAGTTCTTTGGTTTTAGGTTTCTAAACCACTTTCTAGATCCTAACATGTGTCTAGAGCAACAATTGTCCATGTACCACTTTGAGTCCTCCTTATCATGTGATCTTAGACACATCTACAACAAAGATACTTTTTAGACAAAACTACCAAATTCATCCCTCTAAAATTTTGCATCGACCAAATTGGTCCCTGAAAAATTAACTCTAAAATTGGTCCTGAAAATTGAATTGTCAACCAAATTAGTCCCTATAAAAAAAATCTATCAAATTAGTCCCTGGAGAACTAAATTATCAGACAAGTTAGTCCTCCTTGCCTGACTTATCAGAGGGACTAATTTAGGCGATTCTTCAATTTTGTAGGGACCAATTTAGGAGATTTATTTTTCAGGACCAATTTGTCCGACTATTCAATTTTGTAGGGGCCAATTTGAGAGTTTTTTTTTTTTTTAGGGACTAATTTGGTTGATGCAAAATTTTAAATGGATCAAAATGGGTGTTTTGTCTACTTTTATTTTAGGTGCCTATATTTTCTTGGTCCTTTTAGGTTAGTTTTATTTAGGGGTGGTTTACCAACCTATGTTTTTGCTTTTCTTCTCATAAAGCATTTTAGGTGGATGCCCATTACAGGATTTTGATTCTTTATTTTCTTTGATGAGATTACTTTATCTTTCTCATCTATTGCACTCTCATATCCCAATCTTGTTTTCTAAAAGTATGGTCTTTGACCACCAAGCATCAATTCAAAATTCTTGGAGCCATTTGCCATCTTTTCCAAGTCATATTTGGGAAGCTTTGAAGTTTTTTCAAGTTTAGAAATTACTTTATGAGCTTTTGACCTTTGTCAAACACTTCAGTATCTAAACACTTGGATTTTATGTTCAAAAATTTATTTTCTTCTTCCATTTCTTCTTTCTCAAGTCTTATGTAAATTTGTTTTCACTCTCTCAAGTTCTAAGATCATTTTCTGATGATCTTCTAGAGAGAGGTAGTGACAGGATAGAATCTAGAGTTTCGAGCAACTCATCATATAAAACCAATAATTCATCATAACAAAGATACAATTCAGGAGGCTATTTACCTCTATTTATCCTTCTAAAGCGTAGTCAGCCATAAAGCACAAATTGGCATCTTCAAGCTTGTCTTGGCTTTCTGATCCTTTCTTCTCTTTTTCTAAGTCACTCCAGGTGGCCAGCCTTTCCTTTTCTTAGAAGGGAACTTCTTTTGTTGACCTTTGAGCTTGAGACAATCGGTTTTGTAATGTCTTCTTCACAATTGTAGGTTTACATTTTCTAGCTTCCCTTTGCCCTATTGGTTCTTTGTAAGGATGAAGTCCTTCCTTTTCTTGATTTAGCTTTTCTAAGCTTTGGACATCTTCCTCACTAGCATAGAGATTTCATCTCTATCTTCTTCTTCTTCTTCTTCTCTTCTTCAGATTCCTCCTTTGAGTCTTCTTCTTTCTAAGTTTTAGAAGCTTTCAGAGCCTTATTCTTGATCCGTTTTTGTGAGAAGACTTTAAGGCAACATACTTGTTATTCTTTTATGGCATTACTATGAATTTCTAAAAGTGCCATTTCATTGGTTTTGAAGAACCCAATGAAGGCATCCAAGTTAAGAGTTTGACGGTCATTGGCTTCCATGATGGCTTTGACTTTGGGAAGCCATTTTGCAGGTAGACTCTTCAAGATTTTCCTTACCATCTTAGAGTTTGAGTATCTTTTACCTAAACCTTTGAGCTGGTTCATAATATGAATAAACCTTGTGGTTATGTTATCAATACTTTTTTGTTCAATGATTTTGAACATCTCGTATTGATGGACCAACATGCTGATCTTAGTCACCTTGGCCTGATTAGTCCCTTTGTGTAGCATGTGGAGTCTGTCCAGATTTTCATAGTTGTGTCAGGTAATGGTTTTGTCATATTCAGGATTGCTAAGGGCATAGGTGAGTAGATGGTTTGCTTTGGAGTTCAGCTGAACCCTTGCCTTGTGTTGTTCAATCCACTTACTCCTGGGAATTTTCTAGAAGTGGAGGATGCTTCTTCAGTTCCTAGAACTTCTTCCATAGGAACATAATCTCCTTCTTGTACAATCTCCCACAAGTCAAGACTTGTGGATTTAATAAACAGCTACATTCTATCTTCCAATAAGTGTAGTCTCCAATATCAAAGAATGGTGGTCGTTTATAGAGTGTCCTTTTGTAATGTGAATATTCTATGCGATTTATCCTTAGGATCTTTAACCTCTGCACTCATTGGAATGTTCAACCCCTTAAAGGCTTGAGCTCTTATGCTAATTACGAGAAAAAGGGGGTAAGATCAAGCTTTAACTTCTATTCTTTTCTGAAACTTTAAACAAAATCTATCAAGTGTATACTTGAAGTGCAGCAGAAAAATTTGATTAGTAGCATTTAGAAAGTGGCTTTTTGAACTTAGTTAATGTAACACCCTAATATTTAACCCAACACGCCTAGGACGCATTTAAGTTAATTATTAGAATTTACTCTTTTGTTCCAGCCTTTGTTGTTAACTCCTGAAAATACTTTAATAAAAATACGGGTAAATTTTTTTTTTGAACTTTGAAAACAAAACGTAAGCCGCACGTACTAGGTAAAACCCATCATTCTCCGCACATATAGAGGAGAAATAAAAATAAGTCATAACATGCACAAGTACAAACACAACAATCACATGAACATAATCACATCATCATATATAATTATAGCATAAGTATTAACCGTTCCACATCACGCACCAAAATAAACTACTACAAGGATATCATGCCCACCAACAAAGGTTGGGCTAAGTACAGCTATTCAAAAAAGACATAAATAGTATGTGGATAAAAACTAAAATAACTTACTAAAACATCTCTCCCACTACTCCTACTAGGATATGCCTAGAGTAGATAACTTTTAACAAAATATCAAAAGAAGGTTATCCTTTCAACGAGAAATTCACAACTACTCCCAGAGGTCCATCATCAACACCTACTAACAATGCTCCTGAGAGGGGAAAAGGTATCCAAGCACATGAGCAAGGTCGGTAGGAGTAGCAAGACGACCCTCAAAATGATAAGACTAGTTGGCAGGATTGAAGTGCATCTCCAAGTGGGAGCATCAACGTAGATCACTAACATAGCTATTGCCCTTTGAAGACAAGATGGAAAGAAAGAGAGAGGAAATGAGAAACTTGTACAAGAATCTCAACAGGGCTTTCGCCTCCAAACAAATGTCATCATCTTTGTCCTCAGGAACCTCTGTTTTTCATTTTTATGAATAGTGGACATAAACAAAATTCATTTATTTAGTTCCAAATACCATTAAAGTCAACACGCAATTTTAGTATGCATCTTTGTGGCATGAGTACAATCAATTCCATATTATGATAATGCATGTCAATGCTTAATTCATTCATACCACAAGACTGTGAATCAGCATTACATACCATAAGGAATATATACTCATTATGAATATAATCTTTTGCTTTTCACTACGCTTCCTAGGTTAGGTCACTTAAATTTCTTGTTCTTCTATGGGCTACTCTCCTCTTCTACCTTCTTAGAATTCTAGGACTCATATGTTCATAGTTCATAGTGGACATAAACTCTAGTTCCTACCATTTCATCTTTTAGTATAATCTTAGTGTCATGATTATGAAATATGTCAATGCTTATGCAACATACCACAAGACTATCATAACATAACTCATTTTAATATAATTAATGAATAAAGGATAATATTTTGAGAGTTCACACCTAACCAGTCTAACGTCATTAATTTCAGTGAAAGGCATATGATCACCTCATAACCATTAATTCCTGAGAAAGGATCAATTCTTTGGGTCACTCCCATAACTATTAATTCCTGAGTTTAGAGAATCATTTCCATGTGTGTTATGTCACCTTTAATCTTAGCATGTCATTTAGAGATGTAAACATAAGCCTATAAAAATGGCTAACATCATAACTTATCATTCATCATTTCATGCTCAAAATTCCATAATTTTTCTAAGTCCACAAATTTGGCAAAAATCCAACCGTATTATGGTTGGGAAAATAATTTCCCCAAATTTGCTTCCTGTCATATAACATATCAAATTTGCATCTCAATCAATCATTCATAATCATAACATGCAATAAATTATCATGTAATTGATACACAAGCATGCATCACATTCTTTGCATATATTCATAAGCATGTTATCATCAATATCTCATTAAAAAGTAAACATGCTCCTACCTAGTATGTCAAAAATCAAAGACCGACTAACTAATGCACTTTAAAATATTATTAGAGGTTCTTTATATATTTTTAAGCTTTCTTTATGACTTACATATATTTTTAAAACTTTCTCTTTATAAGACTTTAATATTCTATTTATAGTTCTACATCTTTTACATGAAAATTTATGACTTTCTATATACTTAATATCTCAACCTCTTAAAGGTATTTCCTGATTCCTAATTCATCAAACTTTTCATTAAGGGTAATTTAATTAAAAACACATTTATGATTATGCTATAGTATCCTTACAAAGTACCCTTTTCTAGACTCTCTTAGCACACTAACCCGTAAGTTTATTTCTTATTCAGGATTTTTATGGTGAAAAGATTTCTACATACCATACATGGATATGTTTTGATGTGTCTTAGCTTTCCAACATAGTTGAAATTACATTTTTATAGAGTGAGTTACACCTATTTTACTACTGTTAAGTCATATTTAGAGTTTTAGTCTTTGGCTTAACTTTGAAAATTTATATCTTGAGCTAGAGAACTTTGTTTTAGGTGATTCTTTTTTTAGAGTGTTCTTTATTAAGTCTCATTTTTAGCATGATATTGTCTATGTGCATGTATGTGGTTAAGAATGTGCATGATGTATGTGATTGAATTATTGTATTGTCATCTTAACCCAATGACATATATTCATTTTTGTTCAAAAACAAGTCTAGGGATTTGTGCAAATGACATTGTAGTAATTATTAAAGTAGTGACATTGTAGTAATTTCTTTAACCAAGACAAGGATATTTTTATAATTAGACAATGGCATTGGTATTCTTTGTCATTAACTAATAAAGCAAGGGTAGTTTGGTAATTTCTTTTACATAGCAAGGGTATTTTCATAATTTTACTAAATAATGGCATTTTTGTAATTCTTTGCATCTTTTTCTAGACACACTTGATTTTTCTAACATTATTTGTTATTAATCAACAATAAATTATCAATGTTAACCCTCCCACTATAGGGCCAAAATCAACCACCTAGTCGGTAAATCAATCGCTCAAGTTCATCGAGTCAACTAGCCTAGATGAAATTTAGGATGTTCCAGTTGAAGACTTAAAACAGTTTTAAAAAGAAATTTCAAAAATGTATAATTTTGAATTTCAAAAGCAAAAGGTAAATGAAATAGAATGAGTAGAGAGATACTTTATAGAGTTTTTGTTTGGTCAATCCTGCCACTTCCAGTTCTCAACTATCCTTTAAGTTCCACTAAAACCCTTTCTCAACCCTAAGAAGGAACGACATCTTTATTTAGCCTTCTCAAGCTAATTTACGTGGCCAGGAGCTCACTTATTGTCACTACCAAGTAGTCTTTGATTAGCCTATTCAAATAACTCACGTGACCAGGAGCTCACTCTACTATCACTTCCAAGTAGTCTTTCACTAGCCTCTCCAAGCTACTCTCATAATGATCATTACTGGATCAGGGTACAATGATTTGATAAAGGTTGGTTCACTCTAACAAACAAACACTCAAGTTTTCTGGAAATGAAACAATATAATTTCTAAAACTTTGAGTGACTTCTTTCTAAACTATTCTTCCTAATAAGAAAGTATTTTTCTAATCTGAACTAGAAAAAGTTTTCTATTAAGATAGAAGCTAATTACAAGATGTAATATTATTTGTAGAAGAAGCAAAAAAATTTGCATTTTTGCAGGTCTTCTTTGATTCAACAAAAAATCTTGAGTTGTAAGCACTTGACCTCATTTTATACTCGATCTTCAAATCAAACTTGTTGCCATGATTTTCCTTCCACTTGACAAGTGTAGATCTCCTTTTTATGTCCTGGGGAAAGCCATTTAGAAAAGTAGCTTAGCTGTGTTCAGGGCTACTTTTTGTAGGCACAAAGGCCATTGTCAAATAGGAGGTTTCTAAGTGATACTTCAGAAATAACTTTTTACTTTTTGGCCATGGTTTCTGATCATATTCTTCTAGAAGCTTGGACATTTAACCAAGCTAAAATGATAAATGTCACTATTAGCCCTTTTTGGGTGTTGACTTTAATTTGAATTTTGAATTTTGAATTTTCCCTCATTTTCTGCATAGTGCATGATTTTCTAATAACACATGCTTTTTGATAAGTGCTTTTAGTTTTTGAACTCTTCTTTGATCTTCACTTGTTCAATTTGATCTTTATAGATATCTTTTTTCATAAGATTGAGGACTATATTCATAACTTGCATAAGAAAATGATGGATTTGTTCATTGATCAGCGCTTTCTGAATATGTGAACAATTTTCTGATCTAGACTTGGATTCTGGATTGGAAAAATCCTATCTAATGTGACCAACATATATATGTTCTTTCTAGAGCTGTTTTCATGTTGTTTAATTTCTAAATATCTTTGAATGAGATTATTAAAATGTTTGAAACAAGTTATTGTGAAAAAATGACTCGTTGATTGAACTAATATATTTACGAGAATGGTCTTGTAAACATTTTAGAAACTCAAGTGAAATATTAGTACTTTCTTCAAAATATTTTATTAAAATTTGTTTTGTTATCATTCAAAATCTTAAGCATTAAAGCTTTCTAAAGGGTTATGGACCTAACACTCAATAGATTTGTTGAGAATTGAATTTAGGTAGTGTTGACGAACTAGTATAAAATCATCTGAGTGATATTCTCTTTCCTTATCTCCTTTATTTATTGTGTGTTATTCAATTTCTATTGTGTGAAAAGTTCATATTTGTTTAAAATTGTTTTTGAAGTTTTACCAAGTTTTTGGACATTTCAGAAAGTAACATTCTAAAGTTTATTAACTTGTGTCTTTCGTCTTCAAGTTTAAATACTTGATAGACTCTGTTGAGTTTCAAAAATCGAAAAGGTTTTGAAAGCACCAGATCCCCTTCTTGTGCTACATCTTTACCTACATTCTTGACATTCCAAACATCCAAAACATTAGTAAAAGTGTCCAAATAGTAATGAATAATGGCAAAAATTGAAAATGTGATAAGAGTTCAAAATTATGTTTTTATCCTTTATAGTTACTAGTTTCTTTCAAAAATTATCCTAAGACACTTTAAACACAAAATACCATTTTTACGCTTAGAAAAACCAAATTTGGACCCCAAAATAGTAGCTAAACCGAAAATATATTCATAGAGGTCCTTCATGTTTCAAAATTACATTTTTATCCCTTATTAGTTTCTAACTCTTTCAAAAATTTCCTTAAACATCTTAAACACAAGATACATGTTTTAAATCAAATAAAATTAACCTTAGGCCTAATATACATGCTATGGCCGTTTATATATATATATATATATATATATATATATATGTATGTATGTATGTATATATATATCTATGTGTGTGTGTGTGCGTGTTAAAAAATTCCAAATAATAAAAGACAAGTCTTGAGTATTAGAACATAAGAGAGGCATAAAAGGACAACTTTGGCCATTAGGGCAAAATAAGGCATAAAGAGAACAAACTTTAAGAGATAAAATCACAAAGGGACAAGATCTTAATTATTAGAACATGAATAAGTCATAAAAAGCCAAGCTTTGAACTCTAGAACACAAACAAATCATAAGAAGAAAAACTTTAAACTTTGGAACCATAAAGTGACAAACTTTAGCCAAGATAACTCATTTGTTTTCATCATTAACATAATGTACCAAGTTTGAACATTAAAAATGCAAGTTAATTCTTTTTAAAGCATTAGAAATCTAAAGTGTTGGAATTGAAACATAAATATGCAAGTCAGCTTCTAACATTAAAGGCGTAAGGTAAATAACTTGAAAATAAATATGCAAGTTAGCTCATTTTTAACCATTAGAAATGTAAAGTGATGACTTGAAATATAAATTTACAATGCTTATTCATTTTTAGCCATTATATGCATAAAGTGTCAAGCTTCAACTTATTTCTTCAACAAAAGAACAAAAGAAAAAACTTTAGCCCTTAAGGAGGGGAGAGGAAATATTCCTTGTCTCAAATGGCACATTTTCTTCCCTGTAGCTTTGGACTCTATTTAGCATAATAGAAATATCTGATATTTGAAGGTCAACAACAATCCCCCCTTCAAATTCGAGATATCATTACTAAGAGATCTGAGGAACTTGGGCAAATGGATGAGTTCCAAGGGAAAGTTCAAGGTCGGCTTAGAAAGGAGGTGCTTGTGCATTGGTATACTCCCCCTCATAGATGGGCATCTTTAAATAATAATGGCTGTTAAATCCTTGGCGCTCAAGCAGCTTATGGTGGAATTGAGAGAAATGATTCAAATTCCTATATGGGTAGCTTTTCTTGCAACCTTGGAAGATGCTATATTATGCGGGCGAAGTTATGGGGCATGCTTCATGGTCTAAGGCTGGCTATAGGTTTGAGTCTTTATAAGATTATGGTGTAAGCTAACTCTAGTACGGCCATTCATATGGTGCTAATGGGATATGATCCTCATCATAGCTATCATGTTCTGCTAGTTAGATTATCACTTATGCATTCAAGTTTGAGGAAGGGTGTTGCAAGCATATTTTTTGGGAAGCCAAGGCTTGTACGGATGCTCTAGCTAGGCATGGTCAAGCTCTTCCACTTGGAATTCATGTCTTTCATTCTATTCCTGCTTTTTATCCTTCCATATTTTTTTGAATTTGGCTAGTGTTGCTTTCAACAGGTTAGCTAAGGGTTTGTCCTTGTGGTTTCTTTAGGCCTCTTGTCCCTTTGAGTCATAATGAAAAGGGCTGGTTGTGTGTTAAAGCCATTTGGTGGGTTAGTTGGACCCTCATCAGAAGAGCTCATCATCAAGCTCTTTGTAAAACATAAACAATGAAACAACCAAAAACAAAGAGAAAGGTAGGAGAGTGAAGGAAATAAGGTCTCTGAGGACAAAGAAAAGAAAAATCTTTTCTTGGTTGTATGGTGATCATGGCAATTTTGAGAGAGGATGAGAGTTATGTTTTGTTGGTTGTGTTTTGGGGCTAAATATGTAAAGAGATCTCCATGAGGGAAGCTTGAGTTGTGTTTGAGAATGGTGGAGATAAAGACAAGTAGAGAGAGTTGAGAAAACTTGAGAGAGATTAAAAGAGTTTGAGAGAGAGAGAACTTTGCTTTAAACTTGGAGACAAAGTTTCAAAGTAATTCAAAATAAGGGACAAGAGTGTGTGTGAGTGTATGTGTCTTTGTTTGAAAAATGAGGGAAAAGCCATGGCTAAGGGATTGGGGACATGGATTGGAATTTTCAAAATGTTAAAATTAGGTTAGGTAATTTTCAAGCATTAAAAATAATTCAAAAGGAAAAATTGAAATTCTTCAAGACTAAAATGATAATAATTTAATAGGTTTCTAGATAAAAATTGAGCTAAAATATTATTTGTTTGAAATGGTCTTAAGACACATATCTCCTAAACTTTAGGAAAGTATTCTTACAAAAAGCATAATGTTTTATCTTTTTTTTTTTTGGTGATGATATCATGATTATTCTATTTGTCTCTTTGACTTGTTAATTATGATTAGGGATGAAATTAAGCATGATTAATTATTCTAATACCTCAATCAACTCAAATTTATTATTTTGATCTAAAATTGATTAATAAAAATAATTAATCTTTAATTTGAGTCTAATATTGCTCATATGTCCTTAATTACCTTAATTAAGCTTGATTAGCACTAACCAAGGGTAAAATGATAATTTTACTTCATATTTCACCAAAACTCTCTAATAATCATATATGCCCATAAATTAGCATATCCAATAGCCGAGTGATGACCAGCTCCAATTGTTATTTAATCCCCCATTAAATTATCTATGAGATATTTTGGTAATTTCACACATAGAAAAATTGAGAATTGTGATTTTCACACTGGTCAATATCCAAAACATACATAAGCCTTATCAAATATTAAACTAACCCCTTGAGGATGGAGGCCAAGTCATCCTCAATTCTGGCAAAAATGACCTTAGGAGTATTTTGATTATTTTGCATGTGGGTAAATTCCTGGGCATTACAAAATGCATCCTGATAAGAAGTAGAGTATGCAGTGTGAAGCCAGAGTAGAGTGCACGGTGTGGAGCCGAAGTAGAAGAATAGTACTCTGATTGATGAGCGATTCGTGCTAGTGCATGCGTGAATGGTTTCAAAGCAAAACGTGGGAATGGTGACTTATGTAAGTGATTGGGAATAGCGATTGGAAGATATGAGTTTTAGTGTTTTATTTTCTAGGGGCTTAAAACCTCCTTTGTTTAGTACAAAACCCCCCAAAAATAATGACCTCCTTTTGCCATATCGAAAATTGCTTCATTATATGTGATTAAAGGGGTTCTTTGTAACCTCATCTTTAAAACCCCCTCAATTTAGCCTTTTTTTTTGTAGTGTATGTACAAAACCAAATAAGCAAAAAAGAGATATGTACAAGAATAAATAGCTTCGAATGTCCTCCGGAATGCCAAAATTTGATAAGTACTAGATTGTCGTGACTCTAGCTCGCTATCAAATTAAAATCTATGAAATAAACAAATTACAAAGAAAATACAGTACAATGTTGCAATTAGGTTGTCTCATGTGGATGTTTAGTCATTACATAATTGAGAATGTACATAATAGGGGATTTTGGTTTTAAGGATTGACACAAGAGAATTAAAATAGAAATAAAATAAAACAACTAAACTAACAATAAAAAGCTCCAACTTGAGATTCCTAGGAACATGTAGTAACTTAATCACTGAGATCAAGAATTCATAAATTGCATAACTCTAAGATTTAACTCTCTAAGTCAGGACTCTAACATTCAAAGACATATAACCTAAGATCCAACTAGAATCCTAATTCCTCAAATTTCTAATTCATACTCATGTTCGTAGACCTATGAACATAAATGCAAACACATAACTAGCATGTAATATGAGTTATTACCATACACCCATGCCACAAGCATAGCAAAGAGGCTAAATGGCAAAATCATAACATACAATTAAATATAATTCATGTGAGGTTAGGCCTAAACCTCAATTTTACCCAATTCCCATGAAAATCAAACACATGCCAATATACCAATTAATACATATTTAACCCAACTCAATCACAAATACACATCTAAATATCATTATAGTCATAATAGGATAAAGAAAAAGAGTAAGAAACTTAAATTGCATTACCAAATTAGAGAACAATCTCAAGACCAACTACAATATCCAAGGTCCTTAGGCTAGATTAAAAATTCATTCCTCCATGGAAAAATTACAAAGCACAATAGAAAAAAGATTTAAACCAAGAGAATGAGAGAGTGGATGAGGGAGAAGATAGGTGAAGAAGGGGTTGCCTAATCTAAAATTCAGCATATCAGTTTTGACTTCTAGGCTTATTTTGACCAGCTAGACTTTCAATTCGACTTCTATGCTCTTCATGAAGGTTGTAGATAGTACTCTTAGCTTTCCTAAAAGTCAAAGAACACAATATTTAAATGTCTACAACTTTATTTATGCTCAAAATACAGAACAGTGACCAAAGCACAACTATAATACAAATGGATATAATAAAGCATAATAGAGAGTTAGGACACTAAGAATAGGGCATAAAATATGTATGCAAAGGCATACTTATCACTGAGTTGCCATTTGGTTGCTCATCTCAGTATAGAATCAATTGTTGAAGAAACATGGGGTGACCTTGAAAAGCCATTAACATCTTGAATCTAGATATTGTCCCTGAAATATGTTGGATCTTAGTGCTAGAATTATGAAATTAACTAAAAAAAGTTGATTGTTTGTGAGCTTGTAGAAGGGACTTCACCTGATGGGACATGAATAGTTGGGCTAGGCAGACTAATTACTTGTGCACAAGAATTAGTCCCAAAGAAGTTTGCAGTTCCATTGACAAAATGTAAGTTTGGTGTACTAGTTGTGGTTGCGGTTATAGTACCAACCATGTTGTTTTCTTGAACATTTCTCATGTTGTGATAAGGTGCCACAATTGCACTTCCCACTCCAAAATTGGCATGCAAAATTTCAGAAGCACTTGTTGAACTCATGTCTGCACTCCAAAGGAAACCTCGTAGAATGGTAAGGAAATTAGGAGCATACGAGAATGGCTGGAATAAAGAACCTTCTCCATCTTCATTTTCTGAGGCAGGAAAAAATGCAGGAGTTTCACTTTGGCAAAACAAAGGTCCTTGGCTAGGTAATGGAACTACTAAGCTTCTTGTAATGTGGTTCGGAATTGGAGCATTCAAAGCTTTGATTTGCATTTGGACATTGGTTTGGAAGCTTTCAGTTTGTGCAACATAGGTTGATCGTTGCACCATAGAAGTTGGTGTTATTGTGCCAACCCCAAACATAGCCTCAAAATCTCTTAGGTGATCACATACACCTGACAATATGTTCACTTTGATATTGCCATTGAGTTGAGAATTAGTAACTTGACATTGTTCATTTGTAATAGAACTTTCACCTCTAGCGAATTCTTTAGAACCGTATTTAGCTGTTGTTTGTCTAGAATCGTCTTCAGTTGTTGTCATGTTAAATTAGAATATCAAGTTGTTGTCATCCACAACATGTTCTTGTATTCCACTGCTAGTTGCATTCAGAATAGAGCTCCTTGCATTCTGATTTAGTGGATGCAGCGATAATCTTAATGACAAATCAAGATCGTTGTCAAGATAGTTCCCTTGATCACTTCTAGAAACAATGGAACTTGATGAAGAAGGTGGTTTGAATTGTATTGTTCCAAATTGTATATAAGGCCAGGCTTTGTCTTGTTCGATTTGGCCTCCTGTAATAATAAAGGAAAACATAGTTTTCAAAACAATAATGGCATCATAAAGTTAGAGTTAGTAGTGCAAGTGAAGCATGAATGTCACCTTGATGGTTCATTATTGCCAAAGTTATGTCACAAGACCAAAGAATCAAAGAAAATGAACTATTAAGAACCAACTAGTGCAACTTTCCCGCAAAGTCACAACTTGCATGATAACCAAAGGAAAATATTATTCAACATCACAATAATGTTTAAAAATAGTAGCATTATTTGTCAACAGGTAATATTATTTTCATATAGTGATATAATGGATGGATACTCCTTTTGACAAATGTGAAATCATGCATAAAAGAGTGGGAGTTTTAGTTATATAACCGATTAATTTGTTTATAAGAAAAATGAAGAGAATTATGTGTTAATAATTATGGATTTCAGTTATATAAGTGGTGAATTTGGTCAAATAATTTTTCATATGATAATTTTCTTATCAGATTCATCATATCACTAGAAACACAACTAAAATTCTCACTTATTTATGCATTGATATCTAGATGTCCAAAGAAGTGACTATAACCTACACATACATAACATTTTACTTTTGTAAAATTTTGTAAATAGTAGCTATACAATAACATAAGTGGTAATACAAAGCTAAAATGATGCTAATAATCAATTGAAAAAGAAATAATATATTAAATACATTTATGATGATATATTAATTGAGAACCAATGTTAATTTTGAGTAATTAGTTATAGATTCAAGCTAATTTCAATTGATAGGTCTACTTTACCTGCACTCCAAGCTTCTTTTCTTCCTAGAATTTTACTTCACTAATAGCCCAAAAGTCTTTTCCTTCTTTTGATTGACCAAGACCCCTTTCTCTTCATGGATCAACCAATGCCTTAGAATTCAAACTTTGAAACTTTTCCTTTTTGCTTGCTAATTGTAGAACTCTAACCCATACTTGAACCACACACTTCTAAATGTTCCAACCCTATGGTGTTCTCATCTCCTTCTATTTCTTCTAATGCCATAACTACTCTAGAGTCTAAACACCCTCAATTGGATTATGGTAACCTTATAAGCCCCAACTCACTTGACTACTGCACCTTACTTTTATCTTAAGCAAATTGATCAAAGTTACTTGAATATGAGACTTATATGCCCTCAACAAGATGAAGACAATCCTTGAGTTGTTTTATTTGTTCTTGGTACTAAATTTTAAGCTCTAATCCTTATGATTGAACAACCTAATAATATGAAATAATAAAAAAAATAGTGCATTAAAACACCAATAAAATTTAATAAAAAATTAGATCAAGAAAATTATCCCATTTTATTTTGATTTCATTTTTGATAATAATTTTTTATTAAGAAATCAATACACACTTTTGATAATTATACTTTATAATTTTTTTTAAACAAAAATAATATGAATTATTGTGAATAAAACATAGAAATGTGAAGTTAAAGATATAACATAAAATAAATTAGATCAATTTACTATTAATTTTAACTTTGATTGAAAAGAATCTGGAATACAAAATACCCTGAATATAGTTTTATATATGGTGGATAGATCAAAGTTCTCATGAACATGTATTCGACCTAACTTTTCTGAGTATGCCATTTTTTACTTCCTATATTTTGAAATTATGTGTAGTGACGTCATAAAAATATATAAGTCAGAAATAAATAAAAAAATATATTTTATAATATATTTCAAAACAAATACATCAATAAAAAATATAATAATTGAACTTTATAAAAATTTTTAATATTTTATTAAGTATAAAATTAAAGTTACAAAATTATGTGAACTGTGAGCCAAATCCAGTCATCCCAAATTATAGTCCAAACTCAACCACAAAACATATCGGGTTGTATTTTGAAAATTTGAACTCAACCTTATAAGCTTCAGGCCAAGAAAAATTATTAGGTTAGGCTAAGTTTGGAACACATCTATGCGAAGCATTAATTTATGAAAAAAAGGCCTACTTGGTTTTTATTTTATATTTTCATAATTTTGTGAAGATAATGATGAAAGTGGACAATAGGATTTTATAATTTCACTATTTCCTTCATAAAATTTTGAAAACAAGAAATTTAGAAAATAGAAATAAAAACCAAACAAGTTCTAAGATTGTTAGATCTAATGAATCCCCTAACAAATCAAGTAGACAAGTAAAAAAATAAGTGGACTTGGTACTTAAAAAAATGGTGAAAAATGTGTATACATCAAAACCTCATTTTGACAAAACATTTAAGAAAATTGATATGCCCACCACTACTGAAAATCTCACCAACTAATGTAACAGAATAGCAAAAATATGGTATACCATTAGATTTGAGAATTGGCCTCTACATGAAAAAAGAGTGCACAGTTTGCTTCAGTCATTCAATTTTATAAACATTTTATAAAATTAGGGTTTAGAAGAAAATGGACATCCATATCCACTAATGTGAAAGAATAACAAAGAAAGATCAAGAAGAGGGTAAGATTTGAGAATTCAAAAGCTTTGGGCAGTTAAAGTTAGAACCTTTTTGCTTCAATCGCTCGATCACTCTTGTAAACATTAAAATAAATCAATAGCCGAAAGAAAAATAAACATGCTAAGTACTAAAGGAAATCACATCCATTGATCTCACAGACCAAAAATTGAAAGACAGAGAGATTAATAACATTATGTAATTGTGAATTACCAGATATAAGAATTTGTATCCTCTGAATGAGAAAGTTGATTGCTTTGTTTAGTCAATTGCTGCAACTTTTAATATTTCTTGCTGTGTATCTCTAGTGTGTATCAATGAATAATGAAACAAGAGATGTGATCAATTTATAGATTGAATTTAAGTCTAGTCTTCAAACTCCTTAGTTTTTTTAAAAAAGAATTATAGGAATTCCCTTTTTTGCATTGGTCTTACTTGTATATTATCTCTTAAAGTTAGAAATGTTGGTGCTAGTGAGTTGTCAAAAAGAGATAAAGACAAATTATTCCATAGTGTACTGAGGTGCCTTATTTTATGATGACCGTGTGTCATTTTTTCCCCAAAGGAAACTACAGCGCTCAAAGATATTGGTTTTCTTCGTAATTTTTTATTCATGTTAAATAGATTTAATTTTGCAGTCAATTGTTTTAGAAAAAGAAAACATATGGTAAGCAAAAGCAAAATAAAAAAAAAATCCACATTCTTCTTTCTACATATGTAATATAGTTTAGAATTACTTTCTTTGTTTTGTATAATGCCTATTATTTTTTCTCTATTTCATTATAATAGTCAACACAATATTTATTTGTTTTCATTTTAACTCATTTATTTTTTTTTCTAGCACTATAATTGAAGGTGATACAAGCACGTCATTATTTTCTTGGTACAATGTATATTGTTAATTTTGGAATGTGATAATTGACTTGGCTAGTAAATATTCCGTAATATTTATCCCTCCTAAAACATAAAAAATTAATGTTTCTCTCTGTTCATTAAAGTTTTCCACGTTTTCTTTTTATTTAATTTTTGTCAACCATCTCATTTATTACATATTGATACCATTAAAAAAAAAAAATTTGAGAGATAAGATATTAGGAAATAGGGGTGGCAGGGTGGGGATGACAGTTAAATTCGTGACCTCCCATAATTCATTAAGACAAGTAGGAGAGTATTTAAAGACTGTGGACTCACTTGCCTTTAAAATTGCTTTGAATAATAATGTTTTTAAAAGAAATATAAAATAGTAATCATTTGACCCGTGCAATGCATGAGATGTTAATGAAAAATAGTTTGTTGACCATTATCAAAAGTAAAGAATAATTTATTTAAATATATATTGTAGAAAATTGAGTATATAAATTTGTTTTGAAAATAAGTTAATAGTCAAATAACTAAATAAATGAATAAAATATAAATATGTCATTCTATTTTATATCTTTTTTTAAATATAATATTTATAAGGTTGAAAAATCTCGATATTTAACCTTTAACTAACAATAAAAAGTCTATTTATAAAAATTTTGCACATTTTGAAAGTTGAAATGGTTGAATAATAAAAGAGAATAAGTAGATAATTTTATACTCTCTCTTTAGTATATCTATCCACTTTCAGACAACTTCATATTTCAAAATACCTTCAATTTTGTATTTGAATAAAGCATTAATTTTTTTCCAATATTATCCCTAATTAATTTCATATTCTAAAAGCATTCCATTTAATATTAGCTTTGAACATTGTGTTATATTAATTAATATATAAGGACATATTAGTTCATTCACTATATTTTACTCAAACACCGATATCATTTATTATCTTTCTTAATATTATGTTTGTCATAAATTAATAGATATTTTGAAGAGAACGAGCATATCATAAGGCATTTATAGGGATGACAATGATATTCTATGATAGAGGAGATGTTCCCGCCCACGTCTCCATTTAGAATTTTGCCTCTTATTATCATCCCTATCTTTGTCACGTCTTATTCTTCATTTCTTCAGGATTTGAATCGCTACGAATATTCACAAGTTTATTGAAAAAATTCCAAAAATACTTTTAGATTCGATACATAAATATCCATAATAACAAACATTACTAATGTAATATAATTCAAATTAAAAGTGAAAATATTTACATAATACAAGGGACCTTATTCCCCTCTTGCCCCTTTAACAATCGGCAACTCTTCCTTTGTCGTTCCATGGCCATCCCCATTGCACAAAATCTCTAAGTGCCTACTTTAGTGGTTGTTTTTCATCATCTCTTGCCATTTACATCATTTTAGAAAATTAAGATATTTAATTTATAAAAATATAAAAATATATTTTTTAATTAATAAAAATAATAAATAAATGTAATTTATGTTATTTCAATTACACCTCCTTTCCATGTACATCATTTTAGTAAATTAAAATATCAATTTTAAAATATATATTATAATTAATAAAAAAAATCATATATAATCCTAATTTACGTTATCTTAATTATTGAAGTAGTGCATCAATTATGCAATTATTTTTCAATAAAAAGTGATGTATGTAATTATTTAATTTTTTTAAAAAAATTAATAAATAATTAGTATCATTATCAAAGAAGTGTAAATTGTGAAATTGATTTTTTAATATTTTAATATTGAAAAATTGAAGTATTTTTTTCAAGAAAATTAATATTAAAAATTATGAAATTGATAAGTTGGAATGTTTTAGTTGCAAAAAATTAAATATAGTATAGTGGGAGCTATGCTTTTTTTATGATTTTCAAAAACTCTAAATTTGAAGTTAGAAACTTTTCAAAAAAGAGGAAGAATTGAAAAGTATATTGATGATATAACTTTTTAGAAAAGAGACAAATTTAGGAGAAAATATGCACTGATTTAGGAAAGAATATGCATGTAAAAATTAACTATGCAAAATGAATCCCAATATATAATAGAAGAAATCTTTTCCAACATTTAAGTTGTAGAATGCATTTTAAATTTTTTATTTTATTTATTATTTTTCATGGTGGTTTCTAAAATTATATTTGTGCAAATTTTTCTTCAAATATATGAATGCATTTTTTTTATGCTTTTCAATTTATTTTTATTTTTATTAATAATATTATAAAATTTTAATGTTATAACACCTTTCATTGTGTCAAATATAAGTTATAAAAACTTTCAATTATAATATTTTAAACTTTCTAAAGACAAGGCTTGTAATATTTTGAATGTTTAAAAATTGTGGAACTGAAAAGTGGCATAATATTCAATATAGAGTATGTGTTAATAGAAGAGATGTATGAAAATATTATTAAAAAATAATTAATAATTACAATACAAATAAAAATTTAAAAACTTAAAGGTTCATAAAATGGTAGGCATAAATTTCTCTATGAATAATATATGGAAAATTTTTTCTTGAAATGAGTCTAAATTATTCATAGTAACATAGATGGATAATATTAAAAATGATTCAAAAGAACAAACTAAATAGGATAATATTGAAAAGTTAACCAAAAAAAAAAGAATAAAACCCCTTATAATCTTTAACTTTTTATCATATGAAAATAATTAATAATTACAATATAAATTTAATTTAAAATATTACTTTATATATAAAGATTATGAAAGCGGTGGGGTCTAAATAATGAGTTTGAATTATTAATATAGTAGAATAATTAAAAATTAGATATGATAATAATATATTAATTTTTTTATAATTTTTCTTACACAATGTTTTAAGTGTTGTGTAACACTCATTCATACTAAAGCTAACAATATGAATTAACACATGAAATATGATATTAACATCAATTAAAAAGAGTACAAGAGGGTTCTAGTATGAGTACTTAATGACATTAATTATAAACTGAATATTTCTAAAATCCACAATAGAAAATTAGGCATTAATTAAACCTAAATCCACAAGTTCCTAACGGTTGCCTTCCCTTATGCGTTACTTAGTTAATTTGAAACAACAAAAAAAAATAAAGAAACTAAGAATTCAAAACTTCTCAGAAGATGAATGATTTTAGAACATTTAAACAATGGTTGGTTTCAAGCGTATCTTCATAATAAATACATAGGGCTACATTAGCATTATACGAACATAATCAAGTGTCATATCATAAATAAAATAGGCCAAGTAGAGCATGTCATACAAATCTTACTAAAATTATGATTTCTTTACTTTAGTTCTTACTGTTATTTGTGTTAGCTCTAGAACCCTTGAGAAAGCTATCACTTGAGTTTTGAATAATAACAAAGCAAATTTTGTTATAATACTTTTAATAAAGAACTAATGGTTTGCTTGAGTTTTTGGAGTGCTTAACAGTGATTTTCTTATACATATATAATTCAATTCTTGCTTTATTTTTCATATTGTCATGATCCAACATGATAAAAATCTCATTCAAAGATATTTAAATTCTTAAGAATGTGAAAAATAGCTTAGAAAGTGAATTATAGTATGTACAAAACTTAAGAAAGCAAACTAGAGCATTAGAAAGAAAAACTAAGTCTTCAGAAACTTGTTTGTGACTTCAAAAAGTAGCATGACAACTCAAGAAAGTGCTCATGATCAAATCAAGCACATCATCATCATATTCGTTGTGCTCATCATTCAAGAAGAATAACACCATTTGAAGATCATCATCTATCTTAGAAAGAAACTCAGAATAAGTATAAACAGCTTAGAAAGTGTTGAAGATCATCAGAAACCAAGGCATACATCAAAAACTACACTAGGTCATTAGAAACTGAAAGAAAATTTGAATTTAAAAAAAGTCAAAGGCTCGAAAAGTTATGACAGTGACATAACAACTTTTTGCTTGAAGAATCATCATCCCCAATAAAGTCTTCACAAATAAAGAAGTTTAGAAACCACGCTATGTTTGAAAAAGTAGTTTCTAAAGTTATTTTCAGCAACAAAGGACAATGGTTTTCTGGACTACAAAAACTATCACTGACACAATTAAGCTCACATGTCAAGAAGACTAAATCCTAGGATACACCAAGTTGATCAACATGAGTCAAGAAGAGAAAAGATCAACGAGGCAATGATTTTATTCAAATTCGAGTATAAAATGAGAAAACATTCAAACAAGAAAAAGACTTTTTGCGCACAAAACCTTCAAGTACTCTTACTTTCTAAACATCTTTTTCATATCAATTTCAGTTTCTCCAAAAGAAAATCTTCTTTCTTATATTTCTTAGCAAATATTCTTCCTTAGAAGATTAGAAAAAAGTCTCTCAAGTAGATTCCTTACCCATTCCTTTATATTAGGAAACTTGAGTGTTTATTGGAGTGAAAAACATGAAAATCTTATATCTCTTATGTCTGGATCCATTAGTAATCAGTGTGAGATTAGCTTGGAGAGGCTAGGATCAAAATTACTTGTGTTTGAGGGTTGAATGTACAAACTGCTCATGGAAATAACTTGAGAAAGATAGTAAGAAGGATATATGGGTTTCTCTTATAGAGAAAGAAGTTGATAGTGGAGTTCACAATTTTGGTTGAGAATTGGACGTAGGCATAGTTGGTCGAACAAGTATAAAACATATGTGTGATATTCTCTTCTCTATATCTCTTCATTTGTTGTGTTTTATTCATTATTGTTGTTGTCTGAGTCTTTTAATTTGCTTGAACATTTTGAAATAGTTTAAAGTTTCTGGACACTTTAGAAAGTAACTTTCTGAAGCTAATTAACTATTATTTTTCTACCTTTAAGTTTAAAGACTTAATAGACTTTGTTGCAGTTTCAAAAAGTAAAAAAGATTTAAAAGCATGACTTAACCCCCTTTCGTGCTATATCTTCATCTACAATTTGTTGTTGTCTCACACATAGCTGAAGGCATTCTTTTACGAAAATCTCATTCTCTATGTTACTCTTTAATATCATGATGACGAAATCAGACTTTTATGCCACACTAACCAAGTCACGTAACCTAAAGGGATGTTACAACTCTGTCTTCTACCTTCTGATTAATGGCAAATTTTTAAATATCTTCTTTTTAATTTACTTGTCATTATCCATAATTTCAAAATGACTATGAAATGCATAAACTTAACTAATAAAATGAACCGAATAAAGTGCACATAATATAAATTAATTAATGCATAAACTTAGATTAAATAAGCTGCACCAAAATAATATAAACTTGACCAAATAATAAAGTCGTATCTCAATAAAATCTATCGACCCATAGAGTTGTCAATCTAAATATTAATTTTAAAATGGACTAAAATTAAGATAATTTTTCTGAAGTTTTCTTTTGACCTTTCATCAAAGTCCATGAGTTGGTATTTGTCATCATAAAGTCATAATTAATTTAATATTCTAAATCCATGTAAGACTTGGGTAAAGGTATGTCTATTTTTAACTCCTGAAAATTGACATCACAAGTTGAGTTCCATTCAAAAGGCTGGTTCTGCCTAGTTAACCTAGTCAAAGGTAAAATTAGTTGGGAAAATCCTTTCTTGAATCTACTATAGTAACCTTAATTAAAGAGAACTCCAAATTTCAGGAATTGTCTTTGGCCTTTCCTAATGAACTATTGCTTTAACTTTGCTTGGATTTACATCTACCTATTTTGAGTGATCACATAGCCTAGAAACCTCGCTCTCTCTACCAGAACTTACATTTTTCTAGTTTGGTAGACAATTGCTTTTCTTTCAAAGCAACACTATTCTAAGATGGTTTTCATGCTCCTCCTCAGTTTCTATAGATAAGGATATCATCTATAAAGACTACCACAAATTTGTCAAGGTAAGGCCATACCTAGCCCTAAAGGCTATCTTAGGTGTATCTTCTTGTTTCACTCTTTTTTCATGGTATCTTGACTATAAGTTAATTTTTAAGAAGATTGATGGTCTTAGAAATTGATCCAACAGGTCATCTATTTTGCGAAGTGGATATGTATTCTTGATTGTGACCTTACTCAATTGCATATATTCTATACACAACCTCATGGTTCCATCCTTTTTCTTGACTAGCAAAACTAACGCACCCTATGGTGATGTACTCGGCCTAATAAAACCATTGGACTACAAATCCTCAATTTGTTTCTTAAGTTCATTAAACTCAATTCTATAGGGTGCAAAGGATAGAGGTCTTATTCCTAGAATTAGATTAATGAAAAACTCAACCTCTCTTTTAGGCGGTAGGTTCTCTATATCCTTGGAAAAAACTTCTAGAAATTCTCTCACTAAAGGTATGTTGTTTATATCTTGATTAACTTTAGAGTTTATAGAATAAAGGAGAGCCCTTTCAACTTCTTCTAAGAAACACTTCTCTACTTGAGTAGCATTAAATGAAATGTAGTCAAGGGATTTTTGTTTTTTAGTTAGGTCATTGGGAAAATAAGCAATCTTTTTGAAATAATCTAGAATGATGCCATTAGAAAAAGTCCAGTCCATTGCAATTATAATACCAATACCAAATAGAGGTAAACAAACAAGATCAATAACAAAAGGTTTGCCTATAAATAAAATGGGACAATTCAAACATGTATGAGAGGTAGAAACCTTTTCACTTGTGGGAGTAGAAACAAACAGATCAAAAGACAAATAAGATAAAGATAAATTTAACTTCTCTACACAATCAATAATATAAAGGAGTGTGTAGCTCCCTAGTTGAACATTATAATCAAGAGATTATTTTTGAGAAAGCATGTACCTTTGATCATGTCAGGAGAACAAGTTGCCTTTTCTCCACTAAGATTAAATACTCTCCTTTTGGTTTATGTTCTTAGTGTAAGATTGTTCAATGGTTTCCCATTTGTGAGTCCTAACATGGTATCCCTTCTTGCACCGATAGCAAACATTTTGTTAAAAAATGCAAGGTTTGGAGCCATGATATTTCCTGCACTTGTTACACACAGGTAAAGGTTCCCAAATTGGAAACTATTTTCCCTTCCTCGAGTTCACTCCACTCTTAAAATTAATTTTCCTTTGAGATTTCATCACCCTCTTTCTTTTGAGAAAATTTTGTCTTTCTTTTTCCAATTTCATATCTCAATAGCTCTTTTTGGCTACCCTACATTTATTGACCAGGAGTGGCATAGTATTTTATTTGTAGTTTATACCCCTTGGGGGTCGCACGTCCAACGTAGGGATAGTAAACCAAAGTGCTAAGTGGGAAACAATCCACTATTTTAAGTTTTCTGTCATTTTAATTTATACGATTTTATTTTCATCTTCATGCTATATAGGTGGTGAGAGGGTTTTGAGTGAGTAAGTCCTGGCCACGCTAGAAAAATCAAGAGGAAGAAGGGTTCTGCCCAGCGCCAGCGCTCATTAAGCGCTATAGTGCTCGACAAAAAGCAATGCTGAGGTAAGTAGAATAACACGTTCTCTATTGAGCGCCACAATGCTTAACAGAGAAGAAAGGTCACATACAATTTCTCCAAAAAAAACATGTGCCCTAAGTGAAACAGTGTGTTTCACTTTAAGAACCACAATGCTACTTGAGCCGCAATGCTTGGCCACATGCACGTTTTGAATAAAAACACAAAGCACACCTACATACGCACACACCCACAAGTTTTCTTCTTCCCCCACCTTTGCAAAACCCTCTCACTCACAATATCTCCCTTACAACCATGACGTTACCACCGTGTCACCACCGTTCCACCACCGCGCAACTACTCTGTGCACCACCACCACTACTACTGCACTGCACTTTGTGCATAACCCTATCCTATTCTATCTGAACGCACCATTCATTCATCACCATGCATAGCCCCCATCATCTAGGTTAGTATCATTTTTCTCCTCTTCCCTTCTCTCGTCTTATTAGGTTTGTGTTATGTTTCAATTTTGGGGAGACTTGAACATGTTTTATGGTTGTTAATGGTGAAGGTTTAGGGGTACACGAACTGTTTGTTTAAATTCCATTATGAGGTTTTTCCTTGTGATTATGATCAATCATAATCATTATTATATTATTCTATTCCCATTACCTGATTGAACTTATACACCTAGTAGAACCCCATTCCCTCACCTATTTTTGGTTGAGTGCATTGTCGACCCTTAATATTGTCATGTGATATTCTGAAGAACCACCTTTATCCAATCTTATGTTTTTGCAGGTATGGCTTCCAGTTCTTTTGTAGTAGGGTCTGGCACGCATCAACGCTCTGCTCTTCTATGGAGGAGGAGCACCGCCATTACCACTCCTACCAGCACAGGGGCCTAAGATTAACTCCCTCGGGCTAATGACCGCTTCCGCTTCCATGATATCTAGCAGAGCAACATTTTGCTACTAAAATATAGGGGCATCCTATCCTCTATAAGCACCTAGTGGACCTCTCCTATGAAAGTGTCCAGGACATAGTGGAGATTATTACTTAGAGTGGGTGGGACTTTCTTTTAGAGGAGCTAGTTGAGCCTAACCTATCTAGTGTATGGGAGTTCTAGGAAAACTTCTCGGGTGTTGGGTACCTAGAAATGTTTGTGATAGGGACAGGGCCCTGTTGTTAGTTCAAGAACCATTCAGAAAGCTTTAACACTTAAAGTTTTGAGTGATAACAAACCAATTTTGTTAAAATACTTTGAAGAATGACTAATAGTTTACTTGAGTTTCTTGAATATACAAACAAGATCATTCTTGTTAGCATACAACTTCATGAGCAAGTTTTATTTTCACAATATCATGTGTAAACATGTTTAATCTCATTCAAAGAGATTCATAACTTAAATGAAATGAAAAATAATTCTTGAAATGAACGTTGTTACGTTTAACACACGAAGGAATAATTTCAAGAACAAGAAGCGAGGTTTCAGATCTTCAGAGAGTAGCCTTCATTGTTCGAAAGCTAGTCAAAATGAAGAATTCAGTCCACCTCTAAAGAAAGTTGGGGTTACTGTCTTCAATCATAATGATACTTTCACTAACAAGCTATGATTGAAGCAATGAAGATTAAAGGAAATTTCAGAAATTGAATCAATTCTTTAGAAAGCATGTTTACTGGTAAATGGTACATTTTACAAAATGGGAGGAAAAATTCAAAATTCAAATTAAGGTCAAACCCAGACAGGGATTGATAGTGATATCTCACCTTTTAAATTGGTTCACGAACCCAGCTTCTAGAAGAAAAAGTTCAAAAACCTCACTCATAAAGCAAAATGTAGTTTCTAAAGATGAACTCAGAAACCTTTATTAGACAATGGTTTCTACAACTGTAAGAGTAGCTTGAAAAGGAGCTAGTCTTCTAGATTGCATTTTCAAGACACAAAAAGAAGATCAACACGTGTCACTAGGAGATTATATCATATGGCAATGGTCTAAAATTGGTGATCAAAATAAAAAGAGGTGATGTGCTTGCACTACAAGAATTTTGGTTAGTACCTTTGAAAACTCTCAATAATACAAGAAGCTCTTTCTTCTGGAAAGCTATTACTTGTAATTAGTTTCAGCTCTTGTAAAATTTTCTTTCAAAGTTCTTATTAGATAACATTTTCTTTCTAGGAGAATTGTTAGAAAGAAGTCATTCAAGTTTTTAGCTTATATACTAACTTATTTTGAGAAAACTTGAGTGTTTGACTATTGGAATGACCCAAACTTATAAAATCCTTGAACCCTGATCTGGTAGTGATCAAAATGAGTTTAGCTTGGAGAGGCTAGTCAAAATTACTTGGAAGTGACAGGAGAATGAGCTACTGGTTACATGAGATAGCTTTAGAAGGATATTGAAAGGCTACCTGACTTTCTTAAGGGTTAAGAAAGGGTTGATTAATGGAACTCAAGGGTTGTTGAGAATTAGATGTAGGCAAGTTGACAGAGCTAGTATAAAACTACTTATGCTCTCTCCTTTCCTTTAATCTCTTTTATATTCTGCTTATGTTTATCATCAACGTTTTTCTGAGAAAACATTTTTTAATCAGTTCTTATTCATTTTAATTTAGAAAGTTACTGCTATACTAACTAAATTTATTTTCGTTGCACTTCAAGGTAAGACTTGATAATATTTATTTCAAAGTTTTAGAAACTTAAAGGAAAGAAAAGTGAAAACACGATTCAACCCCCCTTCTTATACACATTTTAACCTAAAATTTGCATCAGAGCTAAGGCCTTAAAGGGTTGAGCATTCTAATGACTATAGAGGTTAAAGATCCTAAAGAAAAATGGCACAAAATGTTCACATTGCAAAAGGACACTCCATAAACCGACCACCATTCTTTGATGATAGAGACTATGTGTACTAGAAAGATAGAATGGAGCTATTCATCAAATATACAAGTTTTGACTTATCAGAGATTATGCTAAAAGGAGACTATGTTCCAATAAACAAGTTCCAGGAACTGGAGATGTACTTTCCACCCTAGAGAAGTTCCTAAGAGTAAGTGGACAGAGCAACATAGAGCAAAGTTCAGCTAAACTTTAAGGCTAAATACCTATTCACATGTGCATTAAGCGAAGCTGAATATGATAAAATTATTGCTTGTGACATAGCTAAAGAAATCTGGGATAGACTTCGTATGCTGCATAAAGGAATTGATCTAGTCAAGGAGACAAAGATCAGGATATTGGTCCATCAATACGAGATGTTTAAAATGACTAAACAAGAGAGTGTTGATAACATGACCATAGATTTATGCATATTATAAACTAACTCAAAGGTTAGGGTAAAAGATACTCAAACTCTGATATGGTAAGGAAAATCTTGAGAAACCTCCCTGAAATGGCTTCCAAAGGTCACAGCCATTACTGAGGCTAAAGACCTTCAAACTCTCAGCCTGGATGCTCTTGTTGGGTCTTAAAACCCACAAAGTTGTGCTATCCAAAGATCATGGTCAAACCATGAAAAAGAGCAAGTCCATGGCTTTGAAGTCCTTCCACAAGAAGTAGAACAAGGGAAAAGCAATGAAAGTTACTAAGACCTCAAAGGAAGAAGAAGATTTAGAAGATGAATCTGAAGAAGAAGATGGAGATGAGATCTCCACACTAGTAAGAAAAATATCCAAGTCTGGAAGGGCAAAATCAAGAAAATAAGGGCTTTCACCCTCAAAAAAGATAGAAAGTGAAAATGAAAGATGGAATGTGTAAATTGCTACAATTGTAGAGAGAAAGGACATTACAAAATGGACGTCTGAAGCTCAAAGGTCCACAAAAGAAGTTTCCATCCAAAAGAAATTGGATGTGACCACCTGGAGTGATTCAGAAGAAAAAAAGGATCAGAAAGTTAGGATAACCTGTTGCAAACTTGTGGTTCATGGCGACTATGATTTAGAAGAAGAAACATAGGTAAATAATTCTTTAGTCTGATCCTTCTTATGATGAATTGTTGGCTTTGTATGAGGAATTGCTTGAAACCTCTAGTCATATCTTCTCACTACCTCTCTCTCAAGAAACAACATCAGGAAAACCATTCTAGAACTTGAAAAAATGAAAACAAATTCTGAGAACATAAGGCTTGCAAAAAAGGAAATACAACGAGAAAATAATTTTTTAAACATAAAACTCAAGGCCTTAGAAGCTAAACTGTTTGACAAAAATCAAAAAGCTAATATGGTAATACCTAAACTTGAAAAAACTTCATAGCCTCTTAGATTTGATTTAGAAAATATGGTCAATGGCTCAAAAATCTTGATTTGATGTTGGGAGGCCAAAGATAATTTTTTTAGAAAACTAGTTTGGGGTATGAGGGTGATTTGGTTGACAAAAGAAAAGCAACCTCACTAAAGGAAGAAAAAAAAAGATTTCCTTTATTTTCTGCCAAAGAAGGGATACCCACTTGACAAATATTTTATGAGAAAAAAATCTCAAAACAGGTTAGAAAAGCTCGCCAAAAAAAAAACTAACCTAAGAAGACCCAAGAAAGTCTAGGTACCTAAGTTAAAAACTATTTTTATTGCAAGTGTGTCTGAGAATGCACATTGACAAAGACAACAAGTGGTACATGGATAGTAGCGCTTTAGACACATGTTGGGTTCAGAAAGTGGTTTAGAACCTTAAACCCAAGAACTCTAGATCAATAAAATTTGGTAATGGAGGAAAAGCTAAGGTCACAAGTATAGGAAATTTTGATAAAGATGATTCTCACCAAATTTCTAATTTCTTACTTGTTGATTGTCCGGATCACAATCTGTTGAGCATTAACCAATTTTGTTACCAAGGTTTGAATGTTATTTTCAATGCTAAAGTATGTGACATTGTAAATCCCACTTATAGACAAGGCATTTTATCTAGTACGAAATTTGATAACACTTATATGTTATTCTTGGATGATCTTCTAGATCAAGATTTAAAATGTCTTGCACCCTTTATGGATGATAAGTAGTTGTGGTACAAGAAGCTTGATCATGCTCATATGGAGCTAATTTCTAAGTTATCTTAGAAAGAGCTTGTTAAAGGCCTGCCAAAGATCAAATATAACAAGCATTCAACTTGTGATTTCTGTGAGAAAGGCAAGAAAACTAAAGTTTCTTTCCACAATAAAAATGTGGTTTAACTACTAAACCACTTGAGCTTTTACATATGGATCTTTTTTGACTAACCAAGACTGGTCTTCCTAAAAGATGCTGCCATGTCATTATGGATGATTTCTCTAAATTTACATGGGTTATCTTCCTAGCTTCTAAGGATGAAGTGGTTGAGAGATTCAAATTTTTTTCAAAACAAATTTATATTGAAGAAGATTCTCAAATCATCTCTATCAGATCATATCATAGAGGAGAATTTGAAAATCATGTCTTTGAAGAGTTTTATGAAAAACGTGGCATCTCCCATGAGTTTTCTACTCCTAGAACTCCACAACAAAATGGGATTGTTGAAAGGAAGAATAGAAGCTTGCAAGAAATGGCCAAGACCATGCTTTTAGAAAGTGGTTTATTAAAAGATTTTTGAGCAGAGGCTGTAAACACCTCATGCTATACTCAAAATAGAATCTTTCTAAGGCCAATCCTTAAGAAAACTACTTATGAGCTATGGAAAGGTAGAAAACCCAACATATTATATTTCCATATTTTTGGCACACCTTGTTTTATTCTTAACACCAAGGACAAGCTTGCAAAGTTTGATCCTAAATCTGATGATGAAATTTGCTTAGGATACTCTTCAATCTCAAAATCTTAGTGTATACAACAAGAGAACACTTTTTTATGTTGAAGAGACCATCCACATCAAGTTTAAAGAACTCAAGAAAGATTTTGTTGATGGACTAGATGAACTAGAAGAAAATCTTGAGAAGTTGAACCTCAAGGAATCCTCAAAAAGCAAGTAAAAGAAAGCACACTCTTTATAAAGTAAACTCCAAAACATTGTCAACTCAGAAAGCTTACTAGAACTCCAAAGCCCTCAAAAAGTGACATTTCTGAGCATGAAGATGAAAAATCTAAAGATGATGGAGAAACTGAAGAATAGCAAGGTTGGAAACTATAGAAGAGTTTCTGATTTAAGAACAGTTTCTCAAAATCAAGTTCTTGGGGACATTTTCATGGGTGTAAGAACTAGATCTTCCCTTAGAAATTAGTCAAATTGTGTTTTCATTTCCACCATTGAGCTAGAATGCATTGAAGATCCCTTGAGTGATCAAAGTTGAGTGGAAGCTATGCAAGAGGAACTAGATCAATTTGAGAAAAGCAAAGTTTGGACACTCATGGAGAAGCCCAAAGGAAAGACCATCATTAGAACTAAGTAGGCGTTCATAAACAAGCTGGATGAAGCTAGAAAAGTGATCAGAAATAAAGCAAGATTGGTTGCACAAGGTTATAATCAATAAAAGGGAATTGATTATGATAAAAACTTTGCACCAATAGCGAGGCTTGAAGCCATATGAATACTACTTGCTTTTGCGCCTTCAAGGGTTTTACTCTATACCAAATGGATGTTAAATCTGCATTCTTAAATGGATTCCTCTCTAAAATGTGAAGCATCCTCTAGGTTTTGAGAGTGAAAACCTTCCTAACCAAGTTTTTAAGTTAACAAAGGCACTTTATGGTTTGAAACAAGCTCTTAAAGGTTGGTATGAAAGGCTAAGTACCTTTTCTACTTAAGAATGGTTCAAAAGAGGTCAAGTTGACACAACCTTATTTACTCTTGAACAAAATAATCACTTTCTGATAATCCAAATATACGTTGATGATATTATATTTGGTGCCACTAATCATTCTCTTTGTGAAAAGTTTTCAAAATTAATGCAAAGTGAATTTGAGATGAGCATGATGGGTGAACTCAAGTTTTTTCTTGGACTTCAAATAAAATAACAAAAAGAATGAACCTTGATCCATCAAAAAGAGTATACAAAAGAGCATTTGAAAATGTTTGATATGGATCAAGCTAAACCTATGAGCGTTCCCATGCATCCATCTTGTAACACCATAAAAATTATTCAAAAATTTTATTTGAACTTTATTAGTGAGAATTACAAAAATTTGACAGTTTTAGCAATGATGAAAAGGTCTAATGGTTGTATTAAAAAACATGTGAACAGTGATCTTGCGAGCCCTACAGCCGTCAACAAGCCAAAACTCTAGATCTGGACTAGATTCCTGGACTATGAAAAGATAGGGTTAAGATTGAAAATAGTTAGAAATGAATATTTTATAACTGTAATTAAATTTTGGCAATATCTAATTACCCAAGTATGGTGTTTCACCCGTTCAATAAAATTTTCGTGCGTGATTTCTAATCCTGAAAGATAGTTTAATCTTTACAAAAGGACCATGATTATCCTTTAGAGCCAAGTGTAAGGATAAGATTTAATCTTGAATTTTAAGATCAAATCCTAGCCATTCATCTTATTTTCTTTTAGGAAAATTTAGATTTTATGTTAACTAAAGATCACAACCTAATATAAGATATATCCAAGCCACCAAACTTCATTAATTTCACTTACCCATTTCAGCCAACAAGGAGAAACCGCAGCCTCCATTGTTGTTTCACCAAGAACCTCAAAATCTAGCCTAGACTTGCTAAAAACCATAAACTTCCTTCACTAAAATTGTTCCACTCATCAATACCTACCAAACTAATCGATTGAAATTTCAATTTCTCACCATTTTTCACATTGATACTGCCTAAGGAAGGGTTTGGTGTTGGTTTTCGAGCCTTGAAGTGAAGGAAATCACTCTTGGAACATCCTTTAGAGCCAAGATCCATAAGTCTCCAAAAAGTAGGGTTTTGTATCTTCTTGTTGTATGATTTCACATAGATATAGATGTATGTGCATCGGTGGAGTAGTTTGGCATTGTTGAAAAATCATTTTTGTCAAAAGGAGTTTTGGACTATGTTGCTGGATTTTCAGTTTATCATACAGGAACTAGTCATGAATTTTCTAATATATTTGTAGGTATTTTCATGAGCTGAAAATTTTATATGTTGAAGCTAACATCCTAAGGCAACTCCTTGAATTTTATTAGGTCATTTTAAAGACTTTTACGCCTTTAAAAAATCATGAACCGTGGCTATGAGTACTAACCCCAAAGCTGTGAATTTTACCAATTTTGTTCCCAAAGGAAATGATTGAATTTTCACTTGAAATTTTTACAGGATATTAGAAATATCTTAAGGTTTAACCATGAATTTTGTTCTGATTTTAGGAACTCAATTGCTAGAGTTAAAAATTATGGAATTCTTATGAGCTCAGATTAGGTGGTCTTTGACCACTAAATTTGTATAATTTTGTTACATAGTTAGAGAACGAATCTTGCTCTGAAATTTTCAAAGGACTTTGTGGACACATTGAGGTATCATGGAGAATTTTTGTAGCCTCTGAATTAGTTGTTTGAGATGAAAATTAAATCTGGCTACATAAGGGTAAAATTTGCCAATGTGCTAGAAATAAACCAAAGTCTTGAATTGATGATATAATGCCTTTTGATCCAATTATGATGTGTATGAATGCATGCTATGAACTTTAAAGATTTGTTTATGAGGCATGATTGAGAGTACATGGTGATTGATTATCTATAAGTGCTTTATGGATACATTTGCAAAAAGAAAAGTGAATGATGAATATATGTAGTAAAAGAGAATGGATGAACTCCAATCATGCATGTTCTAACGTATGGACAAAACGAAACAAGACTTATGTTGAATGAGGAAAAAGCAAAAAAGAACTTCCCTAGAGATATTATGAGTCAATAGACATATCAGTTGGGGAATCTGTATGTGATTCAGAAGAGGAAAAAATGAAGTTCAATGATCACGTATAGGAAGTCCTGATAATTATTTCCCATATGTGGTGTTATCCACTAGAGATACCATTTGGTATGAATTAAGTCTTTCCTATGTCGAAAAAGAAAAATGCATGGAATTGAGTTCTATGGCCACAAGTAAAAACTAGGGCAGCTTAAGATAATTTTACTCATTTATCATATGCATATCCATATCATATCTAATTATTTGTTTTGGATGATTTACTATGTGGTTGAGCCTTATGGTATATGTGTATTAAGTGATTGAATGTTAAAAGCAACCAACTTCGGAAGAATGATTTTGGAATTTTAAAATAAACCTTTGGTTTGTAATGCATAATCACATTTTATTAATAAATCGAAATGGTTGGAACAATTGCGATGACATTTATAACTGTATATTTAGGGAATGCCCTACTAAGAATTTTAAAATTCTTACCCCTATGTGTTTGTGTTCCCATGTCATCTCCAAGTTTATCCATAGAATAGTGAGGCTACTACACAAAAGAATTGGAATTACAGTAGTTTAGTGGCTAAGGCTTGTAATGATTGTACTTATTTATATGTATCTATTTGTAAATACAATAGAGAACGAATGTATTAAAGCTCATAAATGAGCTTTCTTTTGTACTTGACTTTGTATTCAATAAGAGTTTTGTTTCTTTGTCATATATTTAATAGAACTAGGACCTATTTATTCCATGAATCACTTGAACTTGCTATATATATTTAAGAAAAGTCCACAACTTTATAAGTAACAACTCTCAAGTCCAATGTGATGATTTAAGCATGATGTTGTACTTAAGAGGATGTTACACATCTCAAGTTATTGATGAAAATGAGAATGGAGAAAATGTATCACAAAGTAATTATAGAGGAATGATTGGTTCACTTTTGTACCTCACAACAAGTAGGTCAGACAATCAATTAAGTGTGGCTATTTGTGCTAGATTTCAATCTAACCCAAAATAATCACACTTAATTATTGTAAAAAAAATTCTAAGATATTTATCCAATACTACTAATCTTGGCTTGTGGTATGAGAAAGGTACATCTTGTGAGATTATAGGATTCTGATGTTGACTTCACTAAAGATAGAGTCAACAGAAAAAGCACAAATGGATGCTGTTGTTTCTTTGGAAAAAGGCCTCATCACTTGGTCATGTAAGAAGCAAAATACCATTGCTCTCTCAAGGCTAAAGCTGAATATGTAGTTGCTAGAAATTACTGGACCCAGATGCTGTGGATAAGAATCCAACTAGAAGATTATCACCTAAGTATTCCAAGATCCCTATCTTTTGTGATAATACTAGTGCTATTAATCTTGCAAAGAATCCTATCCATGTGCTGGATCCAAACACATTGATGTTAAACATCATTTTATTAGAGATCATGTTCTGAAAGATAGATTGAGCTAATGTTTGTAAATACTAAAGACCAAGTGTCTATATATTTACCAAGCCATTAGCTAAAGATCGTTTTAGCTGTTTGAAAACGTATTTAAATCTTAAAAGTTTTTAAAATCTGCATAGCATACGTGCATAACATCTCTGAGTCTCCCAAATAAAACTCTGAACTGAGGTCCCAAATGAAGATGTAAAGGCAAAATGAGAAAGAAAATTAGAAGTTTAGAGAATGGGTTAGAATTTGGGATGAGTTAGAAAGTGGTATAAAGACTCAGATTTTGGTTACGTTAGCTCAAAAAGTGGATAAGGACTTAGAATCTATTCCTACAATTCAAAAAGCACTTATAGTTTATGGAAGATGTAAAAGGTGGGATAATTCCCACTTTTTGAGTTTCTCTCTCACGTCACCTCAACTTCCAGACTTTATGTCTCATCACACTAATAACCTTCCACTCCTCACATTTCACAAAAACCCTTCACCTTCAACCTTAAACACTTTTCCCTCAACCAAAACTGTTTCATCTTCTTCTCTACAAGCCCTATTTCAATAACCTTCACTATTTCTCAAACCCTCAATCTCATTCTCTTTAATATTCCCAAACCAAAATCATATATGGCTTAATGAAAGCTCTTTGATCGTAGTGTATCAAAAAACATGCATTTCACATGTACAATGATCCAGATATGCATGATCATTACGTGAACAACTTTTCTCTTAGAAAGTTGCATCTGGAAAACATTGAGACGAGAGCTTCTCAATGAGGTCTCCATCATCAAGGAAGTCTTATCTTTTTAAAGGTGGGAAGACTTTTTGGAAATCAATGACAAAGTTTTTCTTGGAATGGTGACTGTTATATTCACAATGAAAGGCACTTCCAACTCATCTTGAAATCCTTCATTAGAGACTTTGCTCTAGAGATTGGCCCTACAGGACTATCCAATGTAGTTAAAGCTCTCTATGAAGGGATGATCTACATGGGCAAGCTCTTTGGGAATCAATGAAGGAGATGTGTCCAGGTATCTCACTAATTCCCTCATTCACAAGCCAAATAAAATTGTAACCTCCATGTTGAGCGCCAAGGCTAGGCAGGTATTCACTATTGTACAGTTCTCAATCTTGCCTAGATCAAGGAGCACAGATGTGCTTGTAGGCATGGATTGCATGTTACTATACTGTCTAATGTCCAAGAAGAAGGTGAACTTGCCCAGACTCATCATGGATCACATGCTGGGAGCAATCACCAAGGACAAGAGAAGGACTACAAGAGTACCTCAGAATGCTACTAACCAAGGTGCTCTAGTATATGAACTACCCTCTTGAGGAGTGGTTTGAATACATGGAAGGTACTAAATTCACAATGGCTTCATTCAAAACCACAAAGAGAAAGGCTAGTATTATGAGGACAAGTTCCACAAGGCAAAGCCCTAGGATCATAAATGAAAAAGCTAGACAAGCGTTGATAGACTTGAAGAAAAGAAATGGGGAAGGAAAGAGGAAGTTGATCTTAATGGAAAGTGATCCTGAAGATTATGAGGAAGCAGAATCACTTGAAGCACCTCTAAACACTAAGAGGAGAACTAAGTTGAGACAAGAGAGAATGCAAAAGGAAGTGCCACCCAAACCTTCCAGACTTAGAAATTGATAAACCACTAAGCAGATTAAACAAACTATCTATCATGAGAAGGGACATCAAGCATAGGCTCAAAAACTTTTTGAAGGATATTCCTAACACTAATGTGCTTCTAATAAAGACAGCCAGGTACAAGAGACTGGTATGAGGTGGTGTACATAGGCTCCTTAGAAGAAGAGGAAGCAAAAAAAGTAGAAAACTTAGAGCCCATAGTAGAAGAGCCAGAGAAGGAAGCTGTTGAACCATCCTCGCTCTAATGTTGTTAATGCCTCAACCTTCATAAAAAAAGAAATAAGGCTTCAGAGACTAGCTCTCTCATAATGGTGCTACTCCTACTACTTCTACTCAAGTTGCTCCTATTTCTAATCATGTTCCTGATCCTATTCCTGATCATGCTCCAATACCTGATACTAGTATAGTTTTTGTATCTATTTCTATTTCAGGACCTACCATTCCACCGCTAAAGTTCCACCAGCTCTCACACACACTGCTACCCTATCCTCATCCAGGACTTCACGATTGATGAACCCTATCTACTCCACCTCCTGCTACTACTATTGGAAAAGCAACTTCACCCAAATCTGGGAACACCATTCCCCTAGACATTCTAAGCCTACTCCCATGGCTGCCCTAATAACCATAACTAGAAAAATCTATCTCCTTAGCCACCCTTCAACTTAACCCCAACCAACTCTTTTAGAGGTCCAGATCTTCCTGCACAATCAAAGGGAAATGGCCTCAAGATCGAATAGGGTTGAAGCTTCCAACGAGGAAATTGGAGCTCAACTACACAAACATGAAGAGTTGCTTCTCCAACTTCTTCATCAGCTTAGGAGAAAGGGTCAATGAGCTGGTTTCCAGCACATCCCTTTTGCTAATGACAAAGGGAGTGAAAGAAAGGAAAGAAGAAAATCATTATATGTTGAACCCGAGGTCAGCTCAGGGTGCTTCAAAGACTACATGCATACATTTCTTTTTTTTTCAATAATGCTTTGAACATTTCTTTTCTTTCCTCTAAACAATTCATACTTATGTTTTGACAAAAATTTGATATATTGATATTATTTGCTCTGATACATATGTTGTTTTTTACTTCTCTTATGCTCTGATATTTTAAATATGCTTGAAATCTCTTATTAATTATACTTTGATATATAATCTAGATATTCATCATGGAACTATGTTCTGATACTCTAGCTTGAAGATTTTATCTCAACATAAACACATGCACTGATACATGGCTGGTCTAAAATATGCCCTGATACATAGCTTATCTAAAAAATGAGCTTCAGAAACTCCTATGTGCTTTACCAGCTTATTAGATTTTATGTTGTATGTGCCTTAAACTGCTTTTAGTTTTAAATGTGTTGGATAAAGCTGTGTTGTGTATAGATTCCATATCAAAAATGAATATCACATGTATTACCTTTTTATTCAAATGTGATTAAGTTCAGAAGTCAAATTACTCAAAATCAAGCTATATTTGTTCAGAAAATTTAAATGCTTTAACATATTTCAAACTGATACAATTCAAAAAATGATCAAGATATAATTCAAAAAAAAATTTGAAGTAAAATCCTCTGATTTTAGTCACTTAAGGTTGCAAAATGACCTATTCATATCTACAACACACCTTAAGAAAAAGACATTCTGAAACTATACCAAGTATGTTTTGAAAGAATATCAAGTTACTTTGATCAAATATTATTTAAATGACTCTTTCAAAATCTCTCCAAAAGATTTTTTCAAAATTGGTGTTGTCATTGATAAGGGAATTTATGCCACTTATCTTGCTACCAAACCATAGCTTTTTGTATGAGTTTTACTGAGTTATTAATGTGATTAATAAGGATATTGATTTATTCCTCATTGTGTGATTGTAATAGAATTATTAACTTTTGCATTGATTTTGGAATAATTTGTAATTACAACCTATTGCATTTAACTAGTCTCTTTGAGTGTGGTTTAGTGTATAGTAACTTTGGATCAAGTGCAAAATGTCAATAACAAGACTAGAAACTATTAGGAAAGAGCTAGCAAAAAAAGAAGAAAAAAGTATGAAGGCTCACATTTGGGTGAGCACAGCTTCGCAGAGTGACAACCATCCAATTTTTGGCCTCATTGTTTTGGTGACGATGATGGGATATCAGCTATTAATCCTTTTTGGGTCCACTTTGGCCTATTTTTAGATAGCGTATTTAAGAGATTACTACAAACTTTTACCCAAGTTTTTAACTCACTTTTAGGCTACCACTTTTAGTTGCTATTATTCTCTCCCTACATCTCTCTCATCTTCTCTCTATATCTTCTTCTCTCTACTCTTCTCTCTAGGGATTTCATTAGTGAAGGTGCTTTGTCTTGGAGATTGTTGCAAAGATTATTGCTATTATTTTCAAGTTCTCTTTTATCTTCATTGTTGTAATCCCTATGATGAAGGAGTAGATTTCTTTACTAGTGTAAGGATTTCCAAATGGATTGGGATAATGTTTGATACCCTTTTTATATTAAATGCATTGGTTTTCTTGATATTTCCAGTTTCTATTTCTATAATTATTATGGTGATTGCTATAATTTTAATTGGAATAACTAAATTGGCAATCATCATTTAGGGAAACCTTTTGGGCATAAATTGATAGATCTATTGATTTATGTTTAAGGGAGAACATTAGAATTAACTTTCCAATCGCGACTAGGCTATAGCAACTAGTTCATTAAATCAATGTAATTTCTAAATAAATTGATATCTCGTTTATTAGTTATTTGTATTAGTCAAATTCTAGAGGTTGATCAATCATTAGTATAATTGCCAATAATTTGTTACTAATAGCAACCAATGGGTTTAATATTTGGTCAATAATAATTAATCTCCAATCCTAAGAATAACTTGCACTAGTGCCTTCTTCATCGTTGCTATTAAATTTTATTTTCAATTGCTTTAAATCTAAATTCTCCAAATCCCCAATTTTCCTAACTACGTTGAAGTCTCCTTAAAGACGACTTAGGTTGCCGTTTACAACATTTTTAGTGCAACTTAGCATTAATATAATTTCTAGTTTGAGTAGGTAGGCGAAGGCCTCCATGCAGTCATCATTAGAAAGGGGAGATTGTTAGTTTCAGAACCCTTTAGAAAGCTTTAGCACTTAAAGTTTTGAGTGACAACAAACAAATTTTGTTAAAATACTTTAAAGAAGGACTGATAGTTTACTTGAGTTTCTTGAGTATACAAACAGGACCATTGTTGTTAGCATACAACTTCATGAGCAAGTTTTATTTCCATAATATTATATGTAAATATGTTTAATCTCATTCAAAGAAATTCAGAACTTAATTGAAGTAAAAAATAATCCTTGAAATGAATGTTATTATGTTTAATGCACGAACGAATGATTTCAAGAACAAGGAGCCAAGTTTCAAATCTTCAGAAAGTAGCTCTCATCTTCAGAAAGCAAGTGAAAATGAACAATTCAATCCACCTCTGAAGCAAGTTATGGTTATTGTCTTCAATCGTAATGATACTTTCACCAACAAGCTCTTATTGAAGCAATGAAGATCAAAGGAAATTTCAAGTCTTAATAGCGCTTCAAAACACGTTTACCGTAAATGATGCACTTTATTGAATGGGAGGGAAAATTCAAAATTCAAATTAAGGTCAAACCTAGATAGGACTGATAGTGACATTTCACCTTATAACTTGGTCAACCGTCCCTCTAAAAGGAAAAGTTCATACACCTCACTTAGAAAGCAAAAAGTAGTTTTTCAAGATGGACTCTGAAACCTCTATTAGACAACAGTCTCTCAACTATAGAGCAGCTCTACAGCCAAGCTAGTCTTCTAGACTATATCTCCAAGACATAAAAAGAATATTAACACATGTCACTAGGAAATCATATCATATGCTAATGATCTAAAATTGGTGATCAAGTATAAAAGAATGTCATGTACTTACACTACAAGACTTTTGGTTGATACCTTTGAAAACTCTTAACAATACGATAAGCTCATTCTTCTGTAAAGCTATTACTGCTTTGTAATTAATTTCTGCTCTTGTAAAAAATCTTCTTTCCAAGTTCTTAATAGATAACATTTTCTTCCTAGGAAGAATTGTTAGAAAGAAGTCATTCAAGTTTTCAACTCATACACTAACTTATTTTGAGAAAACTTGAGTGTTTGATTGTTGAGTGACCCAAACTTGTAAAATCCTTGTACCCTGATTTGGTAGTGATCAAAATGAGTTTAGCTTAGAGTGCCTAGTCAAAGACTACTTGGAAATGACTTTAGAGTGAGCTACTAATCACGTGAGATAGCTTCAAAAGGCTATTAAAAGACTATCTAACTTTCTCAATGGTTAAAAAAGGGTTGATTAGAAGAACTTAAAGGTTGTTAGAAACTGGATGTAAGGTTAGCCAAACCAGGATAAAACTCCTTGTGTAGTATCTCTCATTTCCTTGAATCTCTTTTATATTTTGCTTGTGTTTATTATCAACATTTTTCTAAAACATCTTTTAATTAGTTTCTTTTTTTAATTCAAGAAGTTACTTTATGATCCTGACTGACTTTATTTCCATTGCCCTTCAAGTTAACACTTGTTAGTATTTAACCCTCCCTTTCTCGTGAACATTTTAACCTACACCTATTACCATGGATGCCATCAAAGTTGCCATTACTATCCCTAAGCCCCTAGAGCTTGCATTGCCAGATGACCACTAGTAGCTCCTTAAGCAACTTCCAACCCTTGATCTAGATGTGCTAAAGGATGCTATTATTTTGCTAGGATCGACTTGGAACCTGAACGAGGAGATCAGGGCCACATCTTGGAGGGCTTTTAGCTTATGCTCACAGGAGATATGGATGTGGCTATTGTTCTAACATATTATGCCCTGCTTCCATGTCAATGACCTAACCATCGACCAAGTAGTCCTTATTTATTGCCTCATGATGAAGCAGTGGATGTATCTTCCTCGCCTTATCCATTAGACCATGGAGTTTGCCCACCGTGATAAAAAGATTAATGTGCTGACTTTCCCTCCTTGATCACTCGGATGGCCTTGGTTGTTGGTGTCCCTGTTCTTCCTGACTATGAAAGGCCCCCACCTGATAGACAAAGGGTAGTGATTAAGGGGCCCAGGACACGCTAATAGGAGTAGAGCCCAGGGTGGCACTGCCGCTCGCCCCTGCCACTAGCTCTAGCACTTCCTTTGCGAACATCAGGTCCAATGTAACACCTATTTAACCCAAACACGCCTAGGACGTATTAGGATTAATTATTAGTTATTACTTCCTTTTTAAACTCATTTGTGAAATTACTTAGCGAAAAATACGGATAAATTTTTTTTGAAATATATGTGCATAAAACAAAATGCGAGCCCTCGCATACCATATAAAAGAAACGTAAAGCAGAAGAACAAATAAATCATGCAAAGCAAATGCAATAAGGAACAACTCAATCATAAAAGCATTCATCATAACATTAATTAACATAGTTTAGTACATAACCACTGGAATATAAAAGAAATGCATAAAGTCTTACCCATATACGTGGGCAAAGCTTGCAGGACATAGAGATTGGAAATACATAAACGGAAAGGAAAATAAAAGCAAGTACATGGTAAATCCTCAAAAGATAAGACTCCCAACTATTACTACCCTCACCCTCCACGCCTCCTGATGACGCTACTCCTGATGGAGATGATACGAACCAACCAAGCTCCTCGGATGTAGCCCAACGAAGTGGAGATCTAGGCATGGGAATCGAGGGAATGGCATGGCTTCCACGACATGGTCGCCTCGAGCGTCGAACACACCTCGCATGCCTCGGCTAGTGTCCTCGCCACCTCCACCGAGATCCATAGGAACGAAGGGGAAAAGCCCTCCGAAGGGTCGACCTCGAATCGAGAATGGGGAACATACTGGGGTATCCATGTGCCGCCGATGAAGAAGAACGGGCACCAAGTCCGCTCGTCTCGGGTCGCGTCCTCTCAAAGATCAAGTCATCACCAAAAGGTGAAGTCGAGTGAAGCGATAGCTTGAAGACGAGGAAAGCAAACGAGCATCCCACATACACAACAACGCGCACCTCACAATGACCCTGGAAGTGGTAAGACTGATGCTCGGGTCATAGTGCACCTCCCAGTGGGCGGGTCAATGAAGATCACGAACGACGCTATCGTGTCTGAAGACATAACGGAAAGAAAGAGAGAGAGGGTGAGAATCTTGCTAAAGAATCTCAGGAGGAAGACCTCTATTGTAACATCCTTCCAAGTACAACCCCATTCTTAAGCTATGATATCACTCAAGAGTTGTTACTTGTTAATTAAGACTCTTAATTATCTATAGCAAGCTCAATTGATTACGAGATAACTAGCGTAATTCTATTAAAACATATTACAAGTAAACATCAAGTTTATTAAACATACAGCTAAAACACATAAGGAAGCTCCTCTATGAGCTTTAGTACATATCTGTCTTCTAATACGTTTACATACATACTCATTTCACTAAGTACCAGAATAAAACAGGAACTACTACACTACAACAGTCCTACACTCCTTTGCATAGCAGCATCATCATCATCTGGCTTAACCTCGAGGCGACACGGAAACAAACACATAGGGGTGAGAATTTTTAAAATTCTCAGAGGGCAACTCCCCAATTTCACAATCATAATGTCATCGTCATCGCCCAGCCACTTCGGTTTATTAAGAAAATGTGACATGCGACATATATCAAAGATTCATTTTTTTATGTTCAAAAACCATTCCTCCGAAGTGGGTTTCTTTTAGCATTTCGTCACTTCAAGCATATATCTCATCACATTCCAACAATTACTAAGTTACACAAGGTAGACAAGTCAAAATAAGATAAGTAGCATATAATACATGCAATGAATTTATCTCAAGGTGACATTGTATCACTTATGGCCACAAAGATCAAATCAGTGCATTTTCTCTTTTCATTGACATAGGAAAGACTTAGTTTACCCAACGGGTAATTTCAATGGACAATTCCACAATAGATCCGTTTATACCCAACGGGTATTTATGGTAGATCACATCACACAAGGGAAATAGTTGTCAGGATTGAACTATTCTATACGTGGTCATCGAACTTCATTTTTTTCCATTTCCGAATCCCACAGATCTATTCCTAGCCGATACGTCTATCGACTCAAAATAAATTTTGGGAAGTTATTACTTTCACCTTCCCCCATTCAATCTAAGTCTTGTTTCTATTTTGTCCATATGTCAGAACATGCACAATTTAAATTTATACATCCTTATAATGGCATCATATACTTTTCTCTTTTCTCAAATGCATACATAGGCCACATATAGGCAATCATTCACAATGAAGTTCTCATTCTTTTCTCATACTTCAATCTTTAAAACCCATAGCATGCATTTACATGTCATAAGTCACATGGCCAAACACTTAATATCAAATACTCATGTCATACTAGAAGCCAAAATGCCATTACATTCTCAATTCAAAGCATTGTTTCATTTCCAGCACAATGGGCAGTTTTCACCCCATTGTAGCACAATTTATTTTGCTCATCAAACAATCAATTTAGAGGTTATAAAAATTCTCTAAGATACTTCAATGTGTCTAGGAGACCCTGTAAAAATTTCATAGCAAATGGGGCTCCCTAGCCTTGTAATTAAATTATACAAATTTAGTGGTTGGAAGCCACTCATTCACAGCTCAGATTAGGGCCCTTACAATTTTTAACCCTAACAAATGATTGAATCAACTCACAATAAAATTCACAGTGATACTTCAATATGTTAATAACTTCGTGTAAAAATTTCAAAGGCTAATTCAATCATTTGCTATGATAATAAATTCGGACAAGTTTACTGCTTCAGTCTCAACAATCAAGACAGCACCTGCCTCATTTCGGTTTATGATTTTTCTGAGATATCAAACCTTAAAAATAACACCCAAGAAAATTCATGTAGTTATTTTAAGGTGCTCTCTTCAACATATAATTTTTATGGCTCATGAAAACACCCACAAATGTACCAGAAATTCGTGAACCACTGCTGCCTACAGGACAACAGAAATTCCAGAAACCTAGTCCAAACTTATTTTAATAAAAACCCTCTTTTAACACCATCCAAACACACCACCAAAAATCATACAAACCAGCAGCTAAGAAACTACAAAGCAAATACAAAAAATAGACAAAACACTAACACCACATCTCCAGTAGACATTTATGCCTTAAGAACTCTCTACCTTTGTTTGACAGGGGCTGCTGCTACACATGATAAGAATCTAATGGTATGAACTGATTTCAATAATCAAAACAAAGCAGGCTAGACCAAAAATAACACCACCACCAATAGCAAAACATAGATACAGACCAAAACCATATGCAGAAGGAAACTTATTTGCATAATGACAAAAGTCCAGTAGTAAAACACAGCAGTAGAAAAATATATGCAGCAGAAATCCTATCCTATAACCTTTTGGATCCAACTCTTTGCCCAAAAGAACAATCTAGACTATATATTGAATACTAAGCACTAAATGATAAACAACCTTTTTTAATGCAGCTGAGTTAAATGGAGTTGAGTTATATGTCTGGGAAGCAGCTGAGTTAAATGCATTACCTGCTTCTCAATCTCCGCAATCTATTGCTGCTGTTGAGAAGGTGGAGTAATCTCAGCCCCAAGTATAATATCATGGATCCCGGACTGGGTCAGAGCCGAAGTATTCACGTTATTTTTCTTGGCATAATCTGAAAGTATGAGATCTCTTAATCCAACCTCCACCTGTCAATGCATCACATCCAGATTGAATCAGGACTATATAACAGTCATTCCTAACATAATCGTTAAATAAATACATAAATTAAGGGAAGAAGTTTGACATATAATATTTGACTACCAAACTCTTAAGTGGTGTAGTAACGAGTTCCAAGAGTTTAAGATCAAACTAACTAGGAGTGGAATATCAGGTAAGTGAAAATTAAAATTAAAATTACATTCATCCACTGGTCATTGGTTAGTGAAGGCCAGATATGATGAGGTTCAGTGATGATTGTTTTGTCAGGTTTCAGCAACATCTTTGCCTTTTCATTATTCACATGAAGAGCCTAGAGAATGCAGTGTATGATGAGATACTCTTCAGCCAGTCATCATAAATGTTGAACAAGACCATCTGTGGTTCTGTGGCCTTCAAAATTAGATCTCCAAATTTCTCAAACTTCAAGCATGCCTGGAAAGGAAGCTATAGCTCACTTCCTTTGATAACAATGTTGGGGAAGTCCAGCAAGTGGACATCCAGTGGATCCAACATTCCTTTACAAGTGACAATAATTTGCTTTGGCTGTTCTTCTACTGGCAAAGACCTTACAAGAGCAGCAACTTCTTCTGCTGTTTTCCATTTTGCCAACTGGCCAAGACGCTTCTGACCAGCCCACACACTTGTATGTATAACCTGCAAGGCATAATATGAAAAATCAATAGAAGGACAACAAATTTGGAATCACCCAGGGATGAGTAAAGCAAGCAAATAAACCTTTAGAAACAATTGTCCTGTCCTAGGATTGAAAATAAATATGGCACCACTGATGGGTTTTGTTGTAAGATTTCCTTCAAATGTCTTATGGATTGTAACACGATATACATTAGTGTCATCAACAAACCATATTATTTGGTTGCTGAATATCTCTCCATAGTTTTGGAAAGACAAATATGGTTCAGTGGGCTCAGAAGAGTACAACTGCAGACCTTTCCGTATACGGTCTCTCAGCACATACAATGCAGGATTTGACTGGTACAAGGACAAGATTATTAGTGAAACAATTGTACAACATAATCAAAGAAATATCATAACTTTGACTTAACAGTATAGTCACCAGAGCTCAGTGGAGATGGTCATGTTACCTTCATGATCTTATTCATGGCCTGCTGAAGCAGTGGCTTCGACCCAGGGAACCAATTCCCAAATGCAGAGTGCAAGTTATATGCCAAATCAATGCCAATCATTACCCCTGCATTGAAAGCAATGATCAAGTTAACTCCATAAATAAAAAGCATATAAAACGAGAATAAGAAATTGATAGAGATGTACCAGTAGGAGATGGATATATAGACAATTATCTGTTGTGTAATCCATAAATTTGGCCCGAGTCTAACGCTCAATATCATGAGAATCATAATCACCCCATCGGAGCTGGACATCAATTTGCTTGCCTCCTGATCAAAAACATCCTTGGATTCAGCCACGAGACTGGGCTTTGACATTGGCCATCCATGGGCAGCAAAAAGAAGAATGTATGCACAAGAGCTGCTCATTTTGTAGCTCTTCCTTGGATGGATTGTTTCTTTCTGGACAGCTTCAATCTCCAAAGCATCCAACTCTTGATCCAAAACCTGGCAAAGATCCATCACAACACTCTCATGGATCTTCTGCCACAAGTGAGCTCTGAATATCTGAATAAGAGATATCTTCAAGGTTGGTATTTTCCCGTGCATGAAAATACCAGTCAAAGAAAAAACTTCACTCCAATCCAATAACTCAAAACACATTCAGTCACTTGATACATGTTTGGTAAACAATTTTTTCAGATATAATAATCATTTGTTTAGCTAGCTAGCTAGCTTCAACAATTTTCAATTATAAGTTAATCCAAACTCACAAAAAAACTTACAATTTTCCAAAATCGGAGCGGCACAACCTCTTCGGAACCCGAAAACTTGCCCGGGGTTATCTTGCAAGAATCAGCCTGATGAAGCAAAATCCATACGCACAATAAGAAAACCTTGGTATAATGAGCGAAAAACTCGTAAGATGACGATGTACCTTGGTATAATGAGCGAAACACTTGAAATCAACGGACCAACCGGTGAAGAGCCAGACGAGGATGTGGAGAGAGACGAGGGCGCCGAGAACGATGGCGGCGCGACGAAGTCGAGGCTTGGGAGGACGGTGGCGAGCCAGACGCCGTAGAGGACGGCGAAGTCGCGGCTGGCACGCAATAACCCTCACAGCGGTTCCGGAGGACCAGAGGAACAGAGGAACATGGTATGGGTGGCGCCGTTGTTGTGGTGGGCCTTTGCCGCCGGAGAGGGCGGCGTGCTCAAGGGCGACGATTGGGGCGACGGAGGAGTGGGGGCGCTTGACGGAGCGCTTTATTACGGCGAGGAAGTGGGAAATCTGGAGGACCTCGATCTCGTGGTGGTGCTTAGCGTTGTGTGCGTGGTAAGGCATTGCTTTGAAGATGGCGATGCGGGTGAGGCAACGGCGCGAGTGAGGCAGAGGTCGCGACGCGGAGGTTGGCTGGGCGGAGGTTGGATCGCCGGAGTTGAGGTCGCGACGCGAAGGTTGGGCGGAGTGGAGTGGCGTGGGGCTTTTCTCAGGCGCGAAGAATGAAATGCAAGGGTTTCTCAGTGAAGTGTTTCTCAGTGAAGTTTACTCACTGAAGAGTGGCGCCTAAGTGAAATAGTGGCGCCTAAGGTTTTGTCTGGCACGGGTTTTTTCAGTGACGAGAAGGGGTTCTCACTGTTAGGCTTTTATTTTTTTAATTACTTGTTATACTTAAGCTTTTGAGATCTGATTTTTATCTCATATTTAATTATAAAAGAATTTTTTTTTGGACTGATAAGTTTATTTTTAAAAATATTATTTTCTTTTTTTTCCTTTTCTTCTTTTTATATTATTTAAATTTTTAATCAAATCATTTAACTAATACATTCTTTAAAATTAGTCATTTTTAAAATTTTGAAAATTTCTATATAGCAAAACATAGTAAAATTTGAGTTAGAATCTAAAAGTTCCACAAATGAACAAACAATTTATAAAATGTGTGTGCATGTGTGTGTATATATATATATACTCGATGAAAAATTTGCTAGAATTTTATCCACTATTTAGATTTTATTTCCATTTTCAAGGGAATACAATTACAATTGTAGTAACAAAACGAGTTCCAAATTCAATTGAAATTAAAAAAAATCACAAAATGTGCTCTACTTACCATAGTTCATTATTTTTATTATAAGATTAAAAAAATCAAGACATAACACATCCTCTTAGAAGAGTTGAAGTTTAATTTGAGCTTCCTATCCTCATTTTGAGAGCGAATGGCAAAAATTTAGTTAATATTTTTTTAATTTTTTATTGATATGTATTTTTTTTTTTACAAATATTAAATAGTATAAATGAAGAAAATATTTAAAAAATAAAAAAAAATTATGGCATATATCATTAGATATTTGACCACATCACCTATCTAGCTAAATCCAAAATTGAATAAAATGGCTAATTTTGAGGAAAGTAGTTTAAGCATCTAATTAGAAGATTTAAAAGTTAAGGTATCTATTTGTAACTAGTTAAAATATTAAAGAGTGGAAATGCTCTTTTTTCCCTAACTTTATTAAAAGAAAGTAAAAAAAAAAGACATAAAAATAGTTAATGGTAAATAAAAGCGGTTCTAACCACCATAATTCACCAAACCGCCATAATTTACTGAACTTTGTGGCGGTTTTATTGAACTGCCGTAATTTTATCATTTCTTTCACTAAGATTATGGCGGTTACTAAAACCGCTGTAATTTACTGAATATTGTGGCAGATTTTAACAACCACCCTAATTTCACTCCATAATTCACATGATTTTTTGTAGTGTCAGGTACTCTGTTAATTTCATTGTTGTAATCCTCTAGAGATGGAGGTGTAGATTTCCTTACTAGTATAAGGGTTTCCAAATAGATTAAGATAATGTTTAAGACCACTTTTTATATTGAATGCATTAATTTTCTTCATGTTCTTGAGTTTCTATTCTTATAATTATTGTTGAGATTGTTACAATTTTTATTAGGATAGCTAAATTAGTGATCGTCGTTAGGGAAACCCTTTGGGCATAAATTGATTGATCAGTTAGTTTATGTTTGAACGAGAACATTAGAATTAACCTTCAGATTGCAGTTAAGCTATATCAATTGGTACATTAAAGTAATGTAGTTTCTAATAAATTGGGATCTCATCTACTAGTTATTTGTATTAGTCAAATTCTAGAGGTCGATTAATCACTAGTATAATTACCAGTATGTATATATTAATAACCATTAATATGTTTAATATTTGATCTGTAATAATTAATTACAATCCTATGAATACCTTGCACTAGTGCCTTTAGTTATAGATTCATTACCAAGGAAGAGAAACTGAATCGGGCATTAAACTGGTTAAGGCATGGTTCAAAGGTTTATTGGTTCACTGTTTAACCGGTTAACAGGAATATAATAAAATATATATATTTATATAAATATATGTACATATAAATATATAATTATTTATAAAATTCTAATTTTTTTAACAAATTAAAGATAAAATATTTTTAATATTGTCACAATGAACCTTTTATTGCCAAAAATGAAAAAGCTAAGTTCAAGTTGGCCCAATATACAGCCCACTAATTAGCCCATTAATTCATTGCCTCCTTTTTTAGTTTCTAGAGAAACTAGAAACCTTACCCCACTAAGCACCCCCAACAAACCCCACTGTCACCTCCTTTCTTCCTCATCATTCAAAAGCACCTCCAACAAACCCCACCGCCACAAAGATAAGTCCAATGAACAACAACAACAGCTTTTCCTTCTTACTAACAAAGATAACTACAAATAGTGGGCAGTGCACCAAGGGATCAAGGGAAGGAAGGAGGCGCGCGTTGGCTTCCAGGCGACGCAACACGCACTCATGGCGCGAAGATGCGCACGAGCACAAGGCTCGCTCGTGATCTCAAGCGAATGGCAATAGAGCTTTGATGCGATGGCTTGAGGCGCGAGCAGCAACCGGACGGTGGACCAAAGACTCTGATGAGAGCTTGAAGTGAGACTTGAGATCTGAATCATATTGGTTAACAAGATGATGAACATCTGAAATCATCTGAGGTTGGATGATTGTTTTTCCTTTTTTTCAGGTGAAAGATTCGAACCAAGAACCTTATAAAACCAGCCACGGCTTTCCAGCTTTGACCGATTCTCTTTTTAGCCCATCGGTTTCAGGTGCTTAACCAGGCTGGCAAGGCGGTTCCAGGTTAACCTCCAGCTTCTTCCTTTTCTCTTCACTGTTCATTACCAATTATTTTCAATTGCTTTAATTTAATTATTTAAAACCCCAATTTCCAACTAAGTGACATAGGCTCTTTGAGAGCTACTCAAGTTGCATCATACTATAGTTTTGGTGCACCTAGCACTTGAAATTAATTTTACTATTTTAATTCTAATTTGAGGAGGTTGCAACAACCTCCGTTAGTACCTAAGGCATCTTGTAAGAGTACCCAAATATTTTAGGAAAATCTAGGATCCTGTTCGAGACTATAGTAGTTGGTAGCCCATGTAATCTTACAATTTCCTAGATGTAGCTCTGAGCTAACTTTTATAATGACCAAGTAATCCTTACAAAGAGGATATGGTTAGAAGCTGTCCATTATGCAAGTTCTCTTCCTAACTATATTGCACAAAAATAAATAAAACCAAAACATTGTTAGCTCCAGAACCTTTCTGAAAGCTTTAATGAAATATGTTTTGAGTGACAATAAAGCCAATTTAAAGAAAATATTCTTGAAGAATGACTAATGGCTACTTGAGTTTCTTGTGTTAGCATACAGGATCTATCGTTAGCATAATAAGGCTTATTTAAGCGAGAATAATTTCACTTTACATGTGTAAACATGCCTTATCTCGTTTTAAAAGATATGAACAAAATGAAAGTGATAATTATGTCCAAATACGAGCTTAAAATGCCTAACGTTGAAGAAAAGAAACTAGTACAAGAAACCAAGCTTTGGGACTTCAGAAAATACACCAAGAATGAAGATATCAATCATTTACTGAAGCCAAAGTGTTCTACTATCTTCAATCATCACACTTGTAATGTTTTGTTCATTAACAAGCTCTGATTGAAGATAGGAAGACCCAAGAATCATCAAGAAAATGATACCGCATTTAGAAAGCTCACTTTCAATAAGACAGTGCACTCTATAAGAAAAGGAAGGAAATTTTGAAATTCAAATTTGAATTTGAAAAGTCAAAACCCAGTGAGAACTGGCATGTCATCTCTTTTTCCATCATGGTCAACTACCTCAGCTTCTAGAAAAAGAGTTCAAAACCACGTTTATAAAAAAAAAAAAGAGTAATTTCTTAAATGACATCAAAAACCTCAATCTTACAACGCTTCTAAACTCTGACAAATAGTTAGGCTACTCTTCTAGACTTTTCCAAGACACAAATGGATGATCAACACTTGTCACTTGGAAATTTGATCAAGGGCAACAGTCATAAGGAAGACCATCTATAAATAGAGATATTGTGCTTTCAAAGAAATAAAGAGACGCTCCAAAAGAGCAAAAACTCTATAAAAATTTCTCCTCATCTTCTTGTAAAGCTCATTACATCTTGTAATCATTTCCTATGGTTGTAAAAATCTTCTTTGTACGTTCCTTCATTGTTCAAACATTCTTCCAAGGAAGAATAGCTAAAGAAGTCATTCAAGTGTTTCTCATATCTTTCTTTGTAAATCTTAAGGAAACTTGAGTATAGGTTAGTTTAAGTTGCAAACTCAAACACAAACCTTTGTAACCTCGATCCAATAGTGATCGGTGTGAATTAGCTTGGAGAGGCTAGTTAAAAGACTACTTGCAATGTGACAGTAAAAGTGATTTACTGGTTACAGTTTAGCTTGGAGAGGCTTGTCAAAGACTACTCATTCAGCTTGAAGAGGCTGTGAATAACTACTTGGGCTGTGACAATAAAGGTTGTCTATTGGTCACTGGTGAGAGCTTGGAAAGACTATTGTAAAGACTATTCTTGTTCTTTCTCTAGTTTGAGAAAGGTTTATTAAAACTCAATTGTTGTTGAGAACTGGATGTATGTAGGTTGGCCGAACCAATATAAAACTCTTTAGCAGTATCTCTTCTTCTTCGTCTTTTACTTTATTTCTGTTTTTAGTTTATTTCCTGTGTCTCCTTTGAAAAGCTTTACATTACGCATTTTCTTTACATTCTTAGTTCAGAAAGTTCACTTTTTGACATTGCTAATGTTGTTTCCGCTGCACTTTAAGCTGATAACTTGATAGTATCCTGGTTAAAGTTTTTAAAAAGCTAAAAAGAAAAAGCAAAGCATGATTCAACCCCCCTTTTCATGCACCTTCTTACCTACAAGTGGTATCAGAACTTGGCCTCTAAGGGGTTGAGCACTCTAACGATTGTAGAGGATAAAGATCCTAGGAACAAATGACATAGAATATTCACATAGCTAAAGGACACTCCATCAACAGACCACCATTCTTTGATGGTGGAGATTATCCCTACTAGAGAGATAGAATGTGGTTGTTCATAAAATACACTAGTCTTGATTTGTGGGAGATCATATAAGAAGGAGACTATATTCCAATAGAGAAAGTTCAGGAACAAATGATATACCCTCAACATCAAGAGAAGTTCCTGGAATGGGTGGACAAAGCAACACAAGGCCAGAGTTCAAATGAACTCTAAAGCTAAGTACCTACTCACGTGTGCACTAAGCAAAGCTGAATATGACAAAATCATTGCGTGTGACACGGCAAAGGAAATATGGAACAAGCTACACATGCTGCATGAAGGCACTGATCAAGTGAAAGAAACTAAGATCAACATGCTGGTTCATCAATATAAGATGTTCAAAATGACAGATCAATAAAATATTGATGAAATGACCACAAGGTTTATGCATATCATAAACTAACTAAAAGGGTTAGGCAAAAGATACTCTAACTCTGAAATGGTTAGAAAAATCTTACGAAGCCTCCTGCCAAATGGCTACCTAAGGTCACAGCCATTCCTGAGGCAAAAAACCTCCAAACTCTTGACCTGGATACACCAATTAGGTCACTTAAAACTTATGAGGTAGTGCTCTCTGAAATGCATGGTGAATCTACAAAGAAGAGCAAGTCCATAGCCTTAAAGTCATCTCATCAAAAGGCAAACAAAGCTAAAGCAATGAAAGTTGTTGAAACTTCTTATGAAGAGGAAGAAACCAATGATAAGTCAAAAGAAGCTAATGAAACGAGCTTTCTATGCTGGTAAGGAAGAGGCAAGATGAAAAGAAGAAAGAACATCAACCTCAGGAAGGACAGAAAAGGAAAGGCAAAGCCTACAAGCATCACCTACTACAACTGGGGAGAAATGGCACTTCAAACCAAAATGTCGTAAACTCAAAGGCCCTCAAAGAAGTTCATGCCTAGAAAGAAAGGCATGCTGGCCACCTGGAGTGAATCTGAGGAAGAAAGGGAAGGATTAGAAGATTAGGAGGAGATGGATGTTGCCAACCTATGCTTCATGGCAAACTACTTATCAGAAAGTGAACTTGAGGTAAACAATTCAAATCTTTCTGATGATGAACTTTTATCTTTATATGAAGAGCTATTTGAGGATTCTCAAACTCTTTTTCTTACTATCTCAACCTAAAAAAGAACATAAAATATTGTTTTAGAACTTAAAATGGCCAAGACAAAAGCTAGAATCTAAGGCTTGAAAAAGAATAACTGAAGGGTGAAAACAAGATTCTAAATATAAAATTCAAGGCCTTAGAATCTGAAGTTGCTAGTAAAAATGAAAACACTCAAAAAGTCATTTATGAGCTAGAGAGAACTTCAAAGCTTCTTAAATCTGACCTTGAAAAAATGGTGAAAGGATCAAAAATCTTGATTTGATGCTTGGAGGTCAACGGCCATATTTCATAAAGGCCGAGTTAGGATACGAGGAAAAATTTGATGAGAAAGGAAAACTAACTATCCTTAAGAAAATAAAGAATAAAGCTTATTGTACTTTTTGTTTTAAGAAGGGACATCCACCTAACAAATGCTTCATGAAAGAAGTCTGTCAAAAAGGTTGGAAAACCTTCTTTTCAAAAGACTAACTCAAGAGGACCCAAGAAAATATGGATACCTAAAATAAAAACTATGTTTATTGCAAGTCTATCTGAGAACACACGTGGAACCTGACAAAAAGTGGTACATGGACAGTGGCTACTCAAGGCACATGTTTAGATCCAGAAGGTGGTTAAAAATCTGACCAAAAGCTCTAGATCAATAAAGTTTGCTGATAGAGGTAAGGCTAAGATCACAGGCATAGGAAATTTTAGTAAGGATAATTCTCACCAAATTTCTGATATCTTGGTTGATGGTCTGGCTCACAACTTATTAAGTATTAGCCAGTTTTGTGACCAAGACTTTAATGTTATTTTTAATGCTCATGCATGCAAAATAGTTAGTCCCACTTTGGACAAGTTATTCTGGTAAGAGGCATGATAACACGTTTGTGTTATTCTTGGATGATCTGAGAGATTAAGATGTAAAATATCTTGCATCCTTCACGGATGATAAGTGGTTATGGCATAAGAAGCTTGGGCATGCTCATATGAAGTTCATTTCTGAGCTCTCTTAGAAAGAGCTTGTTAAAGGCCTACCAAAGATCATATTTGACAAGGACTCAACTTGTGATTTTGGTAAAAAAGTTAAGCAAACCAAAGCTTCTTTCCATAATAAGCATGTGGTTTCAACCACTAGAACACTTGAGCTTCTACATATGGATCTCTTTGGACCAACCAAGACTACAAGCCTTGCTGGAAAGAGATATTATCTTGTCATTGTGGATGACTACTCTAGATTTACATGGGTTATCTTTCTAGCTTCTAAGGATGAGGTAGTTGAAAAATTCAAGTTTTTGCAAAATGTATTTACATAGAAAATGATTCCCAAATCATCTCTATCAGATCTGATCATGGAGGAGAATTTGAGAATCATATTTTTGAAGATTTTTGTGAAAATCATGGCATTCTTCACGAGTTTTTTGCACCTAGAACTCCCTAACAAAATGGGGTTGCTAAAAGGAAAAACATAAGCTTCAGGAAATAGCCAGAACAATGCTTTTAGAAAGTAGTTTATCAAAAGGTTTTAGGAAGAGGCTATAAACACCTCATGCTATATACAAAACAGAATCTTTATCTAAGGCCAATCCTCAAGAAAACTCCCTATGAGCTACAGAAGAGTAGGAAACCCAATATTTCATATTTTCATATCTTTGGCTCATCATGTTTTATCCTTAACACCAAGGACAAACTTGCAAAGTTTGATCCTAAATCTAATTATGGTATTTTCCTAGGATACTCTTCTGTCTTTAGAGCTTCCAGAGTGTACAACAAAAGAATGCTATGCATTGAAGAGACTATTCACATCAAGTTCAAGGAGCTCAAGAAGGACCTTGCTGATGATCTCAAAGAACTAGAAAAGAGTCTTGAAAGAATAAGTCTAAAAGAAACTTCTGATAAGGAGGATGAAAGACAAACTTTCAAAAAGTAAGCTCCAAAACATAAGCACTTCAGAAAGCTTGCTCAAAACTCCAAAGCAATCAGAAAATAGCATTTCTAAACATAAAAAAGAGCAATATGAAGATGAAGGAGAAGCTAAAGAACCTCAAAGCCACAGAAACTACAAGGGAGTTTCTGATTTAAAGGCAGTTTCTCAAAACAAAGTTCTTGGAGACATTTCCAAGGGTATGAGAACTAGATTATCCCTTAGAAACATGTCAAACTTGCTTTCATCTCCACCAATCAACCTGAATGCATTGATGAAGCTTTGAGTAATCAAAGTTGGGTGGATGCTATACAAGAAGAACTAGACCAGTTTGAGAAAAGTAAAGTCTAGACGCTTGTTGAAAGACCAAAAGGAAATACTATCATCAACACTAAGTGGATGTTCAGGAATAAGCTCGATGAAGCTAGCAAAGTTATTAGCAACAAAGCAAGATTGGTTGCACATGGTTATAATTAACAAGAGGGAATTGATTATGACAAAACCTTTGCACCAGTAGCTAGGCTTCAAGCCATCAGAATACTACTTGCTTTTACTACCTTCAAGGGATTCACTCTCTACCAAATAGATGTTAAGTCTATATTTCTAAACGGATTCCTCTAAGGAAGTATATGTGAAGTAGCCTCCTGGTTTTGAGAGTAAGACCTTTTCAACCATGTCTTCAAGCTAATGAAGGCTCTCTATGGTCTAAACAAGCTCCTCGAGCTTGGTATGATAGACTGAGTACCTTCTTGCTGAAGAATGGGTTCAAGAGAGGTAAAATTGATACTACTCTATTTAATCTTGAACAAGATCATAACTTTCTGATTGTTCAAATATATGATGATGACATCATATTTGGTGCTCCTGATCATTCTCTCTGAAAAGTTTTCAAAATTAATCCAGAGTGAATTTAAGATGAGTATGATTGATGAACTAAAATTCTTCCTTGGTTTGCAAATAAAATAGCGACTAAATACCTAAATAGGCCCCTTAGGTTTGCATTGGTGGACAAGTTAGTCCTTCAAGTTTTGAAAATCCCAAATTGGCCCCTTACATTTCATAAAAGGGACAAATTGGTCCTCTGAATAGTTCCATACAGTGTCCAGAGGGACAAATTTGTCCCCTTTTTGAAATATGAGGACCAATTTAAGATTTTCAAAACCTAAGGACTAACTTGTCCCCCAATGCAAACTTGGGACCTTTAGGTATTTTGTCTAAGGCAAAAGGAAGGAATCTTGATCTATCAAGAAAAATATACAAAGAAGCTTTTGAAGAAATTTAATATGGATCAAGCTAAACCAATGAGCACCCCCATGCATCCATCTCAAATCATTGATGCTGATGAGAATGGTGAAAAAGTTTCAGAAAGCAATTATCATGGAATGATTGGTTCACTACTATACCTTATAGCTAGTAGACCAGACATTTAATTAAGTGTGGGAATTTGTGCTAGATTTCAAAAGCAGTCATACTTAAATGCTATTAAAAGAATCCTTCAATATTTATCATGTACTACTAATCTCAGCCTATGGTATGAGAAAGGTGCCTCTTATGAAATTCTAGGTTATTGTGATGACTTCACTGGAGATAGAGTTGAAAGAAAAGGCACCAGTTGTTGTTATTGTTTCTTTGGAAAAGCCTGATCACATGGTCAAGCAAAAAGCATAATACAATTGCTCTATCTATTAATAAGACTGAATATGTAACTGTTGCAAATTGTTGCACCTAATAATGGATGAACAAGCTGAAAGATTATCACTTGAGGTATTCCAAAATCCCTATCTATTGCGATAATACTAATGCTATTAATCTTGCTAAAAATCCTATCCAGCACATTGATGTTAAACATTATTTGATCCATGATCATGTTCATAAAGGAGATGTTGAGTTAATGTTTGTGAATACTAAAGATCAAGTGTCAGATATATTCACAAAGCCATTAGCTGGAGATCATTTTTGTGTCTTGAAAAAGGGAAACCTTCTCTCTCTCTCTCTCTCTCTCTCTCTCTCTCTCTCTCTCTCTCTCTCTCTCTCTCTCCAAAGCTAAAGCCCAAAAGCAGAAATTAGTTTGCAAGACCATGTATCGAATTGAAGATCAAAATTCCAATTTGGAAGCTCAGAAAGAAGATGGATGGTCAGAAAGAAGAAATGAGGTTTAGAAAATGAAGTATATATGGGGTCATAGAGTTCAGCATATGAAGATAAGCTTATGATGAGTATGTGGTGAATATTGATGGACCAAAAAGTGAATAGTGAAGCTCAAAAAGAAAGCCATTTAGAAAGTGCTCTCAAGAGTCAGAAACTCTTTCTAAAAGGATGAAAAGGCGGGATAATTCCCACTCTTTTGAATTTTTCTCTCCCATGTCGTTTCACCTTTAGTTAGTTACATCACTTTACTTAAATAACCCTCCACTTCTACCATATCACCTCTTTACTTTCATCATCATCAACCTCAAACATGCTACCTTAACCATTCCATCTTCTCTTCCTCTCCTCTCTATAACCGCTACCTTCCTTTCTCAAACCTACATTTCCTACAACTAGAACCACTTTCTACCTTGCTCTCATCCTCACCCAAAATCCTTTCAAACTTCAAATTTTTTTACTCTTAAAATCTATCAATGGCTAAAAAAACATTGCTCGCTCACATCGCTAACATGGGAACACTTCTCATATTTGATGAACTTCACCACCAACAAACTACTATGACAACTTTTCTCGCGGCCTATAGCCCTTGGGAAAAAGCTAAGACATGAACTGATGGTTGAAGTTCTCACCCTTTAGAGGTCATTTCTTCTAGGATGGGAAGGATTTTTCAACCCTCTGATTGGGTCTTCATTGGGATGGTCACCGTTCTATCCCCAATTAGTATTGGTATCCAACTCAATGTTGACTTTCTATATCAAAGGCGTTGATCTACAACCTAGCATAGTTGATCTTTCAAATATCGTCCATGCTCCTAACGAAGGTGTTAAATGCTCGTCAGGAGAACTGGTTTATGACATTAGGTGTCATAGCAGAAGAAGTATCTGAATGCCTCACGAACTCTCCAACATCAACCTTGGGAGATAACCACTGCTATGTTAAACTCCAAAGCACGTAAGTCTTCACCCTTATCCAATTTTCTCTTCTTTTGCGTCTGGGGAGCATACATCTATTGGTTGGAATTGACTGCATGTTATTGTTTTGTCTATTGGCAAAAAGGAAGGTAAATCTTCCTAGACTAATTTTTTATTACATGTTGTGTGCCATCCCTCCAGAAAAAGGAGAACTATTGTTGTTCCTTATAGGATTTTATTGACCAAGATCTTCGAGTATTTGCAATACCCATTCGAAAATGAATGGTACAAGTATATGGAAGGAACTGTACCTCTAGGTTCCTTCAGAACCATAAGAAGATCAACCGGACTCATTGGTGTCAAGAGACAGAGTTTGAGAATAAAAGATGCAAGCTCTTGAAAAGACAACGGCGAAGAATAAGGGAAAAGGAAGAAAGAAGAATCATACTTCTTGAAGATAGCTCCAATGAGAGTAAAAGGCCTGAAATTATTATTAGATATGGGGGCTCACCCTATAGATCATGCATGGCCTCAGATTTTGAGAATGAGACAAGCTCAGGGTCTTCTGAGAATGACAATTCCAAGCAAAGCTGACCTCAAGTCAATGCTCTACTCCTAGCTCCAACTATTCCTAAACTAGCTCTAACTTCAGAATGTTGATTCCTCTTCAAGCCAACCTACCTGTATAGCCAAGCTTCACAAAAGTACAAGTGCCGTTGCGAGGTTAATGCCAAATCAACAACCGACTGGATTAGATGGAAGCTTTATCATGAAGACATGAAGCGCTTCTGTTAGAAATTCTTCATGAAGTCAGGCGCAGGTTGATAATGGTGTTCCTGGATTCCAGTAAACCTCTTTTTTATTGATGATGAAAATGGGAGAAGAAATAGAAGAAATTTGTGCTATTAAAACGGGGAGTATGTTAAAGGAGGTTTAGATAATTCTTTTTGCATCTACTTTTTTTCTATATTTTTTATTATTTTTGGTCAGACTATTTTTTTCAAGTTCCAACCTTTGATAACTCATTTATTCTTTGATATATCCTCTTTGTTAGTTTGCTTGCCTGGTTGTGTATGATCTATATATATATATATATATATATATATATATATATATATATATATATATATATATATATATATATATCATGTGCAAACTTATTTGAAAAGCATGACATATGCTCTGATTTCTTTTCATGTTCTAATACTTATGTGAAAAAGTTTAACAACTCATAATAGAAAGCTCTTTTATGCTTTGCTTTGATTTATTAGGGATTAATCCCTATTGAGCTTTAGAAACCTAGAACAATACATATTGTTTCTTCTTAAGAATTCTTTGAGCATCAGAAACTGCATGAGTATCTATCTTTTGTTTTGATTACTCAAAATGCTCCTACATCTCTCATATACATATAATCATGAGCATTTATTTTTGAAAAATGTGTATGGATAAAGAAGTGCTAAAGAAGGATGAAACAAGATAAAATATCACAAGTATTACTTGTTAATTATTTAAGCACGCTATCTTCAAAATGTTTTTTATGACTAAAAATCAAGCTTTTTGTGTAAACAATGCTTAAACGATACTTCCATTTGACAAATTGTTCTGATACCTTTCAGAAAGTATTCTATGTTGGTTCAAAACTTCATAAAAAATAGCAACAACTATGATTTAAGTCACTTAAGGATATAAAATTTTTTTATCATGCCTTAAGAAAAGAACTTCTTGAAAGATATCTTTCTGACAAGTTGAAAGAATATAAATTATCACACTATACTTTCAAGTATTTTTTCAATATCTTTTCAAAAGATTTTCTTCAAATTGGTTTATCATCATCAAAAGGGGGAGATTGTTAGCTCTAGAACCCTTTCTGAAAGCTTTAATGAAATATGTTTTGAGTGATAACAAAGTCAATTTAAAGAAAATATTCTTGAAGAATGACTAATGGCTACTTGAATTTCTTGTGTTAGCAAATAGAATCTAAAGTTAGCAAAACAAGGCTTATTTAAGTCAGAATAATTTCACTTTACATGTGCAAACATGCCTTATCTCGTTTTAAGAGATGTGAACTAAATAAAAGTGATAATTATGTCCAAATACGAGCTTAAAATGCCTAACAATTGAAGAAAAGCAACCAATACAAGAAACCAAGCTTTGGACTTCAGAAAGTAGCATGGGACTTCAGAAAATACACCAGGAATGAAGATATCAATCATTTTCTGAAGCTAAAATGTTCCATTATCTTCGATCATCATACTCATAATGTTTTGTTCATCAACAAGCTCTGATTGAAGACAAGAAGACCCAAAAATCATCAAGGAAATAATATCACATTTCAGAAAGCTCACTTTCAATGAGACAGTGTGCTCTACAAGAAAATGAGAGAAATTTTGAAATTCAAATTTGAATTTGAAAAGTCAAAACTGATGACAGAAACTAATGTCATCTCTTTTTCCATTATGGTCAACTACCTTAGCTTCTAGAAGAAAGAGTTCAGAAACCACATTCAAAAGTTAAGAGTAATTTCTGAAATGACATCAGAAACCTCAATCTTACAACGCTTCTGCAAAACTCTGACAAATAGTCAGGCTACTCTTCTAAACTACTTTTCCAAGACACAAATGGATGATCAACACGTGTCACTTGGAGATCATATCAAGGGCAACAGTCACAAGGAAGACCATCTATAAATAGAGATGTTGTGCTTTCAAAGAAATAAAGAGACGCTGCACAAAGAGCAAAAACTCTTTGAAAATTTCTCTTCATCTTCTTGTAAAGCTCATTACAACTTATAATTATTTCCTATGGTTGTAAAAATCTTCTTTCTACATTTCTTCATTATTCATACATTCTTCCAAGGAAGAATAGCTAGAAAGAAGTCATCCAAGTGTTTCTCAAATCTTTCTTTATAAGTCTTAAGGAAACTTGAGTGTAGGTTAGTTTGAGTTGCACACCTAACCACAAACCTTTGAACCTCGATCCAATAGTGATCTGAGTTAGCTGAAGAGGCTAGTTAAAAGACTACTTACAACGTGATAGTAAAAGTGATTTATTGGTTACAATTTAACTTGGAGAGGCTGATCAAAGACTACTTGGTTTAGCTTGGAGAGGCTGTCAAAGACTACTCTATTCAACTTGAAAAGGTCGGTGAATAACTACTAGGGTTGTGACAGGAGGGGTTGTCCTGGTCATGGTGAGAGCTTGTGAAGGCTATTGTAAAGACTATCCTTGTTCTTTCTCTAGTTTCAGAAGGTTTAGTGAAACTTACGTTGTTGAAACTGAATGTAAGGTTGGCCAAACCAATAAAACTCTTGAGAGGATTCTTCTTCTTCTTCATCTCCTACTTTATTTCTCTTTGTTTATTTACTATGTCTCCTTTGAAAAGCTTTCCTTTACGCATTTTCTTTACATTCTTATTTTAGAAAATTCACTTTCTAACATTGTTAATGCTGTTTCCGCTACACTTCAAGCTCATAACTTGATAGTATCTTGGTTAAAGTTTTTCAAAAGCTAAATAGAAAAGAAAAAGCAAAGCATGATTCACCCCCTTTCTCATGCACCTTCTTACCTACAAACACATCATTTCAATCATAATGGAATGAAAATAAAATGGAAAAGAAACAATGAAAACCAAAAATGGGATTAGGGTTAGGAACATGAAGATGGAGTTAAATGAAATCTAAGAGGAGGAATGCAAAAGGAAGATGAAGAAACCTACAGTAAAAGTCAAGACCAAAATGGAGATAGTAACCAAGGAACAAAAAAGGTGGTATTTTTTAATTGAGAATGCCAAAATGCAGAGGAAGTCATGACTGGCATGATAAAGCTACAACAAATTAACTCTAGATATGTAAATTCAAGAAGCAAATCACTTGTACACAAAGGGAGATTGAAAATTGCAGAAAGAACAAAGATAAAGGTTGAGAAAAGTTTGGGTAATAGAGAACATTGTTAGAGAATAACATGAGAGTAGAAGAAGAGTTTGAAAGAAAATGAAAGAAAGATAATTGCTGTGAATTTGAAATTCAAATTTGTTTAAGGAAGATAAAGGGCTAGAAAGGAAATAAGTGTCCTCATAAATAGAAATGTCATTAATGTAATTGATGGATGAATTAAGATGATAATTGATTGATTTTATTTTGATGATAATTGACTGATTTTATTTTAATTTCAAAAATAATTTTTTTGAATGGTATTTTTTATATTTTGATTTTTTTTTGAAAAATTTGAATTTTGAAAGTCATTATTGTGTATTTGAATATGATTTCAAGAGGTGAATAGCAATTTCACATCAATTAGATTTGTCAATTATTATGTATCATAAATCATAAATATAATTGATTTCATTGTATAAAAATTACCTTCAAAAATATAAAATTGAAGGTTTCTCATGCTTTTGGCTTTTGTTTAATATTTTGATATTATGATTTTTAAAGAAATTATTGTGTATTGCATTTTGATGTTGTAAATAGCATTTTCACACTAATTAGATTTGTCAATTAAATTTTTTATGGATAATAATTAATTTATGTTGTATAAAAAGAACTTTTGAAAATAAAAAATAGAAGGCTTGTGATATCTTAGGTCCGCTCCTTTGACAAGTATAGTATGGCCTTAGGGTCTTTTAGGACCCACCCTATTGTCAGGACGGTCCCCAAATACTAGAAGTTAGTAAGAATGTAGATTAGAAATTTCTGAGCTGATAGCAGTCATGCTATTTGTGGGTTAGTCTTGTGTTATGCCTAACTACTATAGTGGTCATAGATCACTATAGCGGTATATTAATCAACTTACCAAAATGACCGGTTTTGTTTAAGTTGCTCCCAAAAATGCAACTCTAACTTTCCCAACCTCTTTCCACCCTTCACTCCCATATTCTTTCAAGTTACCCCATTAAAGCTTCAAAGTAAGAGATTTTTTTGTTTATACTTTCTTTCTCTCTATTTGTCTACTTTTTGAGTTTGGGGTGTTTATATTCTTAGTTGTTGTTAAGTTTAAGTACTCTCCCAATTTTCATATAGTTGTTTTATGATGTTTATGAATTATCATAGGCTCTCTTTTGCTTCCATGGCAAATGTTAGTGCCATCCCCACTCCCTAAAGCTCTCTAGATGTTGGTACTTCTCATTCCACCCCTCTAGGTGAGTGAGTTTGATCCTAAAACCTTATTTTGCTCATTAGAAATATATTTTCTACAATTATGGAGTATTTAGAAAATTAGAACTTGGGTTTTAACATGACATAAATTTTATATGTGTTTTGCAAGAATTAGAAAATATGCTTCATTCATGAAAATCATTGATTTTCCAAAACGCATGGGACTATTCTTGATTTCTAATTGTTTAAATAAGATTTATTTCATGATCCTATACTTGATTTATGATTAAAAGATTTAGCCATATTTGGTTGGGATTGCGATGTAAATTGGTGTATGATGTTTAAATTGTTGAACTTAGATTCATAGAATCCCCTTTAGAGACTACAACATGATTTTAGAATAAGGAATTCCTGAGAAGAATAGAGTTATGAGTTAATAATATCAATTTGTAGGTAGAAAAGCGCACAATAAGTGGCGTTGAATCGTGCTTCACCTTTTATTGCCTTTTCTTTTATGGAAAAAGCTTAAACAAAAACTATCACATACATAACTTGAAGTCCAGTGGAAACGTTAGATATGTCAAAAAGTAACTTTCTAAACTATAACAAAGATAACAAAAATGCAAATAAGCTTAAATTTAGAAGACACAATATAAAGGTACTATGCAATAAAATAAAAGAGAGATAAGGGTGAAGAGGATAATGCACAAGAGTTTTATACTAGTTTAGCCAATCCTCTACATCTAGTTCTCAACAATAGTTGAGTTCCACTAAAACCTTTCTCAACCCAAGAAAGTTAGATAGTCTTTAGGTAGCCTTCCTAAGCTTTTACCAATGACCATTAGCTCACTCTATTATCATAACGAGTAGTCTTTAACCAACCTCTCAAAGCTAAACTTGTGACTAGCAAGCACACTCTGCTAGTCACAACCTAAGTAGTTTTGATCAGCCTTTCCAAGCTAACACCGTGAAGCAAGTACACTCTACTATCACATTACAAGTAGTCTTTGCTTAGCCTCTCCAAGCTAACTCACAATGATCACTCCTGGATCGGGGTTACAAAGGTTTGTGTTTTGGTTTATCACTCAAACTAACCAATACTTCAAGTTTCCATAGGATGAACAATAATAGACCTGGAAACTTGAGTGACTTCTTTCTATGATTCTTCCTAGAGAGAACGTATGATCTATTAAAACATAGAAAGAAGATTTTTACAAATAAGAAACTGATAACAAGAATTAATGAACTTTATAGGAAAAAAAATGAGAGATTTTTAGCATTTCAGCTCTTTGATTTAGCGAAAGTCTATTTTCATTCATAGCACAACATCTCTATTTATAGATGATCTATTTTATGACCATTGCCCTTTAATCTGTTGTTCAAGTGACATGCATTGATCTTCTTTTTGTGTCTTGGAGATTCATCTAAAAAAGTTGCTGCACTATTAGAGTAGTTGTAGAAGCCATTGTGAGATAGAGGATGTCACCTTTAACTACTTTTTACTTTCTGAACAAGGTTTCTGAACTTTTCCTTTTAGAAGCTAGTTGACCATGTTGGCAAAATAGGTGTCATGTCAGTCTATGTTGAAATTTAAATTTTGAAATTTTAATTTCAAAATTCCCTCCATTTCCTGTTGAAGTGCACCGTTTCACTGTGAAACATGCTTTTTCTAAGTGCAGTATTAGTTCCTTGAATTTTCTTCAATTTTTCAATCTTCAATCAAAGCTTTTAGATGATGATATGATTGCGATCATGATGATTGAAGGTTGTAGAGCACACTTGCTTAAGAGTTGAATTGAAATCTTCACTTGAGACGTTCTTTCTGAAGTCGCATGCTATGTTCTGAAGATCTAAACCTTGGTTTCTTATACTTGAGAAAATTCTTTAGTACGTTGAGCATATGTTTGTTTATTCTACGATATATTTTTCACTTTTATTAAATTTCAATCTCTTTAAACTAGATTAAACATGTTTTCACATGTCGTGTGAAAATTTTTTTGCTTTTAGAATCATGTTATGCTAACATAACCATATGTTTTATATTTCAAGAAACTCATGGAAAATATTAGTCCTTCTTCAAAAAAATATCTCTAAATTTGTTGTGTTATTACTCAAAACATTTTGCACTAATGCTTTCTAAAGGTTTTGGAGCTAACAAATTCGTAACCTTGCTATAAAAAGTTTTCTATGAGGGGAAATTACCCTTACTCAAATTAGTCCATGAGGATGCAGTTTGCAAAGGACTATGAAGTTTTAGTTAAGCGCTCTTGTTCGTGAGGGACTAGACTGCCTTATAATTATTTAGTATTCTGTCTCTTTGCTAATTCCTTAGAAAAATTATTTATGTTTCCTTATGCCTCACATAAAACCAATGTTATTAATATTATTATGTATTATGAATAAAAATGATTTTTGATTGCTACATTATTATTTATATATTTTCTTATTGTCCACATATGGTTGTGGGTGAATCGACTCACTGAATTTTAGATAAAACTTACCTCTCTTCTTCTTTCCCTTCAGATCTTTTCCTCCCCCTTAGCAATAGTATTTCTTTAGTTTAGGTGAGTTTTACTTTGTAGTGAGGCATTAGTTATGTTTTGTAGAGCGCTTTGGTGATTATGTAGGTAGGGTCCTAAAATATGCATATTCTTTTGTACCACGATTCAAATTGCCACATATTTAAATTTAGAAAAACACTCAAATTGATCCTGAAAATTTTATTGATGGTCAAATTGATCCCTCACAAAAAATATTAGTGTTGAAATCCTCACAATTGCAAAAATAGGACATTATAGGTCCCTGACAAAAAATATTAGTGTTGAAGTCCATCACAATTGCAAAAATAGGGCACTATATATCCTTGACATTTTCATTTTGATAGACAAATTAATCTCTAACAAAAAAAATTAGTATTTAGGTATCTCACAATTGCAAAAATAGGGCCTATTCTATTATTTTGTAATATACAATCATTGTGCTCTTTTGTGAAAATATTATGAATTTATTATATTAGTACCACAATGCCTCAGAATAATGTAGTGATAAATATAAGGAATTCAATTCCAAATCATATTCATTTCTTAGAACGGTAAGTTGTGAGCCAAGGGTTTCTCTTTTTTATAATGGGTACGATGAAATATTGGAATATTTGGGAGAGGAATTTGCAAAAAAATAAAAATAAAAATAAAATGACGTATTTTAGTTAGTGTTAATTAGGATTAATGGGTGTCATATAGATCAATAATTAAAGTTTACGTCATATTTAATACTTTCAGGTGAGTCAGGGACTTATATGTCCTATTTTTACAATTGTGAGAGATCTCAACACTAATTTTTTATTGTCAAAGACCTATAATGTTTTATTTTTACAATTGTAAGGAACTTCAACACTAATATTTTTTTGTCAAGGACTAATTTGTCCATCAATGAAATTGTCAGGACCAATTTAGGTGTTTACTCTTAAATTTATAATTTTCATGGTTTTTTATAGAGAATAGCTCAGTTACATTACATGTTATGAGTATGGATTCAAACTTAATTTACGACATAAATTTATACAAGTTATTTATGTTTGAAAATGCAAGTTGTATATATTAAAAGTGGAAAACTATATTTAAATTATGCATATAGTATGATTCAATGATCATGGGGCTTATGTGAGGATGAGATTTCACGTGTCGGTCACATTTTCAAGTTTGACAAGGCTTCTCATAATAGTAAGGACATTAGAAAAGTATCAAGGAAGGAATCAAAGATAGCATGCCACTTGTCACATATTTAGGGTTGACTATTGTATAAACTATTGATTAATTAGTTGATTTGCGTGATAAATTATTGATTGTGGTATTAGGTAAGAATAAAATTTTTTAACACAATTTATTTGAATTTTGAATTAGGTACAACATTTGCACTCATTGATAAAATATTGATTACGGTATCTATATTACATTTAAAATAATATAAAATTTGAAATTAATTAAGAGAAAACTTGCTCTTCAATTTGATTACAATTGATTGTGATATCTATATTATAGCTTCTTTTTTTTTAATAATTGATATTGATTATTAATTTTTATAAATCGATAGATGAACCATAGGATGACATGTGTCAATTATAGGTCATTTTGTGTACATTATTTGAATGATTTTTTTTTAAATTCTGAATTTTGAAAATCATTATCATGTATTTGAATTTGATTTCAAGTGGTAAATAGCAATTTCAAATCAATTAGATTTGTCAATTATTATGTATCAAATCATAAATATAATTGATTTCGTTATATAAAAAAATACTTTAAAAAATATAAAATTGAAGGTTTCTCATACTTTTGCATTTTGTTTAATATTTTGATATTATGATTTTTGGATGAAATTATCGTGTATTACATTTTGAAGTTGTAAATAAGGTTTTCACACCAATTAGATTTGTCAATCCAATATGGATGAAAAGATTGACGCTGCTAACAAAAAGGTAACTAACCTCCTCGTTATATCTTCAATGGTTGGATAATACTATAAGATTCTATAACTCTGCTTCGTCACCCTCTTCCTTTATTATATTCTCTAGTTGATTTATGATGTGTTTGTTAAATGGCAGTATGTTTTTTCTTTTTAATGACACGAACAAAATGAGCAGTTCTAGAGGTGGAATGTATAGGAAATGTTTGAGGCAATTTTCAATAGATAACATGCCAATAGAGAGAAGTAAAACTAGAGAGCATGATTTTAAGTTCGGTAGCTATTGCATTGTAATCACAACATTTGCAAAAATGTGCCATAGCAATGGATTGCAAAACCAAAAGAAGCACTATTTAAAAGCATGATATAGTTAGTGTGACTGCATTGGAAGTTTTTGACTAGTTTTGAGTGCATATAGTAGCTTCAATTTGCAAGTATTGAAGGGTTAAATCAAGTTTATGGCGTGGCAATGAATAAAAGTAGGGAAAGTATACTAGGCAAGGGAGTTGTTTAAGGTTGAAGGTCTTGTTGATTTAGAGGTAATAAGCTGTTCAAAATGAGTACTAGTGTGCACCCATGGGAGTAACCACTAGTTTTAAGGAGTTTGCAACCACCATTGGGTATTGCAAGAGAAACAAGATTTTTTTCAAGATCTAATCATTATCTTTGTGGATGAAGCCTTGACATGGAAAAAAAGGTATTTTAAGCAATATATACTCAAAATTTTGTTGTACTAAAGAAGATGTATGAATACTTTGATGCATAAGTGAGCTATTGTATAAAGTATTGATTGATTGAATGGTTGATTTGCATGATAAAATTATTGCTTATGGTATTAGTTAGGAATAAAATTTTTAAAATAATTTATTTGAATTTTAAATCGAGTATAACATTTGTATTCATTAATAAATTATTAATTATGGTATCCATGTTACTTTTAAATCAGGTATAAAATTTGAAATTAATTAAGAGAAAATTGTGCTCATCAATTTGATTACAACTAATTATGGTATCTATATTACAGTTAATATTTTGTTAATTATCGAATGAATATTAATTTTATAAATCAATGGATGAACCATAGGATGACATGTGTCAATTACAGGTCCACTTTGTATATATTATTGATTATTGATTATTGAAATGATTATTAATTTTTATAAATTAATAGATGAACCATAGGATAACATGTGTCAATTATAGGTTTGTATTTGTATATATTATTGATTATTCATTAGGGTATCTATATTACTTCTAAATCAGGTACAAAATTGAAAATTAATTAAGAGAAGATTGTGCTCTTCAATTTTATTACAACTGATTACGATATCTATATTACAGTTGAATTTTTTGTTAATTATTGATATTGATTATTAATTTTTATAAATCAATGGATGAACCATAGGATGATGTGTGTCAATCATAGGTTTGCTTTGTATATGTTATTGATTGCTTGATTCTTGATTATTATTATTATTGTTGTTGTTGTTGTTGATTATTGAAATTGATTATTAACTTTTATAAATTGATGGATGAACCATTGGATGACACATGTCAATTATAGCTTCGTATTTGTATTTATTATTGATTGATTATTGATTTATGGATTAACCATAGGATGATATGTGTCAATTATAGGTTCGTATTTGTATATATTATTGATTATTGATTAATTACTAATTATTGATTGATTATTGATTGTTGATATATAAAGTGTTTTAAATACTAAAATAAAATTCTTTCAATGTCTTTGTCTTTGAACGTGTGAAATGTATATTTATTTATTCTTTTAAAAAATAATAAAAAAAGTTTCCAAATTGTAACACTTCCCCCAAAACCTTACTTGCATGCACACATGACACAACCTTCACTAAAATTCATCATGGTGAGTCAGTTCACCTCTGCCTCCAATATGAAATACACTGTCACTTCCTTCCTCTTAGCTAGCAAACACTATACCCGGACCCCAGCATTGTCAAAGCTACTCGCATGCATGCACAAAAACCACCAAGCTTCTCCTTTGCTTGCACACACCAGTGCAGCGCCCCACCCTTCCCTTTCTTCCCCATTGTTCCTTATCTCCTGACCTTTATTGAGTTGTTTTTGTTTTTAGTAGCTACACTTACAGCAAGTTTCCAATATGGATTTACACCATGACAAAAGGTAATTAACTTCCTCATTATTTCTTCAATGATCAAATAATACTGTCAGATTCTATAACTATTCTTCATCACCCTCATCCTCTATTATGTTCTCTAGTTGATTTACAACGTGTTTGTTAAACAACTCCGCATGTTTTTCCTTTTTGATGACATGAACAAAATGATTAGCTCCAGTAGTGGAATGTACGGGAAAATTTTTGGGATACCTGCCAATACATACCATGCCAATAGGGAGAAGTAAAACTAGAGAGCATGGTTTTAAGTTGCGATAGCTGGTGCATTGCCATTACTACAATTGCTAAAATATGCCACAACGATGGGATTGCAAAACCACAACAATTGCCATTTTAAAGCATGATATAGTTGGTGTGATTGCATTGGAAGTTTCTCACTAGTCTTGAATGAACACAAAGCTTCAATTTGCGAGTATTGAAGGGTTGAATCGATTTTATGGCAATTGTGGCTATGAATAAGAGTGGGGAAAGTATACTAGGTAGGGGAGTTGTTTAAGGTTGGAGGTCTTATTGATTAGAGGTAATAAGCTGTTGCAAATGAGTACCTGTGCATCCATGGGAGCAACCACTAGTTTTGAGGAGTTTTCAACCATTATTGAGTATTGCTAGAGGAACGAGTTTTTGAAATCTAATCATTGTCTTCGAAATCTAATAACTTGTTGCAAATGAGTACTAGTGTGCATCCATGGGAGCAACCACTAGTTTTGAGAAGTTTGCAGCCACCATTGGATACTGTGAAGGAACGTGATTTTTTGAAATCTAATCAATATCTTTATTATGAAGTCTTGACATGGAAAAGAAAATGTATTTGAAGAAATATATACTAAAAAATTAGTTGTACTAAAGAAGATGTATGAATTTTTTGATGCATAGGTGAGTTATTGTATAAAGTATTGATTGATTGAATGATTGATTTGCATGATAAATTATTGATTATGGCATTAGTTAGGAATAAAATCTTTTAAAATAATTTATTTGAATTTTAAATTGGGTATAACATTTGTATTCATCGATAAATTATTGATTATGATATCTATATTACTTTTAAATCAAGTATAAAGTTTAAAATTAATTAAGAGAAATTTGTGCTCATCAATTTGATTACAACTAATTATGGTATCTATATTACAGTTGATTTTTTTGTTAATTATTGATATTTCTTATTAATTTTTATAAATCAATGGATGAAACATACAATGACATGTGTCAATTATAGGTCCGCTTTGTTTATATTATTGATTATTGAAATTGATTATTAATTTTTATAAATTGATGGATGAACCATAGAATGACATGTGTCAATTATAGGTTCGTATTTGTATATATTAATGATTATTGATATTGATTATTGATTACGATATCTATATTGCTTCTAAATCAGGTATAAAATTTGAAATTAATTAAGAGAAAATTGTGTCCTTCAATTTGATTACAACTTATTATGGTATCTATATGATAGCTGAATTTTGTGTTAATTATTGATCTTGATTATTAATTTTTATAATTCATTGACGAACCATAAGATGGCATGTGTCAATTATAGGTTTGCTTTGTATATGTTATTGATTGATTGAATATTGATTATTGATATTGATTATTGAAATTGATTATTAACTTTTATAAATTGATAGATGAACCATAGGATGAAAGGTGTCAATTATAGATTCATATTTGTATACATTATTGATTGTTTATTGATTATTGATTTATGGATTAACCATAGGATGATATGTGTCAACTATATGTTTGTGTTTGCATATATTAATGATTATTTACTAATTATTAATTATTAATTATTGATTGTTGATATATAAAGTGTTTTAAATACAAAAAGTAAAATTCTTTGAATGTCTTTGTCTTTGAACGTGTGAAATGTAGATTTATTTATTCTTTTAAAAAAAATAATTAAAAATTTTTCAAATTGTAACACTTCCTCTAAACCTTACTTGCGTGCACACATGACACAAGCTTCACTAAAATTCACTATGGTGAGTCATTTCACCATCTGCCTCCAATATCAATACATCGCTTCCTTCCTCTAAGATAGCGAACACTGTCCTCTAACACCCTTCTTATTATACAACTATGCTTAAGCCATAACCTTATGGTAAGTAAGTTGTTACTTAATAACTTTGCTTGACCTTAGAGGAGAGTGTGTGTGTGTGTGTATATTACATATGAGCCGCTTTTCATGGAAATATAAAACGCGCTCTCTGAGTCGATAAATTTGAACATAAATAATATATCAAAAATACAAAATTGTATTATTCAATAGAAAATCAACCATATACATAACTATATCAAACCCTTACCCTGTTCACCCAGGAATCCTCTAGTCTAGGTTGGGTACTACTCACAATCCAATAAAAGAAAATAAAAAGACTAATTAAATTCTAATATCGTTCATCAAAAGGTTTGGACCATGATGCCAATACCAGCTAAGAATCTCCACAAAATAATCACACCATCATAGCAATCTATGTAAACAAATAATAACAGCAGAATGAGAATCAAAGATTCCTAGTAGAAAAAACACTAGTCTAAATTAAAGTATCTTCAATTTCTTTTGAAATAACTAGCTTGTTTATTCCTTTACTCATTAAGTATAGTATTAGGAGTGCACTTATGCTTGAGAATAAAAAGCTCATAGGATTTGTAAATAATTACTGATTTGGTTGTTTACATAGTAATTAGTTTGTTTGTTTCATTACTTCTTTGACATAATCTTATTAGTAAACTTTAGGCTTGATAATAGAACTCATTATTTCTTATGACTTAATTTTATTAGATAATTTTAAACTTAATGGTAGAACTCATAGGACTATTCTGATATACTTCTCTGTAGATTTATCAACAATGTAACGTCGTCGCATTACGACCATAGTTCACTAAGTGGAGTACGTCTACTACATCTCATTCTATAGCCTCGCTATTCTCAATACATCCCTTTTCTCATAAGTCGCTATTACAACTTGATATAGTTCTAAGGGCCTAGCACGTTTACTACTACCCGTGAATCCATGAGCTTACCATTAAGCAATTAATATTACATAAAACTTATTTCTTAAGTTTTCTTTCTTTGTATGAAACTTTATTATTTATTTAGGAAATCTCATAATTATAAAGTAAAATCTCTTCTTAATAATTCTTATCTCATACTTTTGCTTGGAGATTTCCTTGAAATCTCCTTAACTCTTATAAGATTTTCTCTACTAAGTCTCCTGAATTACTATAAGACTTTTCTCTTGAAATCTCCTAAATTTCTTATGAGATAATTCTAATCTCTTAAAGTCTTATGAGATATTCTATTTAAAAATCTCTTGGATCTTATGAGATATTCTATTTAAAATCTCCTAACTTCTTATGAAACTTCTCTGCAAAATTCTCTTTAATTTTTTGAGATTTATGGAAATCTACTGAACTTTTTATAAGATTTTGCTGAAAGAAAACAGTTAATTGTTATGAGATTTTCCATAAAATCTACTAAATTTTCATGAGAATTATCTATAAAATCTGCTAGATTACAAGATTTTTCTGAAAGTTTGCTAAACTATGATGAGATAGTTCTACAAAATCTACTAATCTTTTATGAGATGTTATATCATCAGAAATTTGTAAAACTCCTTGGGTGGTAGTTCTTATAAATTCAAGGAAAATAAACCAAGTTTCTAGGTGAAACTTCAAGCCTTTTCTTCTATGAATCAAAAATCTCTTCATTTACTTAATAAATCTCTTATATCAATTTGATTAATCCGCAAGAGTTTTATCCATTTCATCCTTTTTCATGTAACAAGTTCATATATATATATATATATACCTCTTGAAAATAAATTTAGATTTCAGAACATAATTTCAAGCATATATCAAGAGTTTATATTAGCAAAATAGTCAAACAATCACAAAGCAATAAACTAGAATCTTTCCTACCTTTCTTCCAAGCCTTTGTTAAATCTTTCTATAGTTTTTCCTTTAACTAAAGTTTCAAACCCATTTTTCTAGCCTTTATATATGCTGTTATTTGGACAGATTTGAAGAGGAAAAAAAAGGTTTTGGCTTGAGTTTGACATAGAAGAAGTGTTGTGGAGCTAGTCTAAGTGTTTGTCCAAGAGTAGTCTTCAAAGTTTTGATGGTTTCATGGAGTTTCAAGAAGAAGAAAATGAAGATGGTAAAGGAAAAGAAGGAACGTGAAGCTGCCAAAAAAGTCAAGGAAAAATGGGGTTTTTTCTAATTTTTTGTTTATATAATAAAGCCTTACTTGGAGAGAAAGAAATTAACATAACTATTTTTGGATCAATTTGTCTTGTATCTATATTGGAAATGTCTATATTCATTCAATTGTCCTAAGTAAAAATTATATGAAATTTGATAATATCCATTATTTAACCATATTTAGTATTTTGGTGTAGGTTATTACCATTTCAGTATACCAATTATTACCATTTCGATACCCAATTAACATAAAAGAAACTTTACCAGGTTAATATATCTATTTATCCTTATCCTTATTTTATCTATGTCATTATACCCTTTATAGGGTTTTATCTATATCCCCAATTAAAATATTATTATATTGATTTTTAATAATATTAAGTTTTTTTTTTACAAACTCCTTATATTGTTGTGATCATAACTGTCTTGTCGGAATTTTCAAAATCCCTATAGATTATTCACAATTAATAATTTTATCACAATAATACTAAAAAACCAGGTCGTTACAATACCTATCCCGCACCCTAGCATCATCAAAGCGCTTGCATGCACGCACAAGAACCACTGAGCTTCTCACCTACTTGCTCACACTAGTGTAGAAGCTTGCCCTCCCCACTCTCTTCCCCTTTGATCCTTATCTCTGCTAACCTTTGTTGTGTTGTTTTTATTTTTGGTAGCTACACTCACAACAAACCCATTTCCAATATGGACAAAAAGATTGACACCACTGACAAATGTACCTAACTTCCTCATTATTTCTTTGATGGTTGGACAATACTGTTAGATTCTATAACTCTTCATTGCCTCCTCCTCTATTATGTTCTCTAGTTGATTTACAACGTGTCTATTAAATGACTCCGTATGTTTTTTTCTTTTTGATGAAACAAAAAAATGAGGAGTTCCAGTGGTGGAATGTATGGGAAAAATTTTCGAGGCAGTACCAATACAAGACATGCCAACGAGAGAAGTAAAACTAAGAGTATGCTTTTAAGTTGCGGTAGCTATTGCATTTCAATTACTGCAATTGCAAAAATGTGCCACAGTGATTGGATTGCATAACCACAATAACTGCCATTTATAAGCATGACATAGTTAGTGTGACTACACTGGAAGTTTCTCACTAGTCTTTAGTAAACACATAAGCTTCAATTTGCAAGTACCGAAGGGTTGAATCGATTGGTAGTGAATAAGAATGTAGAGAGTATACAAGGCAGGGGAGTTGTTTAAGGCTGGAGGTCTTGTTGATTTAGAGGTAATAAGCTGTTGCAAATGAGTACTAGTGTGCATCCATGGAAGTAACCACTAGTTTTGAGAAGTTTCCAGCCACCATTGGATATTGTGAGAGGTTGCAATTTTTTAGATCTAATTATTATCTTTGTGATGAAGCCTTGACATGAAAAAGAAAAATATTTTAAGAAATATATACTCAAAAATTAGTTGTACTAAAGAAGATGTATGAATTCTTTATTGCATAGGTGAGCTATTTTATAAAGTATTGATTGATTTGCATGATAAATTATTGATTATGATATTCAGTTAGGAATAAAAAAATTTAAAATAATTTATTTGAATTGTGAGTCAGTATAACATTTGTATTCATTGATAAATTATTGATTACAGTACCTATATTACTTTTAAATTAGGTGTAAAATTTGAAATTAATTAAGAAAAGATTGTGCTTATCAATTTGATTACAACTAATTATAGAATCTATATTACAATTGATTTTTTTTTGTTAATTATCGATATTGATTGTTAATTTTATAAATCAATGGATGAACCATAGGATGACATGTGTCAATTATAAGTTCACTTTGTATATATTATTGATTAATTATTCTTGATTATTGAAATTGATTATTAATTTTTATAAATTGATGGATGAACCATAGGATGACAAGTGTCAATTATAGGTTTGTATTTGTATATATTATTGATTGATTATTTATTTCAATTATTGATTACGATGTTTATATTACTTCAAAATCAGGTATAAAATTTGAAATCAATTAAGAGAAGATTGTTCTCTTCAATTTGATTGCAAGTGATTAGTATCTATATTATAGTTGAATTTTTTGTTAATTATTGATATTGATTATTAATTTTTATAAATCAATGGATGAATCATAGGATGACACATGTCAATTATAAGTTCATTTTGTATATGTTTTTGATTGATTGATTATTGATTGTTGATATTGATTATTCATAGGTATATTATTTTTTTTTATTGAAATTGATTATTAACTTTTATAAATTGAAAGATGAACCATAGGATGACATGTGTCAATTATAGGTTCGTATTTGTATATATTATATATTATTGATTGATTATTGATTTATGGATGAACCATAGGATGATATGTGTCAATTATAGGTTCGTATTTGTATATATTATTGATTATTGATTGATTACATATTGTTGATTATTAATTATTGATTGATTATAGATTGTTGATATATAAAGTATTTTAAATACTAAAAATAAAATTCTTTTAACGTCATTGTATTTAAACACGTGAAATGTAGATTTATTTATTCTTTTAAAAAAATTAAAAAGTTCCCAAATTGTAACTCTTCCCTTAAACCCTACTTGCTTGCACAAATGACACAACCTTCACTAAAATTCACTGGTAGTCAGTACCCTCGCACCTAATATAAGATACACCATCACTTCCTTCCTCTTAGCTAGCAAACACTATACCTTCGCACCCACAACATCGTCAAGCCTGCATGCACGCACAAGAACAGACGAGCTTCTCGCCTGCGCACACCAGTGTAGCCGCTACACCCTCCCTCTTCCCTTTGTTCATCATATATGCTAACCTCTGTTGTGTTCTTTTTGTTTTTGGTAGCCATACTCATAGCAACCTTGTTTCCAATATAGACTAAAATATTGACACCGTTACAAAAAGGTAACTAACTTCCTCATTATTTCTTCAATGGTCGGATGATACTGATAAATTCTATAACTTTGCTTCCTGTCCTTTAGTTGATTTACAATGTGTTGTTAAACGACTCCATATGTTTTTTTTTTGACATGAACAAAATGAGTAGTTCCAGTGGTGGAATGTACAAGAAAAGTTTTACGCAGCTGCCAATAGATAACATGCCAACGAGATACGTAATACTAGAAAGTATGGTTTTAAGTTGTGGTTGTTGCATTGCCATTACTGCAATTGCAAAAATGTGCCACAACAATGGGATTGCAAAACCACAGGAACTACCATTTAAAAGCATGATATAGTTAGCGTGATTGCATTGGAAGTTTCTCACTAGTCTTGAGTGCACACAGGAGCTTCAATTTGCAAGTCCTGAAAAATTGAATCAATTTTGTGGCGGTTGTCAGTGAATCAAAGTGGGGAGAGTATACTAGGCAGGGGAGTTGTTTAAGGTTGGAGAGGTCTTGTTGATTTAGAGGCAATAAGCTATTGTAAATGAGTACTAGTGTGCATCCATGGGAGTAACTACTAGTTTTGAGGAGTTTGCAGCCACCATTGGGTATTGCGAGAGGAACGCAATTGTTTTGAAATTTAATCATTATCTTTGTGATGAAGCCTTGACATGGAAAATATATTTGAAGAAATATATACCCAAAAATTATTTGTACTAAAGAAGATGTATGAATTCTTTGATGCATAAGTGAGCCATTGTATAAAGTATTGATTGATTGAATGATTGATTTGCATGATAAATTATTGATTATGGTATTAGTTAGGAATAGAAATTTTTAAAATAATTTATTTGAATTTTAAATTGGGTATAACATTTGTATTCATTGATAAATTATTGATTATGGCATCTATATTACTTTTAAATTTGGTCTAAAATTTGAAATTAATTAAGAGAGAGAAGTTTATGCTCATCAATTTGATTATAACTAATTATGGTATCTATATTACAATTTTTTTGTTAATTATTGATATTTATTATTAATTTTATAAATCCATGGATGAACCACAAGATGACATGTTTCAATTATAGGACTACTTTGTATATATTATTAAGTTTTATAAATTGATGGATGAACTATAGGATGACATGTGTCAATTATAGGTTCTATTTGTATATATTATTGATTATTGATATTGACTATTAATTACGATATCTATATTACTTCTATATCAGGTATAAAATTTGAAATTAATTAAGAGAAGATTGTGTTCTTCAATTTGATTACAACTTATTACGGTATCTATATTAGTTGAAGTTTTTGTTAATTATTGATATTGATTATTAATTTTTATAAATCAATGGGTGAACCATAGGATGACATTGCTCAATCATAGGTTTGCTTTGTATATGTTATTGATTGATTTATTCTTGATTATTGATATATATATATATATATATGATTTATTCAAATTGATTATTAACTTTTATAAATTGATGGATGAACCATAGGATAACATGTGTCGATTATAGGTTCGTATTTGTATATATTATTGATTATTGATTGATAGTTGATTATTGATTATTAATTATCGATCGATTATTGATTGCTGATATATAAGTGGTTTTAAATACTAAAAAAAGAACATGTGAAATGTAGCTTTTTTTATTCTTTTAAAAAATATAAAAAAAATTCCTAAATTGTAACGTTCCCCAAACCTTACTTTTGTGTGACTTCTTCTCGACTTTCTAGCTATGACATTGAGAATGATCTTGTTTCTAACATTTGGGAGTTGATCCTTCACCAAAGGTGTGTCAGATTTGCCTTGATTTTGGGGGATGCAAATGGTTATGCTGACTACTTAGCGCGCTGGGCGTTTCAAGTGACGATTTTCACAAGTGGGAGTCACCTTCACCTGCTCTTACTTTCTTAAGGGTTGCTAATAAAGAAGCCAGCCTTGTGTTTCTCCCAGTGCTCTTTTTCTTTTCTTTTGACTTGTTATTTACCAAAACCTTACTTGCTTGCATACATGGTACAACCTTCGCTAACCTTCCTTATAGTGAGTCAGCGCCCTTGCCTCCAATATTAGATACACCTCGTTTCCATCCTTTTAGCTAGCAAACACGCACCTGCCCCGCACCCTAAGCATCGTCAAAGTTGCTCGCACACATAGGAACCGTCCAATTTCACGCTTGCTTGCGCACACCAATGAGCCATTGTGCCTTCCCCACTCTCTTCCCTTTTATTCCTTATCTCGTAACCTCGTTGTATTGTTTTAGTTTTTGGTAGCTACTCTCATAGCAACCCCATTTCCAATATGGACGAAAAGATTGACGCCGCTAACAAAAAGGTAACTAACTTCCTCATTATATCTTCAATGGTTGGATAATACTATAAGATTTTATAACTCTACTTTGTCACCCTCTTCCTTTATTATGTTCTCTAGTTGATTTACAACATGTTTGTTAAACGACTCCATGTGTTTTTTTTCTTTTTGATGACATGAACAAGTAAGTAGTTCAAGTAGTGGAATGTATGGGAAAGGTTTTGGGGTAGCCTAATAGATACCATGCCAACAGAGAGAAGTAAAAGTAGATAGCATGGTTTTAAGTTAGGATGTAACATCCTCCAAAGTGCAACGTCATCCTTAAGTCATGACATTATGCTTAGGAGTTGTTACTTATAAATTAGCGGACCTTTCTTAGTTATCTATAGCAAAATTGATCGAACCATGTATTAACTAACTCATGGTTCTATTAAAATATCTAGCAAAAAACAACACATTTATTTAATACAAGTCAAGTACAAAAAGAAGCTCTTCTATGAGCTTTAGTTCACATCTATTTTTTACTACATTTACAAACATATATATATATATATATACTATGTACAATAGATATAAGTTCCCACAACTAAACTATAGAAATTACAATTTAGACTTTCTTGTAGCTACTTCACTATCCTCTGAATCAACCTGGAGACGACATAGAAACACAACAAGCTGGGTGAGAATTCTGAAATTCCCAGGTATCCCGAAATACATAATCATAATGTCATGACTTAAGGATGAATTGCACTTGGGAGGATGTCACAAAATGGTATCAGCCTACATCTCTCCCAATACGATGTGGTTCAAGGACAAACCAAGGGAAGCTGGTGGGCATGTAATGCCGTGATGAGGTAGAGTGATCGCCAGGCAAGAAGGCACGAACAAGGAGCGGCTCCTGCCTCCAAGCGGAGGGGTACATGAATGAACCGATTACACACCCAAATGAGAGGGATCTAGTTGTATAAGTATGGACTATACAGTTAAGAGGACTTATATGAATTGATTGGTACTACCTATGCCACAAAGATGCATTTTTTTCGTAGCCCATCACGAAGAACTCTAGTTAGCGTGCTTGACTTGGTAATTTTAGGATGGGTGACTTTGAGGAAGTTTTCCCAGGAAGCGTGTATGAGGACAAAACATATTGAAAAGACCCGTGTTGGTTTGTAGGGACAAGTCGTCAATCCATAAAGCAACAAGGGATGTTACACGTAGTTATTGCATTGCGATTACTATAATTGCAAAAATGTGCCACAAGTGATAGGATTGCAAAACCACAGCAACCACCATTTAAAAGGATGATATAGTTGGTGTGACTGCATTGGAAGTTTCTCACTAGTCTTGAGTGTACACAGGAGCTTCAATTTCTATGTACTAAAGGGTTGAATCGATTTTGAGGCAATTGTGCCAGTGAATAAGAGTGGGGAAAGTATACTAAGCAAGGGAGTTGTTTAAGGTTGGAGGTCTTGTTGATTTAAAGGTAATAAGATGTTGCAAATGAGTACTAGTGTCCATCCATAGAAGTAACCACTAGTTTTGAGTAGTTGCAGCCACCATTGGTATTACGAGAAGAATGTGATTTTTTTCAAGATCTAATCATCATCTTTGTGATGAAGCCTTGACATGGAAAAGAAAATATATACCCAAAAATTAGTTTTACTAAAGAAGATGTATGAGGTCTTTGATGCATAGGTGAGCTATTGTATAAAGTATTGATTGATTGAATGATTGATTTGCATGATAAATTATTGATTATGATATCAATTAGGAATAAAAAAAATTTAAAATAATTTATTTGACTTTTAAATTGGGTATAACATTTGTATTCATCGATAAATTATTGATTATGGTATCTATATTACTTTTAAATCAGGTATAAAATTTGAAATTAATTAAGAGAAGTTTGTGCTCATCATGATTATAACTAATTATGGTATCTATATTACAGTTGATTTTTTTGTTAATTATTGATATTGATTATTAATTTTTGTAAATCAATGGATGAACCATAGGATGATGTGTGTCAATTATAGGTCCGCTTTGTATATATTATTGATTATTGACATTGATTATTTATTTTTATAAATTAATGGATGAACCATAGGATGACATGTGTCAATTATAGGTTCATATTTGCATATATTATTAATTATTGATATTGATTATTGATTACAATATCTATATTACTTAAAATCAGGTATAGAATTTGAAATTAATTAAGAGAAGATAATGCTCTTCAATTTGATTACAACTTATTACGGTATCTATATTATAATTGAATTTTTTTGCTAATTATTAAGATGATTATTAATTTTTATAAATCAATGGATGAACCATAGGATGACACGTATCAATTATAGGTTCAATTTGTATATGTTTTTGATTTATTGATTATTGATATTGATATATATATATATATATATATATATATATATATATATTATTGATTATTGATTCATATTTGTATATATTATTGATTAATTATTGATTTGTATCTATATTACTTTTAAATCTGGTATAAAATTTGAAATTAATTAAGAGAAGTTTGTGTGATCAATTTGATTACAACTAATTATAGTATCTATATTACAGTTGGTTTTTCTTTAATTATTGATATTGATTATTGATTTTTATAAATCAAAGAATGAACCATTGAATGACATGTGTCAATTATAGGTTTGTATTTGTTATATATTACTGATTATTGATATTGATTATTGATTATGGTAACTATATTACTTCTAAATCAAGTGTATAATTTGAAATTAATTAAGAGAAGATTTTGCCTTCAATTTGATTACAACTAATTATGGTATCTATATTAGTTGAATTTTTTGTTAATTATTGAAATTGATTATTAATTTTCATAACTCAATGGATGAACCATAGGATGACATGTGTCAATTATATGTTTGTATTTGTATATATTATTGATTGATTATTTATTATTAATTTATGGATGAACCATAGGATGATATGTGTCAATTATAAGTTCGTATTTGTTTATATTTTTTATTATTGATTGATTATTGATTATTGATTATTAATTATTGATTGTTGATATATAGTGTGTTTTAAATACTAAAAATAAAATTCTTTCAATGTCTTTGTCTTTGAACGTATGAAATGTAGATTTATTTATTCTTTTAAAAAACTAATAAAAAAAGAGTTCCCAAATTGTAAACCTTCCCTCACACCCTACTTGCTTGCACACATGACACAACCTTTACTAAAATTCACCATGGTGAGTCAATTCACTCTCTGCCTCCAATATCAATACACCGTCACTTCCTTCCACTTAGCTAGCGAACACTATACCCCACCCACACCCAACATCATCAAAGCTGCTTGCTGCACGCATAAGAATCGCAGAGCTTCTCGCTTGCTTGCATACACCAGTGCACCACAGTGCCCTCCCCTATTTTCCCTTTTGTTCTTTATCTCTGACTTTTGTTTTGTTGTTTTTGTTTTTGGTAGCTACACTCATAGTAACCAGTATCCAATATGGATGAAAAGATTGACGTCGTTGACAAAAAGGTAACTAACTTCCTCATTATATCTTCAATGGTCGGATAATACTATAAGATTCTATAACTCTCTTCGTTGCCCTCCTCTTCTATTATGTTCTTTAGTTGATTTACAATGTGTTTGTTAAACGACTCCACATGTTTTTCTTTTTGATGACACAAACAAAATGAGTAATTCCAGTGGTGGAATGTACGAGAAAAGTTTTGGTAGCTACCAATAGATGCCATGCTAATAGAGAGAAGTAGAACTAGAGAGCATAGTTTTAAGTTGTGGTAGTTGTTGCATTGCGATTACTACAATTACAAAAATGTGCCACAACGATAGGAATGCAAAACCATAGTAACCGCCATTTAAAAGCATGATATAGTTAGTGTGATTGCACTAGAAGTTTCTCATTATCCTTGAGTGCACACAGAGCTTTAGTTTGCAAGTCCTGAAGGGTTGAATCGGTTTTATGGCGGTTGTGGCAGCAAATAAGAGCAAGGAGAGTATACTAGGCGAGGGAATTGTTTAAGGTTGGAGGTCTTGTTGATTTAGAGTAATAAGTTGTTGCAAATGAGTACTAGTGTGCATCCATAGGAGTAACCACTAGTTTTGAGGAGTTTGGAGCCACCATAGCATATTGAGAAAAAAAGCGATTTTTCGAGGTCATTTTCTTTATGATAAAGCCTTGACATGGAAAAGAACAAGTATTTTAAGAAATATATACTCAAAAATTAGTTGTACTAAAGAAGGTGTATGACTTCTTTGATCATTAGGTGAGCTATTTTATAAAGTATTGATTCATTGAATGATTGATTTGCATGATAAATTATTTATTATGGTATCAGTTAGGAATAATTTTTTTAAAATAATTTCTTTAAATTTTAAATCGGGTATAACATTTGTATTCATTGATAAATTATTGATTACGGTATTTACATTACTTTTAAATTGGGCATAAAATTTGAAATTAATTAAGAGAAGTTTGTGCTCATCAATTTGATTACAACTAATTATAGTATCTATTTTATAGTTGATTTTTTTGTTAATTATTGATATTGATTATTAATTTTTATAAATCAATGGATGAATCATATGATGACATGTATCAATTATAGGTCTGCTTTGTATATATTATTGATTATTGATTATTTAAATCTATTATTAATTTTTATAAATTGATGGATAAATCATAGTATGACATGTGACAATTGTAGGTTCATATTTGTATATATTATTGATTATTGATATTGATTATTGATTATGGTATCAATATTACTTCTAAATCAGGTATAAAATTTGAAATTAATTAAGAGAAGATTGTGCTCTTCAATTTTATTACAACTAATTTCTATACCTATATTCCAGTTGAATTTTTTGTGAATTATTGATATTGATTATTAATTTTTATGAATCAATAGATGAACCATAGGATAACATATGTCAATTTTTTGATAGATAGTGCCTAATATGTATTACTCATAGATTCAATGATACAACAAAGACATCTTCAAATATAACTTAAATGTGATCATTATTCCTAATTGTTGTTGCTATGTTTTGTGTTTGATAATGGGATTTACATGAGTTTCAAGTTCAACAACAAATTTTTTGCCTGCAATATGGCTGGTGTATAGTCTAATGGTGTTAATTTTAGTTAAGCCTTCTACTTTTCTTAATGATTCTACTATGATTTTTCTAACCTTATGATCTTGGCAAAATAGAGGCTAGTCCATGTAACTTTGTAGCACCCTTTATATGCAATTGATTATTCATTTCCATCAATTGATGAGGTTGGTTGTTCCACCTGTACTTGATTTTTCTGGTCTACCTTTTTGCATATAAAATGCTATTGACCTACTATTGAATGTGTGCATTGCTTGATCATGAAACAGCTCTTTGTGTAAATAATACATGACTATGGACACTTCTCTTTCTACTCTTGTCTATTTAAAGTTGAGGATACTATAGTGCGAGAGAAATTTTGGAAACCTTTTTTAAAGAAGAAACTTTGACAAAATGATTTAAGTCATAACTTACAAAGAAGAAAGTTGACCTTAAAATAAAACTGGTCATATTTCTTTGTTATGAACACTAGCGAATTGCCTGGCACTAAAGTGCCGAGCAATCCATATTCTTCATTTTTATTATAAATTTTAGAAATTATTTTGTTTAATTTAAAGAAATTATATTTTAAAATAATTTTAAAGAAAAGTCATGTCTATTTATCTTTAAAAAATTATTTCTATATCTCTAAAGAAATAATGTTTTTATCATTTAATTTTTCTTAACTTCGTCAACTTCTTCTAAGAGTTTGTTTGAATGTGTTTCTCAAAAAAGATTTTTTTTAATTGATATTTTTCATTAAGATCTTTTCAAAAAGTAAAAATTAATTTATGTTTGGATGTAATATCTATTTTTGTTTGGATGTATTATTAAAAGATCTTTATTTCTTGTCAAACATCTTTTTAATGCTACAAAAAGGATCTTTTTTTAGATGATGAAAATTCTAATTTCTCAAAAAAGATCATTTTTTGCTTTTTCTATAGTTTTCTTTTTACTTAAAAGAATTACCCAAACATACTGAAAAACACAAAAATATCTTTTTTATATAAAAATATATATTTTTAAAATAAAAAAGCACATTCAAACTATCTTCTAACTTTGTGGGTATTTTAGGAATAATGAAATTTGGACACAAAAATTCAATTATTGAAGGGAAATCCCCCATTATCTACAAATAGCAACTTGCCGAGCACTACACATTTTTATTTTTCTACTAATGCAATTAAATATGGTTGATATAATTATTACAAAAATTAAATATTTTAAATAATATAATAACAGGGAAAAATGGTAAATGATTATCGTTCATCTTTATCAAATCATTCATCTTTTTGTTTCATTAGTCACAAATATATCAAAATCAATCATCTTTATTAAATAATTCATCTTTAAAATGGTAGAAGATGATCGTGAGTTTAACTGAAAGAATTAGAGATGGTACATTCCCATAGTTTGTTTAGCTTAGATGTAAATTTAAGAAAAAAAATTGTGCTTAAAGAAAGTGTTTACAACATTCATTACTGAGGTAGTAAAAATATGTTATTAAGTAAGCATATTAAAATGCACTAGAACGATAATAAATGATGGCATTGACAAATGACATGAAAATGTATATCGAATTAAATTCATTAATAAATTGAGAGAGTTCGAGGGTTTCTACTCCCACACAAATTAAGAAAATAAACATAAACTAACATAATGAAAAACACAATAAAGTGTTGAAAAAAAAAGAAAAAACAATGAAATGGTAGTGCTTAGCCTGATAGTGCTAGAAGCAAATGCTAACTTGAAACTGATTCCTGAAAATATTTGCTTTCCATTTGGATGTTCTCTGGTGAAAGTTTCTACACCATCAACAAAAGAATAATGAGGCAAACCATTGGCAACTAATAGGTTTCTTATTTCTTAGATCTTTTTGGTTCCATACTCACATTCTTAATTAGTGTTGCACTTCTTTCTTTTACTTGTTATGTTCTTGTGTCTTTGGAAGAAAGACCATAGAAAGAGCAAAAGAAGAGAGTTACAAATACGAAAACTCAAAATGAAAACTGTTGGCACCTTTGGACAATGTTCGATTTTTGAGAGACCACATACACATTGCACATGTAGTCATGTACTAATGCATTGCATGTAATCATTTTCATTTCTAGACAATGAATAAAAATTAAAGGATTGGTAATGGAGTAATCAAGTTCCTTTCCACATGTATTTGCGATGAAGCATATATAAAGAAATGCGATGAACATAAGTGATAAACTTAAAAATAAACAAAGAGAAAGTTGATTGATGAACTATAAAACTGTTGGTAACTGTAAAAATTAAAATCAATGAGAAGTTACATCATTTCTAGTACATTCCCAAATAGCCTTGTAGCAAGCAAACCATTCGGGCAATCAATCAATGAACATTCTTTTTGTGCTCATCATTTTCATCCCAACATAACCTAGTTTCATCCTCATTTGAAAAATCCTTTCCATAAAAATAAATCAAATTAGTAAAAGAGAATGGAAGAAACAAATTGAGGTTTGAGAAGCATGTGTCTAGATATGAAGATTTGAGAACCAAGTGTATGAATATGATATGACATGGTTGAAGAAGGAGAAAGATAATGATGGATATATATAATTGAAGAGCGATTAGAGCGTGGTTTAGAATCTGAAAATGAGTTCCAAATAAAATGTATATGTAACAGAAGCAAGTTTTAGTAAGAAAAATAAATAAAAAAAGAAGCTGATTGCTATAATAGAAAATTGGTAAAAAATTTTGGACACCAAAAATAGCTAACTCAAGGGAATTCCCTTTATATATTGTATAAATATATGTATAGGTATTATATATGTATAGATAGATTTTCTAACCTGTTAATGATATGCAATTTGAATTCTAAAGTTTCATATTTGAATGTTGAATATGAATCTCATAACAATAATTGGTATTCTCTTGCACACTTGCATATCTTTTCAGGGCTTGAAAATTGGAAATCTTATTCGTATAAAAATTGAATTATTTGTTCACATGTGTACATTAACATGTCAATATTTCAGTTATTTGAATATGCTTTTGTTAATAAATTGAATGAATCATTGTATATGGACAAGAAGAAACACGAAAAGTGTACAATCAAATGCCTAAAACACTTTAATATGCACCTTTTAGATGAAATAGATCAATTTCCTTAACATTGATTTAACACCCACTCATATTTAAAATTAATACTTTTAGTATCCTCACACCTTTCTATTAATTGGCTTGCTTTTTAATTTACCTATATAGTCATATGATCTGCTTCAATTTTATAAATATCTTGGTTCTATGAGTTTAAATCAAACCAGGCAATTACTTATCCATTATCTATCTTGCTTTTTAGATGTTGAAATGAAGGGATGGATAATTATAAACCTTAAAAAGAAAGCAAAGGTGATGAAATCTACTTATAGTTGCTGTTGGTTGTGAAATGTTCACTGTGAAGATGAGACTGAAGCATTAGTGAAAGTATGTGTGGTAGATCACAATTTAGAGGTAATTTATGCATGCTCTTCTTTTACATGGTGTCTTCACTTCCTTCCCTCTTCCCCTTACACATAAAAAAAAAGCAAAGAAAATAAATTAAGGCTCCATATTCCACAAAATTGTCTTTAAATGACTTCTCATTTCAGGATGTAGATAGATAATTTTCAAAACTTTTTAGGTCAAACTAAATGAACTTGTGAAACCTAACAAAGTAATTGTAGACTACAGTACAAAGATTATTGGTGTCTCTTCTCAAGATCTAGAGGCAGTCACTTGCACTTGTTCTATATAAAGGTATGTTGCGGTTCACTTTCTAGTTTTCCTTGTATCACCCTTGCAAGTACTTGACAAAGATAAGTGTTGCTCTTTCATAGAAATCCATGAACAAGTTGCTATCCAATGGAACCATATTAGTGGACGCAGTTTGCATAATGATCTACGTGGTTAATGTCATCAACGATTTGATTTATCTAGCTTTGTTCATGAGCCTATTATTAGTTTTTTAATACCTTCTGTAACACCCAAAAAATTATTTAAAAATTAATTTTAGTTTTATTAGTCATAATTTCAAAAATCTGAGTTTTAGTAATGATGAGGATGACCCAATGGATGTGTTCAAAAAAATCAAGGTGAAGCTTGAATAGTAATCTTATGGGCCCCCGGAAAACCCTAGAATTGGGACTAAGAGATACCGAAACTGAGGAAACATAGGGTTAAGGTTAGAAATAATTAAAAATAGAGATTTTATACCTGTAATTAAATTTCGGGCAATATCTAATTACTCTGGTACGGTTTCACCGTTCGATAAGATTTCGTGTGCGATTTCTAATATCAAAAGATAGTTTAGTCATGATAGATAGATAGATGATGTATATCCATTCATTACAAGTGTAAGACTAAGATTTAATCTTGAATTCCAAGATTAAATCCTAGCCATCCATTTTACTTTCTTTCTTTAAGAATTATCCATTTATATCATATAATATCCAAACATCCTTTACAAGATAAATACAACCCAGAACTTCTCCATTAAGCAACCCAACATTTTGGCCAAGACCAAGAAAATACAGCCACCATTGTTATCTTCTCAAAGAGCTTAAGTTTCCATTTCAAATAATCAAAACTCTTGTCTAAAGTTGATAAAACCACAAATTTCCTTCACCAAACTTATTCCACACATCAATACCTACAAATCTAACCGATTGAAATCTCAATTCCTCATCAATTCTCACTTTGATACTTTACTTTCTCACTGCCTAAGGAAGGTTTGAGCTTGATTTGGTAGGCTTGAAGTGAAAGAAATCACTTGGAACACCTTTGGAGTTATAAAGCTCTAAAGTTTGCAAAGTAGGGTTTTGTGTTCTTATTTGTTCATTTCTATTTTTCCAACTTTTCAATTGTTGAAATTCCAAATTTTCTAGTCCTAATGTATGATTTCACATAGATATACATGAATGTGCATAGAAGGAGTAGTTTGGTATTGTGAAAAAATCATTTTCATCAAAAGGAGTTTTGGAACACATTGCTGGAATTTCGGTTTTATGATAGGCAGTGATTGTTCACGATTTTTCTAGTGTAATTGTAGATATTTTTATCAGCTAGAAAAATTATATGTTGAATCCAATATCCTAAGGCAACTCTATGATTTTTTTTTTGGTCATGTTAAAGACTTTTACTGCTTGAAAAAAATCATGAACCGAAATGATACCCCCCTAATTATTAGAAGCTGTGAATTTTGTTAATTTTGTTATCACAACAAATGATTGATTTTTCCTTTGAAATTTTTATAGAGTGTTGAAAACATCTTGAAGTTCAACCATGATTTTTATTCTAAATTGATTCAGCCATTTGCTGGGGTTAAAAGTTATGAATTTCCGATTTTCAAGCTAAGACTTAAGTGGTCTTGACCACCAAATTTATCTAATTTTGTTAACATAGTTAGAGAATGATTTTTGCCTGAAATTTTTACAGGATCTTGTGGACACATTGAGGTATCATGGAGAATTTTTATAGCCTCTAAATTGATTGTTTGATATATGATCAAATTTTTGCTATATAAGTGTAAAATCTGTCATTATGCTGGAAATGAACCAAGGCCTTGAATTGATAAAATATTGGCATTTGTACTAGTATGACATGAGTACATGAATATGAATAATTGAGTATGTGAACTTATTGATGAGATTAGGCACATATAGATATGAATGCTTCTTACAATTGCATATATACGAAAAAAAAACATAAGATTGTATTTCTTGGACTGGAGAAAGTAAATTTGGTGTATCAGGGAATAAACCTGACTACCCTTGAATTGAGTCGAGCAAAGTAAATTTGGCTAGGAATAGGTCTATTGAGAATTGGAGAAAACAAATCCAATGATCATGTATAGGAATGAGCTCAATTAAAGGCTCTATTACCCATTATTGCCATGTTAGGGAGCGATACATAACGCCCAGTGTGACAAGATTAGTCAAGGGCCAAGACAAGTCGAAGTAGCAATTATTCTAACTAGTTATTTATCTTATGTGTTAGGTGAAGAATTTTAGCATGGATATTGAGGCCAATAAGTTTAAGTTGTAATTTAACATATATGCTTTATATGATGTGTATATTGAGTGATTAAATAATAAAAGAGACCAACTTTGGAAAAATAGTTTTTGAACTTTAAAATGAACATTTGATATATGTTGCATGCTCACATTTTCTAAATAAACCGAAGTGGCTGGGACGATGACGATGACATTATGAATTATGTATTTTGGAAATGTCCTCCTGAGAATTGTATAATTCTCATATGTGCTTGTGTTTTGTGTCATCTCTAGGTTGAGCCAGGAGGACGAGGCTACTATTCAAAAGAACTCGGAATTGCAATAGTGATGTAGTTAAGGCTTTTATTATGTTATATTTAGTGGAACGGATATGTATGTAAATATATTAGAGAACGAGGTGTATTCAAGCTCATAGAAGAGATTCCTTTTGTACTTAACTATGTATTAAATAAATGTTTTGTTTCTTTGTTATATATTTTAATAGAATTACGACTTAGTTATTACACGAATAATCGAATTTGCTATAGATATTTAAGAAAGGTCCAATAATTAATAAGTAACAAATCTTAAGTATGATGTCATGAGTTAAGAATGATATTTACTAGGGATGTTACACCTTCTACTAGAATTATTTTCTTGGTTTTGTTTTTATTTTTAACTTTTTCCCTTGGTTATACTTAATGGTTCTACTTTATTTACTAATGGTTTTCGTTTGCAATGTTAAAGCTAGATCATGTTAGAGTGGTTGACACTGCATATATCTTCCAATCCTCAGATGGATTAATTCACAAAAGACCTTCTTTAAATAATTTATGTAAGGCAAGTAGCAAATTATTTACCTGAATATATAAAGGGTGGGTATTGCATGCCATCTATTTTAAGAAACAGTGTTATGGCCAAATAGTCATTCCTTGGAGGAATTCCTATAGACAATGCAAATTTTAGGTGTCTTTTTAGCTGCTAATCTCTTCTTTGAAATTCAGGATATTGCACCATTTGAACTCATGATGAAATACTAGCAAAATATAAAAAAGCTAATGTTGATCATAAATTCATAGTTTATCAACCAATTGAGTTAGGCTATGTTAGGCTATGAAGTTCGGGAAGATGGAGCTCCACATAATTGTCTAAATGATGCAATTGTAGCTAGGAAACTTATTCTTGCAAAGATCAGGCATGGTGTTGATCAAGCATTTCCGTTGGTTCAAGAGCCTATAAGCTTACATATAAATCTCCTGCTTTGTTTACAATGGTGATTTGTAATTTAAGGTTATTACTACTCCTGTCTCTCATTTTAAGTTTCTAAAAGTGAGATAATGAAGCTTCTTCTTCACATGATACCATCCACCTTGAACATTGAAACACTACATAAAGTTGTTCCTGGAGACTTCACAATAGAGCTGAAGGTAGAATATGTTCTATAGTTATTTCATCTTTTTTATGGAGTGGTTCTTGAGTAATTATTGGAATAGCATGAATTTCTTTAAATTGCGGAATAAGGACATTTAAGTTTGCTAGATGGTTATCTTCGCATTCTATGACTGGATTATTTTCCTTGAGTTTTGATGTATTATAAAATTTGCTCCAGCCTTCAGGAAAGGATGAGGAGAAAATATTCTACTTTAGTTATCTTTAAGAACCCACAAGAGGCACATGATGCCTATGAAAATGTTGAAGGCAGCCAATTAAAGGTATATATATCCATGGTGCTATTTTATATACTTAATATGCATGTTGCGATTACCTGAGGAAAACAAATTCTTTGTTGTGGTTTGCATTCTTTCTAGTAAAAATGAATTATTTGTTCCATTGAAAATATTTGGAGTAAATAACTTATCCTTATGTGCTTGTCTTATAAAATGAAGATATTTTTCTGTGCAACACTCTATCAAATTGATAGCACAATTTTTATTTGTATATTCTGAAAGCATATTTATGCACTTTTGGGATGCTGCATGCCTTTTTGATCAATTTAATGCTTAGGACATATATTACTTTGTTAGGATTCAAATGGGATTCCACAGAAGCTCGTCAAATTTCAGCTAAGTGTAAGCACAACTGCTAGTTTATTTTTTTAGAAAATGATAATAGATGTGCCATATGACCAGATTCCATCAAAGAAAGGCTTACAAATGGATGAGGAAGTTCATGTTTCCAAGAAATCAAAGATGGATACTAAAATAGAAGATGCTCGGGAGTCTCAAGTAACTAAGAGATGAACCACTGAATCAACAATTGAAGCAAAGTGAGTTGGAGATAAAAATCTGAGGAAACAACTGAGACAAAAGGATGTTGAAATTGATTTTATGAGGAACAGTTGAGACAAAAGGATTTGGACATCTCCATGCTACATAAAATGATAGCCTTCTTAAAAAGTGTCAAAATGAAACACTATAGCAATGCCATTGGAGTGGTGTTGGATTGTCTGATTAATGAAAGTAAGGACAAGCTCCTCTCAGGTGATTCTAAAAAGGTTTGGGAGAAACCTAGAGCTTTTATTCATCCATGTATAATTTGTCTTGGTGCTCTTGAGCTGCCATTCTATAACGTTACATTTTCCATTTTGTCAATTCAAATTTTAACTAAATTTTGCCTCCAAGGTGTGACAGTAGAATGATGAAATGTTATTAGTTATCATTGAATGTGCTTGTTTAGTAGCATTAGTCATTGTTGCTATTCTATGATCGATTATGCGGTACTATGTGTTTGCTTGCAACTTTTCTAAATATTGACAATGCTTTACCTTAAACATAAGAATTATTAACCGTATTGTAAAATTCTATGAGTAAAAAGGTTTAAAATTATTAACATGAGAGCAAAAAATAAGAATAATACAAAGTTTTGAAAGTGATGTAATTAAATACATATTGTGTTTGATAATTTTTTTTTTGTTTTTTTTAAATTTTACTTCACCACTTCTCAAAATTAGTTTTTGGGCGATGGAATTGAATATTAATAGGTCAAACATAATTTTTTGGAGTTGAACTATAGTGTGGTTCAGTTCAACTTGGATCGACACAGGGTTTAGTTAGGTTGGACTCATCTCACTCAAGTGTGCATGCAAGTTACGTCTTGAAAAGGGAAGCTTATCTACGAAGGATGGCTTGTGTTACCTAATGGTTCCCTCGAACTACCTTTGGTGATGCAAGAGTTTCATGGCTCTTTGGAGGGAGGACATGCTGGATTTTTCAGGACCTATAAAAGGGTAGCAGCCTTGTCATTCTGGATATATCCTTTTTGCTTTGAATGACATCAAACAAATTCCTTTAAAAAAAAATTTTCTGTGTGGAGTAATGGGCTATCTAATATTGGGATGCACAAAAAACTATAACACTTGAGAAAAAATGATATATACTTTTAAAGAATTTATTCTTTAAGCATTTCTTTGCATGATATCAATCTTCTCAAATCAAAGAATGATTTAAAAGAAGGAATTCATGCTCATCATGTGAAAGAAGCCATAGATTTATCACTTGAATTAAGAATCAAGAATCCAGGCATTGCCAATAAAACTAGTTAATATTGAGAGAACATTATAGACATCTTTAGCAATATTTCTGCATCACTTAAATCTTCCTGTTTCTTATTTTTGAGTTTTGGACAATTTATTTTCCAATACTCTTCTTTCTTGCAATATCTATCTTTGTCTTGATGATATCCAAACTCAACTATAGATTCTCTATTGCTACTACTCAGCGTCATCCTTCCAATTACCTCGAGCAACTAAGCCAGTTGTGACATTGCAACGATTGTTGTTGTCGTGGTCCATCTTTTCACAACTAACATCATCAATCTTAAGACTTTTGAGGCCATAGATGAATGTTTCATGAAAATGCTTGTGAAAGAGGTAAAGAACAAAGCAACATCATTGCTTGTTGCTCACTATAGAAAGTCTCATCCATATTTTTCAAATCTATGACAAGAGAGGTGAACTCCGCCATATGAGTTCTAATCGACGTTCCTTTTGCAACACAAAGCATATACAAATGTTGCAAAACTTTGAGACGGTTGGCTACCATCTTATTCATATATAATGACTCCAACTTGATCTACAATGATACTAAAGGACCTCTTGCAACACATTTCTATTATGCACAATGTATTTCTCAACCGTTTTGCTCTCTACAAACTCAACAAATAATGGGAGCAGAATCGTCAGATTGACACTAGAGCTGTAGAAATTATATAGCTAAAAACGTGACCAAAATAATTAGAAATCTCTACAACTTGAAGCGATTTCCAAAAGAACTAGAAAATGCTTCAAGTTACAACGATTCCCAGGAATCCATAGTGATTTCCTCTATGTAAAGAAAAGTTCATAAATCTGGAGTTAAAGATGCATATTGGTATTTGTGTAGATAATGTGTTTTCTTATTTTATATGGGTGAAAAAGCTAGAAAAAAGAACTTCAATTTCAATTCAAATTATAATTATTATAATCAATAATAATAATATTATTATTTGCATCTTTTCTTTTTGCATCAATTTTCATTAATCATTTTAAATTTCATTTTAATTACTTACACTTTCTAACAAGAAATGGGAGTTTTTGGCTTCGCCATATGGCCATTGAGTGGCCAATTGCACAAATACATGAGTAGTTGGGCTAGATTTACTACGTCTCTATGATTGAATAATATGAGATAAATGCAAGTCTTATTAGTGCATTAGTTGAACGATGAGAGACTAGATACACACTTTTCATTTTCCTTTATGGGAAATGCATAGTGAGGGCAAATATCGCACTTTAGCTCAGACTCCATATTAAGGGAAAAGCCACCACTAGGACTACTAGTTTCATCAAACTAGTGTTACAAGATATGATTCATAAGGTACTTGGTGTTAGCCCGAAGAAATAGACTTCAATGCATCTTCACTAAAAATGGTGTGGCTCAACCATTATTTCAATCAAATTGCTACAACGTGATGACAATTATGAAATCTAATGCCCTTGTAGATATATTCTATGATTGTTGGGTCAACAATTATGTCTTAACAATACAACATAATTGGTTCATTCAAAATACCCGCCATTACTTAAAGATTTTGACAGGGTGGGTCAATATAGTTAGGGTTTTTCATGCCTCGCTATGTTATATCATGCTACGCATCATAGGAAAATGACTATAATGGCTCTTTACTATAATTGCTCGATATTTTACATTTCTACTAACAATAGAGATTGGACATGTATACTTTATACTCACCATTTTCTTTTGAGTGCCAGCATTTACATGGTGGCAAATTCCAACATTTAATTCCTTAAATGAAATAGTTTGGGAAATCATAAGATATATTGGATCATCACATCAAAGTGTCACATTCTTTTGCATTGTTAATGGTGAAGAAGAAGTATATATGTGAATAGGAGACATTCAATGTGGAATGGAAATAAGAAAAGATGCTCCATGAAACAAAAGAGTCCTGATATTTATAAGAGCAGATCCCGTCATATTCATTTTTTTTAATTATACATATATAGGACTAGACATATACATGAGTGGTTTCAAAATTTCACAATAAAATATATAATATTTTATATGAAACCTGCCAAAGTAATTGGTAGTTCCTAATTTTTTTAGAAAAATATAAAATATAGATACAAACCACTTAAATTGGCAGTTTCCTCTTTTATTTATTATTTAAAATGGAACTAGCCATTCTATTTGGAAAATTCCTTAAAACATTCATATTCCCATAATTCTTTTTAAATCACAATATTATGTATTTTTAAATTAAAAAATCCCACATTTGAAAATAAAGCCTGGATTCGCTCTATTTTATAACATTAAATGTGACTATTTTTTGTTGTATATTTGGGTTATAATGTGTTTCAAACTTAAATTGTTTATGTTAGTGTGAATATTTTAGTTAATGAAGAAGTCTTACATTGCTTAGAAGGGGCTCTCAAAGAGTTTTTATATATGAATGCATTTCATAGGTACCTAGATATCTTAGGTGATGTTTGGCACATTAATTATTGAACAAGATTACTGCTATACAAGATTACCACTTAGAAAGATTGTCATCTTTTGAATTGCTAATAATGTTACAATATAGTGTTTAGCATGCACAAGTAATCTAATGAGCAATTCACATTATCATGTTTGGTATATCAAAAAGATTACTAGGTAGCATAAGTAATACCAATAGTAATAATAATTATTAATATTAACAAATAATTTTAATGAATACTAATCAATTATTAATAAGATGGTTAATATTAATAATACTAATAATAATAATAAGAGGATTACCATCTAGGCCGTAATCCATATAATCACCCCCATGAGGGCAATACATACTGCTACTAAGTAGGCAATGCAGATTGTTTTGGAAATTTGGATTGTTAGTAATGAGACATAACTAGCCAAGACAATATTGTTGGCTTAGGTAATTTAAGATCACATTACTAGTAATCTAAATCGTTTATCTTGTACCAAATGTCATTTTGTGGTATTAAGGTATAGTGAACTTTGGTCCTAGTTAAATTAGGGGTGGCAATGGAGAAGAATGCGCGATATCCATAGGGATTTTTGTTCCTGCTGGAATGTGGATAAGACTGAAACTACCCCTGCTGGGAGTTTGGGGGCAGGATTATGCTTCTCATTCCATGGGGTATTTTGGTAATTTCTAGTAAATATTATATTTTTATTAAGTTTTATAATATTTTATTAATATTTTTTTCCAAAAAAAAAATTAACCTAATCCTAATGTAACTCAATCACTCGTCCAGTGATGTTATAAGAACGTATGACTCTGACGCATTACCTCGACATAATGAGCAGTCCACCGTTCAAAGTTATTTGTTTTTCTAAAAATATTTATAAAATATTTCTTTCATGTAATCTAATGGATTTTGAGTTGTGTGTCGCGACACACTAGATGTACAGCCATCATCACTCATCACTCATCACTCCCTCAGGCCTCAGCGGCGCCGCTACCCCCTCACTCCCTCAGCACCGCTCAGGCAGTCAGGCGCTTACCCCCAAAACTCCGCCGCCCTAGATCCGTCGCGCGCTGCTCCGCCACCACTACATCCCACGGCCTTTCCTCCCGTGTCGCCAGTTCCCTCTCCGCGCCGCCACAGATCGGCCTTCCCCGTCTCTCCCCGTGCCACCACCTGAAAGATCGGCCTTTCCTCCGCCGCGGCAAGGCACAAGTCTGTCGCTCACCATCACAGGACCGTCGCTCACAGGGTTGCTCTCCTCTTTTTTTTTCCCCTTTATATAAAAAAAAAGAAGGTATTTGTCTTTCAGAGTAGAGGCATGTGTCTTTCGTTTTTGCCCTAGTACTGCATTACACTACCATTGAACGGCGTAGCTTAGGGTTTTCTTCAAAATCACTTTCGTTTATTGATTTTTTCTCTTTAGATTGATGTGAAAATTTCAACCAAGTATCTGGGTTAGGACTGTTCCTTGTGGTTACTAGTTATTACTGATTATTCGATGAACTCTGATCTGAACGACTTCAACTGTGAAATAACCAATTTTTTGTTTTTCTGTGTCGTTGTTTTTTGGGTTAACAGAAATTTTCCCTCAATTTTGCACATCTCCACGGATCTCCGTGGTCGGGGGATCCTGGGGATCGGGGATGGCGGATGTTTTCTCCCCACCGCGGGGGTAGGGGTCGGGGTCAGGGAAGAGCTTGGAGATTCGGGGCGGGAATGGGAAGTACTCCCCTGCACTTGCCCCGCCCCATTGCCACCCTGTTAAATATACAGACCCTCACCCCCATCCCATCCCATCTATTGTGCGCATGCTGGCTTGTTAGATCTTTCCTACATGTAAAGTTTTTCTTTCTACAATTACAATGAGATCTTAATGATCCAATTTTTTTACCATTGAGGGTTTTTTCAACCCTTTGTCCATCCCAAAGCAGACAGATAGAGAACCTTAACTGCTTCTTCTTATTCTTGCTTTGGCCGCCGTTGTTCTACTTTTCCTCTACCATTTTAGACAGATAGAGAATGCCGCTGTTGTTCTTGCATCGTCAAAGCTGCATGCACGCGCAGGAACCGTCGAGCTTATCGCCCGCTGCGCACACCAGTGCAGCCGCTGCCCGCTCCCGCTCTCTTTCCCTTTGTTCCTTATCTTTGCTGATCTCTGTTGTGTTGTTTTTGTTTTTGGTAGCTACACTCACAGCAACCCCATTTCCAATATGGATGAAAAAATTGACACTGCTGACAAAAAGGTAACTAACTTCCTCATTATTTCTTCGATGGTCGGATAATACTGTTTGATTCTATAACTCTGCTTTGTCGCCCTCCTCCTCTATTTTTGTTCTCTAGTTGATTTACGACGTGTTTGTTAACCGGCTCTGTATTTTTTTCCTTTTTAATGACACAAACAAAATGAGTAGTTCCAGTGGTGTAATGTACAGGAAAAGTCTTGGGGGCAGTTGCCAATTGATAACATGTCAATAGAGAGAAGTGAAACTAGAGAGCATGGTTTTAAGTTGCGGTAGCTGTTGCATTGCGATTACTGCAATTGCAAAAATGTGCCACAGCGATGGGATTGCAAAACCACAGCAACCGCCATTTAAAAGCATGATATAGTTCGTGTGACTGCATTGGAAGTTTCTCACTAGTCTTGAGCGCACACAGGAGCTTCATTTTGCAAGTATTGAAGGGTTGAATCGGTTTTATGGCGGTTGTGGCAGTGAATAAGAGTGGGGAGAGTATACTAGGTAGGGGAGTTGTTTAAGGTTGGAGTTGGAGGTCTTGTTGATTTAGAGGTAATAAGCTGTTGCAAATGAGTACTAGTGTGCATCCATGGGAGTAACCATTAATTTTGAGAAGTATGCAGCCACCATTGGGTATTGCGAGAGGAATGCGATTTTTTCCAAGATCTAATCATTATCTTTGTGATGAAGCCTTAACATGGAAAAGAAAAAGTATTTTAAGTAATATATAGTCAAAAATTAGTTGTACTAAAGAAGATGTATGAATTCTTTGATGCATAGGTGAGCTATTGTATTGCTGTGGAATCATTTGAAAAGTGGCGAATCTTATGTCAAGACAAATACATATGTAACACTTTGAAGTAGTAACCAGAGTGCAATTAATGTTAGCAGGGATTTAATAATTGGATCATACAGAGTTGGCTGAAAACAGAGCTAGGAAAAACCAGCTTGTGTTTACTTTACACTAATACACTATTCTGTTTTTTTTATTGTTTCCCTTTATAGATTCATGGGCAACATGGAAAAATAAATCATCATTGGATTAAATGTGTTATTTAATATTTATCCAATAGGAAAAAGACTAGATTTGCTATGAAGTATGAACTTAATGAATGAGTTCATAAAGATAAGTTTTAGATTCATGTTACTAAACTTCTTTCGTTTAGGGTTATGGTTGTAATCTCATGATCAGTTAATACATGCTTTCTGGGACTTTTATTTATTTATGCAAAATCTCATGTGTGTATTTTAGATTTTCTTTTTCTTTTCTCCCATCTCTTTCCTCTTCTTCAAGATAACTCATGCTTTTATGTGGATAGGTGCTGGTTGATATTGTAAAATTGGTACAAAAGAGAGCTCTGAAGGGTGAATTGGGAGACTGGAAAGAATTCTTGAACAGTAATGATAAAAAGTTTGGGGCAGGTTTGAGTGACCCAGCAAAGAGGTCCCATGAGATATTGGCTGCATTTTTAAAGACATTTTCGAAGGAGGATGATTTGAAGGTAAAGAACTTCTGAACCTTTTAATGTCCTACACAAGTCCCTTTTTTGGTTTTTCCCCTTCAGGTGGAATTGTTAATAAATGCCTTCAAGATGGCTACATGAGCTTTTATCCCATGTGCTCAGTTTTTTGCCAACATCATGCGACATCATTCAAATCAAAACTTACTGGAGCAATTGAAAGATAAATCTCATGATTCCCCTGAGCAGGTACGTTTTCATATTGATTGTCCTGCTGCAAATCAGGCAAATTTTTGCAGTTAATCTTTTTTCCCACGTAGATTGTACTATTACTGATCTGTTATAACATTATTGTAACTGATATGCTAGATTGGTTTAAAACAATTGCAGTATGACTCAGATATTGATAACCATTTTGCTTTCTGTTTTTTAGGTTTTCTATTGAGGACATAACTTGCTTCCCTGCAAAAGTCACTCTTTTTGCTTGTCTTTTTGGTTTTCTGCCAACCTTTTACTCTTGTTTTCTCAAATGATTTTACTTATTGAATTTTCTACAGGAAATAAATGTTCTATGTGTACCTTATAGATTTTCTTCTCTTTTTTTTTTTTTAATTAAAAACTACTTGTTACATAGTAAAATTTTATGAATTTCTGGTTTCCTGAGTTACATCATCTAAAGTATTCAACCATTTTAAAGCTGGCTCACAAGTTAAATAGCCATGTTACTCCATCAAATCTGAATGCAGAACCTAAATTTCAAGAGATTGTAATAGATAGTGCTGTAATATTTAGTATTCAAAGATTCAACGATACAACAAAGACATCTTCAAATATAACTTAAATGTGATGATTATTCCTAATTGTTGTTGCTATGTTTTGTGTTTGATGATGGGATTTACATGATTTTCAAGTTCAACAACAAATTTTCTGCCTGCAATATGCCTGGTGTACAGTTTAATGGTGTTAATTTTAGTTAAGCCTTCTACATTTCTTGAGGATTCTACTATGATTTTTATAACCTTATGATCTTGGCAGAACAGAGGCTAGTCCAAGTAACTCTCCAGCACCCCTTATATGCAATTGATTATTCATTTCCGTCAATTGATGAGGTTGGTTGTTCCACCTGTACTTGATTTTTCTGGTCTACCTTTTTGCATATAAAATGCTATTGATCTGCTGTTGAATGTGTGCACTGCTTAATTGTGAAACAGCTCTGTGTGAAATAATACATGACTATGGACACTTCTCTTTCTATTCTTGTCTATTTGAAGTTTTGAGGGTACTGCAGTGCTGAGAGAAATTTTGGAAACTTTTTTTAATGAAGAAAATTTGACAAAATGATTTAGGTCATAACTCATAAAGAAGAAAGTTGACCTTAAAATGAAACTGGTCATATTTCATTATTATGAACACTAGCGGATTGCTAGCACTAAAGTGCCGAGCAATCCACATTTTTTATTTTTCTTATAAATTTTAGGAATTATTTTATTTGATTTAAAGAAACTATATTTTAAAATAATTTAAAGAAAAGCTATGTCTATTTATTTTTAAAAAATTATTTCTATATATCTCTAAAGAAATAGTGTTTTTATTATTTAATTTTTCTTAACTTCTTCTACTTCTTCTAAGAGTTCGTTTGAATGTGTTTCTCAGAAAAGATTTTTTTTTTTTAATTGATCTTTTTCATTAAGATATTTTGAAAAAGTACAAGTTGATTTTTGTTTGGATGTAATATTAAATGATCTTTATTTATTGTCAAAAAATCAAAACATCTTTTTTGTTATAAGAAAGATCTTTTTTCAGAAGATGAAAGTTCTAGCTTCTCAAAAAAGATCATGTTTTGCTTTTTCTAGTGATTCTGCTTTTACTTAAAAGAATTACCCAAACTTACCCAAAAACACACAAAGATCTTTTTTATATTAAAAAATATATATATATTTTTTTATCAAAAAAAGCATTCAAACGAGAGCTCTCAACTTCTCTAACTTTGTTGGTATTTTAGGAATAATGAAATTTGGACACAAATTCAGTTATTGTGGGGAAATCCCCCATTATATACATAATATATATGTATGTGTATAGATAGACTTTCTAACATGTTAATGATATGCAATCTGAATTCTGAAGTGTCATATTTGAATGTTGAACATGAATCTGATGACAATAATTGGTATTTTGTTGCACATTTGCACATCTTTTCATTGCTTGAAAATTGCAAATCTTATTCGTGTAAAAATTGAATCATTTGTTCACATGTGTACCTTAACATGTCAATATTTCAGTGATTTAAATATGCTTTTGTTAATGCATTGAATGAATAGTTGCATATGGATATGAAGAAACATGGAAAGTGTACAATGAAATGCCTAAAACACTATAATATGCACCTTTTAGATGAAATAGATCAATTTCCTTAACATTGATTTCACACCCAATCATATTTAAAATTAATACTTTTAGTATCCTTACACCTTTCTATTAATTGACTTGCTTTTTAATTTACCTATATAGTCATATGATTGGCTTTAGTTTTATAAATATCTGGGTTCTGTGAGTTCTGAATCAAACCAGGCAGTTACTTATCCATTATCTATCTTGCTTTTTTGATGTTGAAATGAAGGGATGGATAATTATAAACCTAAAAAAGAAAGCAAAGGTGATGAAATCTACTGATATGGTTGCTGTTGATTGTGAAATGGCTCTGTGTGAAGATGGGACTGAAGCATTAGTGAAAGTATGCGTGGTAGATCATAATTTAGAGGTAATTTATGCATGTTCTTCCTTTTACTTGGTGCCTTCACTCAAACCCCGCCCACAGCAACAAACAAACAAAAGAAAAAAAAACAGAGAGAAATTGAGGCTCCACATTCCACATAATTGTCTTAAAATGACTTCTCATTTCCACGAGGTAAATAGATAATTTTCAGAACTTTTCAGGTCAAACTAAACAAACTTGTGAAACCCAACAAAGCAATTGTAGACTACAGGACAGAGATTACTGGTGTCTCTCCTCAAGATCTAGAGGCAGTCACTTGCACCTTGTCTGATATTCAGGTATGTTGTGGTTCATTTTGTGGTCTTCCTTGTGTCACCGTTGCAAGTACTTGACAAAGATAAGTGTTGCTCTTTCACAGAAATCCATGAAGAAGTTGCTATCCAATGGAACCATATTAGTGGGACACAGTTTGCATAATGATCTATGTGGTAAGTGTCATCAACGTTTTGATTTATCTGGCTTTGTTCATGAGCCTACTGTTAGTTTTTGAATACCTTCTGCTAGAATTATTTTCTCGATTCTGTTTTTATTTTTAACTTTTTTCCTTGGTTATACTTACTGGTTCTGTTTTATTTACTAATTGTTCTCGTTTGCAGTGTTGAAGCTAGATCATGTTAGAGTGGTTGACACTGCCTATATCTTCCAATCCTCAGATGGATTAGTTCACAAGAGACCTTCTTTAAATAATTTATGCAAGGCAAGTAGCAAATTATTTACCTGAATATATTAAGGTTGGGTATTGGATGCCATCTATTTTAAGAAGCAGTGTTATGGCCAGATAGTCATTCCCTTGGAGGAATTCCTGAAGACACGTGTGAATTTTAGGTGTCTCTTTATCTGCTAGTCTCTTCTTTGAAATTTAGGATATTGCACCATATGAACTCATGATGAAATAGTGGCAAAAAGTAAAAAAAGCTACTGTTGATCATAAATTCATAGTTTATCAACCAATTGAGACAGGTTGTGTTAGGCTATGAAGTTCGGGAAGATGGAGCTCCACATAATTGTCTAGATGATGCAACTGCAGCAATGAAACTTGTTCTTGCAAAGATCAGGCATGGTGTTGATCGAGCATTTCCGTTGGTACAAGAGCCTGTAAGCTTACATATAAATCTCCCGCTTTGTTTACAATGGTGATTTGTAATTTAAGGTCATTGCTACTATTGTTCTCTCATTTTAGGTTTCTGAAAGTGAGATGGCGAAGCTGCTTCTTCACAGGATACCATCCACCGTGAACATTGAAACACTACATAATGTTGTTCCTGGAGACTTCACAATAGAACTGAAGGTAGAATATGTTCAATAGTTATCTCAACTTTTTGATGGAGTGGTTCTTTTGTAATTATTGGAATAGCATGAATTTCTTTAATTTGCGGAAGGAGGACATTTAAGTTCGCCAAATGGTTGTCTTGGCATTCTTTGACTGGATTATTTTCCTTGAGTTTTGATGCGTTATAAAATTTGCTACAGCCTTCCAGGAAAGGACAAGGAGAAAAATATTCTGCCTTAGCTGTCTTTAAGAACCCACAAGAGGCACATGATGCCTATGAAAATGTTGAAGGCAGCCAATTAAAGGTATATATATCCATGGTGCTATTTTATACTTGATATGCTTGATATGCTTCTTGTGATTAGCTGAGGAAAACAAATTCTCAGTTATGGTTTGCATTATCTACAGTAAAAATGAATTATTTGTTCCATTGAAAATATTTGGAGTAAATAACTTATCCTTATGTGCTTGTCTTATGAAATGAAGATATTTTTCTGTGCAACACTGTCAAATTGATAGTACAGTTTTTATTTGTATATTCTAAAAGCATATTTATGCACTTTTGGGGATGCTGCGTGCCCCTTTTAATCAATCTAATGCTTGGGACATATATTGCTTTGTTAGGATTCAAATGGAATTCCACAGAAGCTCGTCAAATTTCAGCTAAGTGCAGGCACAACTGCCAGTTTATTTGTTCGGAAAATGACAACAGATGTGCCACGTGACCAGATTCCATTGAAGAGAGGCATACAAACGGAGGAGGAAGTTCATGTTTCCAAGAAAGCAAAGATGGGTACTAAAATAGAAGATGCCCAGGGAGTCTCAAGTAACTGTTTGAAAGCGAATGAAGCACTGAATCAACAATTGAAGCAAAGTGAGTTGGAGATCGAAAATCTGAGGGAACAACTGAGACAAAAGGATGTTGAAATTGATTCTATGAGGGAACAACTAAGACAAAAGGATTTTGACATCTCCATGCTACATAAAATGATAGCCTCCTTAAAAAAGCGGCAAAACTAAACACTGTAGCAATGACATTGGAGTGGTGTTGGATCATCTGATCAATGAAAGCAAGGACAAGCTCCTTCTCAGATGATTCTTAAAAAAGTTTGGGAGAAACCTAGGGCTTTTATTCATCCATGTATAATTTGTCTTGGTGCTTATGAGTTGCCGTTCTATAACGTTACATTTTCCATTATGTCAATTGAAATTTTGAACTAAATTTTGCCTCTGAGGTGTGACAGTAGAATGATGAAATGTTATTGGTTATCATTGAATGTGCTTGTTCAGTAGCATTAGTCATTACTACTATTCTATGTTTGATTATGTGGTACTGTGTTTGCTTGCAACTTTTCTAAATATTGACAATGCTTTACCTTAAAACATAAGAATTATTAACTGTATTGTAAAATTTTGAGTAAAAAGGTTTAAAATTATTAAAAGGAGAGCAAAAAAAATAAGAATAATATTAAGTTTTGAAAGTGATGTAATTAAATGCATATTGTGTTTGATCAATTTTAGTTTTTTTAGATTGTACCTGCCCACATCTCAAAATTAGTTTGTGGGCAATGGAATTGAATATTAAAAGGCTGATCATAATTTTGGAGTTGAACTGCTAGTGTGGATCAGTTCAACTTGGATCGATGCAGGGTTTAGTTGGCAGTTGGACTCGTCTCACTCAATTGTGCATGCGAGGACAGCTTGTATTACCTAAGGGTTCCCTTGAAGTACTTTTGGTGATGCAAGAGTTTCATGGCTCTTTGGAGGGAGGACGTGCTGGAATTTTCAGGACCTATAAAAGGGTAGCACCTTTATTGTTCTGGATATATCCTTATGTTTTGAATGACATCAAACAAATCCCTTTAAAAAAATTCTTTTGTGGGAAGTAATGAGCTATCTAATATTGTGATGCACAAAAAACTATAGCACTTGAGGAAAAACAACATATACTTTAAAGAATTTATTCTTTACAGATTTCTTTGCATGATATCAATCTTCTCAAATCAAAGAATGCTTTTCGTCATGTGAAAGAAGCCATAGATTTATCACTTGAATTAAGAATCAAGAATCCAAGCATCACCAACAGAACTAGTTGATATAGGGAGAACATTATAGACATCTTTAGCAATATTTCTGCATCACTTAAATCTTCCTCTTTCTTATTTTTGAGTTTTGTACAATCTATTTTCCAATACTCTTCTTTCTTCCAATATCTATATCTGCCTTCATGATATCTAGACTCAACTCTAGATTCTCTACTGCTACTACTCGAGCCGTCATCCTTCCAATTACCTCTAGCAACTAAGCTAGCTGGCATCGCAACGATTGATGTTGTCATGTTCCATCTTTTCACAACTAACATTATCGATCTTAAGACTTTTGAGGTCATAGATGAATGTTTCATGAAAATACTTGTGTGAAGGAGGTAAAGAACAAATAACATCATTGCTTGTTGCTCACTATATAAAATCTCATCCATATTTTTCAAATTTGACAAGAGGTGAACTTCGCTATATGAGATCTAACCAATGTTTCTTTTGCTATACAAAGCATATACAAACGTTGCAAAACTTCAACATGGTTGGCTACTATCTTATTTATATATAATGACTCCAACTTGATCCACAATGATTCTATTGTTTTCTCTAAAATGACCTCTTGCAACACATTTCTATTATGCACAACTACATAGTGTTAAATTAGAATCCTTTATTGATGAGGGCTTCTTATCTTTTTCATCAAGTGCTACTTTAACACCTTGTTGTATAAGAAAAGTCATCACACGAACCTTCCATATCCTAAAATTGATGTGACCATCGAATTGTTTAATATAAATTTCATGGTTAACATTCCATAATTCTAAAGAGCTCTGATACCAGTTTGTTGTAAAATTATTAGTGAAAACAAATAAAAAACAGTGAAAATATGAGCAAAGGTGGTGTAGAAAATGTGACAAGTATTTATCTAATTATCAAATAAGATGGTTCAACAAAAGAAGTGATCTCAACAACATTCAAACCCAAAATCCCATATACACCCAAATAGCTCATGGCATATCTACAAATATGTATATTCTATAAAGCTCTCAATAAACAAAGAGAAACCAAAAAACAAAACCAAAACTCTTCTGAGAGAGTTTGGGAATATGTTTGAGAAATGACACAATGTTGTTGTCATTGTTGTTCTGATTGCTACGGAAGGAAAACTCAATTTATAAACAAGTCTTGTGCGCATTGGCCATTTACTAACCAATGAAGGAGAATTGTGCACTCTTAGCCTCAGTTAATAGGAGCCTAAAACTAAGGAGAGCTTTTGCTTTTCAGGCCACAAAACTACATACAATAAAAGAAATTTGATCATGTTCATCACATGAAGCTGATTTATGAGATTTCTTAGAAAGAGCCTATGAAAGACTTATCCAATGTTAAGTTTAAAAATGACTTTTCTTGAGTTTTGCTAACGAGGTAAATTGACCAAGAGTTCTTTCCATAACAAAAACGTAGTCTTTACTAGTAGACCACTTGAGCTTTTATGCCCCTGGTCAAATATAAGAGAAAGATTACCTTCTAATCAATTTAGATCAATATAAAGGGATTTAAAAATTAAAACAAAAAACATAGTCTTTTAAATCATTAGATTTTGTTTTATTATCAGCAACTACTTTACCAAAATGTACCCTTTCTTAAAATCATATATCAATTAAAGTATCTTTATATGAAGAAAAGAAATGAACTTAGTTAAACAAGAGAAATGAGGAGAAATGATGTTTATTGCAAGCAAATGAGGAAATTGTTGGGAATAGGGAATCAATTGGTTTGTGGTGTTTATTCTTGCAATCCCTCCACTATTTTATGCTTGCAGTTGACCGTTGCGTCAACAACTATTTTTGTAGTGTTTGTTTGCTGCAGAACCCTTTTTCGGTGATAGCCTACTCATCCCGAACGTTTCTGTCATTGAGATAAGAGATGGCACACCTTTCACTGAGTGAATTAGTGTATGATAGCTGTATGTGCTATTAGATATAGACCATCCTAAAAGGTTGAAGCCCAAAAAAAAATTAGGGTATTTTTAAAAAAAAAAATTAGTAAAACCATATATGGAAGCAAAGTCATTGTTGAGAATGATTTTTGTTGAACCAAGTAGCATGAACAGTGAAGCTAGTATTTGTTAAAATGTATTCCGCTCTCTAAACAATCATCAGAATAGTTTATCTTTAATAATTCTGGCAAACCTAGCAACCCTTTCTAGTTACCAAGCACTGCTCAACATGAATGAATGCAATTTGAATGAGATAGCCACAATTCTACATGGTTGAAGACCAACGCAATTAAATTGTATGTGAAAAACAATTGTTGTTTCATGATCCAATAGTTAGTTAGCATCTCTCCACAAATTTGAACTAAAAAAATCTCCATAGAAACCAACATCAACTTAAATCTAATTCTTTTCCATTCAATAAACATTTTTTTATGAACACAATACATAATTTCACAAAACTACCATTCCCTTGAAAGTTTATGTCAAGCCTCACATAAATTTCCTTATGTCTCTCCAACATTACATTTTTATTTAATCATTTCTCATGAAGTTTAGCCTAAAATATAATAATTTGCAAACAAACTAAACATATTTACTACTTGATCATAATCTGGGTTTTGCCAATGAGTGCTATAAGAGCAATCTTTAAGAATCCAAAAGTTATTTTTTTTTTTGAAGTTTTTAATTTATCCAAGATATTGAAAACTTAAAATTTTAAACTTTCTATATATATATATATATATATAAACTCTTCCACTTGAAATTCCTTAAAGAGTGCATTTGGCACACTTATTAACAAAATCCTTATAATTTTCTGAAATTTTAGAAGAAAGATCTAATGGTAGAATTTTTTTTTTTAAAAAAAATTTACTATGGGGGCAAAAGCTTAAAAAATAGAAACTAAGCGGAGGTAATCCGAGGGAACAACACGCCACTCAAGTCAACATTAATCATGACAAAAAGAAAACTAGGTAAAGACTAATTTAAAAAAATAATAGCTTGGTTATGCCATTCTTTCGCCACCCTATCCGCGTAACTATTCCTTTATGTGAAAACATGGGGGAGTCTGACAGTCCATGGTTAAGCCCAAAAGCTATGAATAGCATGGATCAACGAAAAGATGAATGAGTAACATGATCACTACTTTGACAAATAGCCACAACACACAGCGAGTCAGCTTCAAGAATGATCATATGCCATCTTTAAACTGTGATAAATGCCCCCAAAGTTCAGCAATGGTGATGGAACAACTCCCCAATTTCGCACTAAAGCCTATAAGAAAGTTGTGAAGTGGACGTTAATAACACCACTAAACGATGCTAGTCCATTCTTCTAATCTAAACTGTCTAAATTCACTTTAATTCAATGCTCAGGAGGGCCAACCAACCCACTTGAATGACTGAGAAGCTAACAATACTATTTTTGACAACTTGGGAGGCAAAGATAGCGAGTGAACACTCTTGGCTTAGCCAAGAACAACATTGAAGAGTGCATTTCGATCCATAGAAAGACCTTCAAAAATAAATTAGTTTCGATGGTGCCATAATTCAGAGAATGTTGAAGCAAAATAGAGGGGCCAATTTACCCCTTGGAAAATACGAGTTCTTTCCTTAAGATTTCTTTCTAACCAAACAAGAGGAGGGCAGAGAAGAAATCAGTAAGATAAGAACTAATACCAGTGCTTGTCCATATACTCTTTGCTATTGAGTAGTCATGAAGGACATGGAACACTGTCTGCCCACAAATGCCACAACTAGCAGTAGAACTCATGTTTCTTTGGTATCTAGCTTCATTAGTCAATAGAGCATTATTAGCTACTAACCAAAGAAAAGCATGAAGCTTCTGGAATTTCCAACTTCCAAATCTTGTTGATACCTTTCAACCTGTTTGATCCAAATTTAATCACTATGATTAACTTGATCCAATTAATTCAAGCATATAATAAACTTCTCCGAATAAGGCAATTTGTCCTGAAGTCAAGATTAAAACTCTAGCCTATGGGTTCTCCAAATCACTATAAAAAGGCTTTAGAAAATATCATACTAAGAGAAGTAAAATTAGAAAAACGAAAATAGCTTGTATTAATTGAAAAGAATGAACACAAGAAGTAAAGATTGTAAAAACTTAAAAAGAAATAGCTAGATGCATAGAGATTGTCGTGTGCCCCTTTTACACATAAGATCTCCTATTTAGTTCATTAGTTAAGCTATATATATATCAAGATCAGAACCACTCCTATTTTTTAGCAGCCACTATTCATGCCTTCATGCACATTTCTCTAATTGTAGCACTGCTTCACTTTGTTGGACTAATACTTCTTCAATCACGCAAGCCCATTTTCCAGCTATTTCCCCTATTTTATTTGGGCCTGCGTTTCTTTCCATCAAGCCCATATTTTACTTATAGACATGGTAGCCTTCAACTATTTTATTTTGGGCCTACATGAGTTGGCCCAACAATTTTGGATGTCCAACATGCACCCTACTCCTCTTAGCTCAGTAGCCATTACGAGCTATAAGGTGATAATAAATGTTTTGAACTGAAAAGCCTTCTTAGCCATTACACTTTTCCTTTTCTTCATTTTTCTTATGCAATTCTTGGAACAACCTTCCCTTTTCAAATTTCTATTTCGATCTCCTTCGCTTCCAAACTTCTTCTCTTGCTTTGCTTTTCATATATACCATGTCTTATTCTTAAGGCTTAGATTCTCAAAACCTTGATTCCTCTCCACATAGAGATGACTCTTCTTCATCATCTTTCAACTCATCACCCCAGGAATAAAGATTCTAACATGGTTATTGTTGCTCTTGAGCACTCCAAAGATCAACAACGGCAGCCAAAGGCTCTTCTTCCATTGAGAAAGACGAAATGGCAACCATTTTGATCGCCTATGACAATGAAAGTCTACAATATATTCTTGGTCCTATAGTGTCTAAGCCTTCTGTTTTAGAACCCTAGTGGAAACCTATATCATTCCCACTAGATTTGAACTCCTTATCTACTTTTCTTGGTTTTTCATTTCCAAATGCCCCTTTGAGATTCACGGCTAGCCTTGTCCTAATAAGACCTATACGAGTTGGCTTGATCAAGTTGAGAAGCAAAAAGGCCATCTCTTGAAAATATGGGGTATCTATGATATGATCATGCTTTCCAAACAAGAGTTTTCCCCAAGTCGGGATCTCTTGATGGCCTTCTTAAACTTTTGGAACATCTCCATCAACACCTTCATTTTCCCATTCGGCATTTTTACCCCCATGTTATATGATGTAGTAGCCATTTTAGGCCTTTCTATAGTAGGGGATGAGCTTCCAATCCTACACAATGTTTTCACCTCCAGCCAAGGCTGTCTAGTTAATACGAACAATGCACCCTATCAAGTTTTTATTTCCTAGCATAATCATATGACTGGCCTTGTTTTTGATATTGAACACCATGCCTTCCTCCTATTCTGGATGTGTAAACTCTTCCTCTGCACTAGCTCCCTTCAGTTAGTTGATTCATACAACTACTACATTGTGGCTGTCATGTCTGGCAAACCCATAAATCTAGTTGCTCTGTTCCTTTCCTTGTTTTATAAATGTATCAATCTTTGGGTTCACTAGAAAAAGACATATTCTTCCAACAACGTTCTCATTAGGCTACTCTGGTTTCTCTATCTTTGGGTGAATGAGTACTTCCCCATCTTCTTCCGTCATAGCGGAGCAGCCACTATCCCTGTTGTGGATGCTTTTGTTGCTACAAATAAGTTTAGGGATGTTCTTATTCCCACCCAAACAACCTATCAAATTGTTGATTGGCTATTCAGAATGGAGCAGCAAGCCTTTATAGATGCTTGCCCGTTTATGTACCATGAGTTTGGACCAGCCTGGGTGTGCACTGATTTGCTCTAACCCTCTGTTGAAGAACTTGCTGTCGTGGCTCCACATTGGGCTAGCGTGGTTACTACTAGAGATCTGTTGAACGGTGTGAATCCTACATCAAGGTATAGCAAGATTTGTGCAGAGCCTTACTATGCCAATATTTTTGCTGCTCAGCTAGGTTTTATCCAAGGAGTTCATGTATTGTTTCATTCTAAGGCGTATTGAGATGAATCTCGGCCTATTCTCCTTCACACAAACATTGATGAAGTTAGAGGTCTTGGTCTTCATCAGCTAGACCAATTCAAGCTCAAATCGTTTTCAGTTTGTCCTTGGCCTACTCCCGAATTTGTCTCACGGTTTAACATGATCATGCTATCCGCATATCCTGTTGACCCTTTTCCACTTTTGGACAAGTTTTCCATGAAGTTAGCCGCTGTTTCTTCTATATCAGGGGCTGCTAGGCCACGAGCTCCTCAAGCTTCTTTAGGTACATTCTACAAGTTTTAGTTTCTTTTTTGCTAGTCATTACCATCTATTACTATTTCTTACTGGATTCTTTTTATTGTTGTTTTGTCAGGTGGAGTTATTGTGGATGAGAAGACTCATGTTCCCTTTGCCCTGTGGTCTATCCTTACTAGAAAAAGTACTCAGCAAGCCTCTAGTGCTGTTCCCATCAATGTGGCTGCCCCAGCTATTGTTATTCCTATCATGGATCCTTCTCCTTAGGTAATTTTGAATTCATTATCTGTTATTTTCATTTATTGTATTTTGTTGGCTCATACCTTCTTTTGAGTTATAGGTTGAGTGCCGCAGCAAGAAGAGGTCTGATGTGGCTTCTCCTTCCTCAGCTAGGAAGAGAGTTAAACAAAGAAGACTTTCTTCCTCGGTCACTACTAAGAGGGAAACAATGCCTGAATTACATGAAAGCTCAGAGGATGACATAGCTCTCGGTTGCAAGAGATCTCAAGCGGCCTCTAACCTTGAACCTGATATCACACCAACCACTGGAGCTGTGAGATTACAGGCCCAGCTTTTATCGAGACCATTTCAGTTGCAGCCAAGGTTGTGCACAACTTCCCTTTTCCTGTTAGGACTTCTCCTACCCTTGGCTTTACTTTGGGTTCCCTTGGCAACATTTCTTCCCTTAATGAAGAAGAACTATTGGCCTTCTTCAGCTCTTATGTGCCTACAACAGTTGAGAATTCCACCTTATTAACATTTTGCGACCGTAGCCGATGCTCTTCAGAACCCTTTTTCTAGGACCGCAGCTGAGTTAGGATCTATCAAGGATTCTCTTCTTCAAGTTGTAGCCTTTGTTGATCCCGAAGTTCCAGTCGCCTTGTGTAATATTTGTACTAAATTGACACTAGAGCTTGATAACGCCTTCTATCTCTACCGTACCCATGAGAAACGTAAAATGGAAAGCAAACAATAGCTTGAAGAGCTTAATCAACTGAAGGTCGAGAAAGTTAGGTTTCTAAATGAGTTTGCCACGACACACGCCTCTCATCAATGCTTAGCCCAAGAGAAACAACACATTGACATCTGTGTTGCTCAAATTTATGAAGAAATGGCTCAGCCACAAATCAAGTTGGATATGTTGGAGCTCTAGTCAACTCATTTGGTGTTAGCTCTAAAACCCTTTAGAAGTGTTATAGGTTGGAGTTTTGAGTGATAACAAAACAAATTTTGTTAAAATATTTTGAAGAATAACTAATCTTTTACTTGATTTTTTTGAGTACTCAACAATACTATTCTCGTTAGCATATAAGTTCCATCAACAAAATATTTTTTTCATGCTACCATGTTTCAACATGATTTTAATCTCATTCAAAGAGATTCAGAACCTTAATGAAGTGAGAAATAATCCTAGAGATGGACTTGAGTATGCTATTCACACGAGAAAAGAATTTTATGCATTAGAAACAAAGCTTAGATCTTCAAGAAGTTATTTGTGTATTAAAAAAGTGCTATGCAATGAAGAAATCTATCTTTTTTTGAAGCAAGTCATGATTATTGTCTTCAATTGTGATGATAAGATTACTAACAAGCTTTAATTGAAGAAATGAAGATCAATGAAAGATTAGAAATTGAAAGAGCGCATTAGAAAGCACGTGTACTCAGAAACCATGCACACTTTAAAGAATAGGAGGGAAAATTTGAATTTCAAATTAAAAATGAAACCCAAAAAAGGTTGAGAGTGACATCTCACCTTTCACTTGGTCAACCATCCTAACTTCTAGAAGAAAATGTTCAAAAACCTCGTCTAGAAAATAAAAAGTAGTTTCTTGAGCTTCACTAAGAAATCTTATTTGACAACAATCTCTATAACAAAAGTAGATTTGACATAGTCGAGCTAGTCTTCTAGATTGTATTTCTAAGACACAACAAGAAGATCACAACATGTCACAAAAAAATAAATCAAGGGGCAATGGTCTAAATTGAAGATCAAGTATAAAAGGATGTCAAGTGCTTACAACTTAAGACTTTTGCAACTCTACTAAGAACACAAAAACAAGAATCCTCTTTTTTCTTCTGTAAAGGCATTACTATTAGCTCCAGAACCCTTTACAAAGCGTAAATGCAAGATGTTTTGAATGATAACACAACCAATTTAAAGAAAATATTTTGAAGAATGTTTCCTTGAGTTTTCTTGAAATAGCAAACAGGTTTTCCCGCATGCATAACACATCTCTTGAAGCGAAAATAATTTCACTTTACATGTGCCAACATAATTTATCTTGTTTAAAGATATAGGAACTCAATCAAAGTGAGATTTATATCACGAATTGAACGTATACATGCTTAAACGAACTGAAGAAATCATTGTATACAAGAAACCAAGGAATGGAACTTCAAGAAAAAGACACGACTTTAGAAAGTACACTTCCAATGAAGAAATTCAAACAAGCTCTGAAGCAAGTGTGTTCTACAACCTTCAATCTCCTTATCACAATCATCTCATCATCTACAAGCTCTAATTGAAGACTAGAAGATCACATATATATCAAGAAACTGATACCGCACTTTAGAAAGTTCACTTCACAGTGAAACGGTGCACTTTACGAGAAAGGATGGAAATTTGAATTTCAATTTTGAAGTCAAATCCAGTTAGACCTGGAACATCATCTCTTCTGCCAACTTGGTCAAACACTCCAGCTTCTAGAAGGAAAAGTTTAGAAACCTTGTTTAGAAAGTAAAAAGTAGTTTCTGAAGGTAACATTAGAAACCTCTAATAGCTCTAGACAAAGAGCTACTCCTCTAGACTTCTTTTCAAGACACAAATAGATGATCAACACGTGTCACTTGGACAATTGATCAAGGGAAACGGTTGGAAATGAAGACTATCTATAAATATAGATGTTGTGGCTTCAAAGAGAGATCCTGATGTTGTATAAGAGCTGAAATGCTATGAAAATTTCTCCTCATCTCTTGTAAAGTTCATTATATCTTGTAATCAATTTTCTTGCCTGTAAAATCTTCTTTCTATGTTCTTTATAGATCATATGTTCTTCTAGAAGAATCTTAGGGAGAAGTCATTCAAGTTTATCCCAGATTTGTTGTTGAAAATCTTACAAAAACTTGAGTGTAGATTAGTTTGAGTGGTAAACCTAAACACAAACCTTTGTATCCTTGATCCAGGAGTGATCGATGAGTTAACTTGGAGAGACTATTCAAAGACTACTTGCAACATGAGGAGTGTTAGATATTGGTCATGGTTTTAGCTTGGAAAGGCTGGTCAAATACTACTCAAGGTTAGCTTGGAAAGGATGGTTAAAGACTACTCAAGTTGTGATAGCAAAGTGTACTTGCTTGTCATTGGTTTAGCTTGGAGAGACTAGTTAAAGACTACTTGGTTTGTGACAATAGAGGTTGCTCCTGGTCACAAGTAAGAGCTTGGGAAGGCTACTACAAAGACTATCCAACTTTCTTAGTTTGAGAAAGGTTTTTAGTGGAACAAACCGTTGTTAAGAACTAGATATGTACATGTTGGCCAAACTAGTATAAAATCTCTATGCGGTATCTCTCTTCTTAAATTCCTTATATTACTGCTTTACTTTATTTTATTCTTTGTGTTGTTCTTTATATCTATTATACAAGCTATCATCATTTTTGCTATTTGTTTAGAAAGTGAGCTTTCTAAGTAATGACGATGTTTCCACTACACTTCAAGCTCATAGCTTGATAGTATATTGTCTAAGTTTTTCATAGCTGAGAAGGAAAGAAAAAATGAAGCACGATTCAACCCCCCTTCTTGTGTGCTTTTCTACGTACAATTACTTCTTGTAATTAGTTTTTACTTCTATAAAAAATATTCTTTCTAAGTTCTTATTAGAAAACATCTTCTTCTTAGGAAGAATTGTTAGAAAGAAGTCATTCAAGTTTTCAGGTCATACATTATTTTATTCTAGGAAAACTTGAGTGCTTATTTTTGGAGTAAGCCAACCTTAAACAAATCATTGTATCCTTGATCCGTTAGTGATTTATGAGGTTAGCTTGGAGAGGCTAATCAAAGACTACTTGGAAGTGACAGGATATTGGAATTACTAGTCACAAAATTAGCTTGAGAGGCTAGTCAAAGACTATTTGGAAGTGACAATGAAATGGAATTACTGGTCACTAGATATAGCTTGAGAAGATTATTAAAAGACTATCTTACTTTCCCGGTTGAAAAGGGTTGATTTAGTGAACTCAACTGGTTATTGAGAACTTGATGTAGGCAAGGTTAGCCAAACCAAGCATAAAATCTTTGTACAGTCTTTCTATCTCTTTTTATCTCCTTTATATTCTACATTTGATTTTTGCTCATATACATATATCTGAAAACATTTCAAAATTGTCTATAAGTTCTCACTTAGTTTAGAAAGTACCCTTCTAAACCAGAATAACATATATTTTTGCAGCTTTCAAGTAAAGAACTTGATAGGATTTGTTTTAGTGTTTTCAGATTCTAAAAAGAAGTTAAAGTACTATTTAACCCCTTTTTCATGCTATTTTTAACTTACATTTTGAAGTTGCTTTGCAAATTGAATGGACAAAAAATACTAGTCTATACAAGCAAGCCAAGGCCCTAGTGGTGAAATCTTGTCCTAGCTAGCCAACCCACTATGCTATAACGTATTGTAAAAACTAGTATGAGGGGTATGGTAGCAGCCAAAGAGACTTAGGATAGCTTCTACCATTGTTTTCAATCGATTAGGGCTAGTTGTAGAGGTATGTCATTGACTTTGTTATTTATTCTTTATTTCAAAACATACTTTTTGTGCTAATGTTCCCTTTCGCCTTTTGTTCTTTCAGCCTTTGAATCTACACCTGCATTGGAGTTAGCCATCATTCTATATGATGGTTCAGTCATGTTTCCCACCTCTCATCTTTCTAGATGCTTGACCAAAGTGAGGGGTCCCAAGCGAAGTTCAAGAAGAATCCAACCTCTACACATTATTGAACAAGGTGTAGCTCACAGTAGAACAAATTGAGCATCTTGCATGAGCAACTCAACCTAAAGAAGTAACTAAACCAAGTTCTCAAGAGGTAATTGATGTAGTTCAGTTATTTTCTTGTCATAGTTATTGCGGTTAGCTGTCGCCATGCTTTTTCCTTTTGAACATTTTCATTCATTCCATAATAAATAGTACTTTTTCAAGAACTTTCCATTAATAGATCATTCTACTTCCTTTCCACTATTATCTATCAATCTATATGTGCCTTCCATTATACTTTGGCTAATGATATATGGTCCTTCCCATGTTGGAGACCATTTGCCATGCTCATAACTTCTCATTCCAAGCAAGCAAACAACCTTCCATACTAAGTCCCCTTCCTAAAAGCAATTTTTCTTAACCTTTTTGTTATAAAATTTAGCTATGGCCTCCTTATTTTTCTGAATACGTTCCAAGGTTAAAATTTTGTCATCATCAACCATTTGTGATTCCTTCCTGAAGGAATAATCATACGATGTAACACCCTAATATTTAACCCAATACGCCTCAGGATGTATTACGATTAATTATTAGGTATTACTTCCCTTTAAACATCATTCGTGAAATTACTAGGAAAAACAGGTAATTTTTTTTTTTGAAATGAGATGCGTAAAACAAAATGCGAGCCATCGCGTACAACGCAAGCGAAACGTAAAGCGGAGAGGAAACAAATCATAAAAAGCAAAAGCAATAAGGAACACCTCAATCGTAAAAACATCCATCATAATATTAATCATAATAGTTTAGTACATCATCTCAAGCATAAAGGAAAGCATAAAGTCATACCCATATAAGTGGGAGAGTTGCAGTACATGAAATATAAAGTACAAGAAACATAAAACAACTAATGCATGGAAAAGCCCTCAAAAGATGCTACCGCTAAAACAACCTTCTCCTCTAAAAGCCTACAGAAGACGCTCTCCTCTGGGGGATGTAGCGCAACTGCCGAGCTCCTGGATATGGCCTAACGAAGAGGGGCGTGGGCATGCGGTCGACGGAGCGACATGGCCTCCTTGGCGAGGGCACCTCTAGGCTGATGTCCAGGCCTCATTGGCCTCGCTGAGAGTGTCCTCGCCCCCTACCGTCGGCCAAAGGACACAAGGGCAGAGTCTCTGAAGGGGGGGAATCCTCCAGGTCCCTCCCACAAGACGTATGAGGGGCATGTATTCGGATAGTCACACACTGAAGATGATGGTCGGCACCGCTTTCCGTCACGGGTCGTGTCCTCTCAAAAATCAAATCATCGCCAAAGGGAGAGGTCAGGGTGAAGCGAAGCTGGAGACTAGGAAAGCAACGGGCGTCCCAGTATGCAAAAATGCACATAGCACATCGACCCTTGAAATGGTAAGACTAGTGATCCGATCGTAGTGCACCTCCCACATGGGCGCATCAACAAAAATCAAGAACGACGCCATCGCCTGAAAATGTAACGAAGAGAAAGAGAGAGAGGGGTGAGAATCTTGCTAAAGAATCTCAGTGGAAAACCTCTATCCTAGTGTCATCGTTTACGTCCCAGGAACCTTGGGTTATTATGAAAATGTTAAACATGCAAAGGTTCATTATGAGGTTTTTATAAAGATAATTATCCAAGGTCTGTGTCTTTTATGATGAATCTTAATGCATGTATGCAACATAGGAGAACGTGAATGCATGGCAATACTTTAGGCAAACCAAACAATAATTAATCATCGTATAAGTGGCATGTAACTTCTCATGAACAACATTCCTTCTCAAACTTGTGACATTATGTATCATAATAGTAACCGCACCCTTAAAACTAGGCTATGAGCTCATACCTTAACTAGTCGTCACTAGTTCTTACTTATCCTCTTGATAAGCGAATCATAATCATAATCATAATAATCCGACTCCTGAGTACGGGTAGGGGCCTAAGGATCACCCATCATGGGACTTTTTCCTCTTTCAAAACGCATCAACCAGTTAAGACCAACGACTTTGTCCGCTTTGGCAAACTAATGTCAATGCCTCACGGTTTTACCTTCTCCTCAGGGAGGGAGAACTACGTCTCGGCATGTCATATTAAAAATCTTATTTTTCAAAACTTTCTTAAGTCCCTCAAATTTGGAAATTTGGCATAACGACCACCACGAATTTCCTCAAATTTGAGTCATGCCACATAACTCAACCACACATATCATCCTCATGAAACTTTCTCAATTAAATAAATCTCTAATTCACAGAGCATACTCTTCTCCTCATTCGTATTTCGAAATCTCATGTGTCTCAAACATGGCACATCATAACAACAACATGCCACAAATACACATATAGCCTCATGCTTATGAAATTAACATATTCACATCATCAATATACCCACTCAGCCTCATGCTCACATCACACTTCCTATCTCATGGTGTCTTATGCTTTGGCCCTTCATGTCTTAACTTTGTGTTCCAATTATCCTAACCTTTATTATGGATCCTATAACACCTAAGGGATCATTACCTATAATTCTTTCTAACATTTATGCTCACTAGCTCATCCAATCAGCATTGTATAAACATCACGATCATTATTCGACTATGGGGATTCTAGGATTTACACCTTAGAACCTTTTCTACGTTCTGCTCCTAAGATCCTATGTTCAACTCCTAGGCATAAACACTAATTATGAGCCATCTTCCTTAAGCTCAATTATGCTGGAACAAAGTTATTATTCTAGTGTCTAAGGGTGTTAAGATTTTAGTTCTCAAACCTTTCTATTTACCTAGTCCTTCCTAATTCAAAATCGTTCCTCACTTCACTCAAACATAATCTTACACATTCTAACTCCTCAAAAAGAATTTCACAGTGGCCAACAAGATAGAAACCAAAAGTATGCATCCGCACAATCGCATAAAATCATGTTATAAGTGCATAAGTTACTAGTCTTTCTCTTGGAATAATTTCAGGAGCTAAAAGGTGTTCTGTAATCGGTTACATGTGCCTGGTAATCAATTACCAGACTAAATTTTGTTCTGGGTTCAAAATAAGGTAATCGATTACATAGGATGGTAATCGATTACGGTTAATATTTTAAAAATGAAAAACATCGGAGTAATCGATTACACAAATAGATAATCAATTATAGGGTTTTAAAGACCTTTAGGCAAAGAACAACCTGGTAATCGATTACATTGTATGGTAATCGATTACCAAACCAAAAACCCTCGAAATACCACTCTGGTAATCGATTACATAAGCTGGTAATCATTACCAGAACCTCCTAATTTGAGAAAACATGATTTTTGACACATTCCAAGTTATTTAAACACCTTGAGACCTCATAAAACATTTTTCCAACATTTTCCTAAAATCATCCTTACATTTTACAAAAATCAAACCATCATTGTATCATACTAAAACACATCTACTTTTCATGGTTAAAGTTTCCCTTTGAAGATACTTAGGGCAAGTCTTTGAGCTCTAGGTATTTAGGTGATAACATAAACTTAAACATGCTATGCACTTATTTTACTCTTTTTTATAAAATAAAGTGAGAGCATAAAATAAATATGAGATGCAACCTCATTATTATCTTTAAAGATTAAGTGATGACTTGAAATATAAACATGAAATGCAAGCTTGGAAATTAAACATGATAATGCAAGTTCATTTAGTTATTCTTGAGAGTTTAGTGATGGCATCAAAATAAACATGCTATGCAAGGCATAAACTTAAACATGAATGCAACTTATTTTATCTTAACTAGAGCTCTTGCAAGACTTTAGAGGAACATTTAGCCTAACCCAACATGTATCTTAACAAATAAAGTGAGCTTTAGAGTTCTTAGCACCAAGTCTTCAAAGAAGTCTTTGGTTTGAACTTCATCATCAAGCTCAAGAAAATGGACTAAGACAAAACACCAACACTTAACAAAACAACATAAATAAAACTACTCATATTCTTTATTTTATTGCTCATGGGCTTCAATCTAGAGTAAACTCTTAGAACGGCCGACCAACTTTAAGGTTGGCAAGGGTAAGCTTAGAGCTCTTTGAAAACATGTGATTAATTTTCTTAACAAAACTTTTAGTGATCTACTTAACATTTTTATCAAACCTTGCAAATAAAAGGAATAAAACGAAATCTTGAGAGGGAATAAGGAAAGGAAAAACCGAAATCATGTATGGTCCAAGACCAAGTTTTCAAGCTTTAGAGGTTTCTCACATGGCATCACAAGACCATTATCTTGAAACCTCATCATCAAGCCAAAGTTTTCTCAACAAAGGCTCTAGGCCGAAAATAAAAGGAGAGAAGAACTTGGAAAAGAAACCAAGAGAAAACTAGAACTTTCCTTAAAGGAAGCACACAAAACTTGGAAAATAAACCCCTACCTAAAGAAGTCTTGAAGGGATGAAGGAAAGCTTTGTTTCTTAAGGAAAAGAGAAAGAAATCCTTCTTGGAAGCTTGATGAAGAACTCGGCCAAGGGGGAAGGAAGATTTCTTTGAGTTTGGGAAGAAAGCTTAAAGTTTGCTCAAGTGTGTAAGGATCCTAAGGGCTTTCAAGCTAGTGTATTTATAGAAGATTGAGAGCTCATGGATGGCCTAGAGGAGGAAGGAGTGGCCGGTCACTTTGAGGGAGAAAAAATATCTCTTATAAGGCATGGCTTTGAGTATGGGTTAAACATGGTTGAGTATGGGCACAAGTATAAGCAAGGCATGGTCTTTGGAGTGAAGAAAAATTCAACATGTGACACTTTTCTTAGGCCATGTATTCGGCCAGATTGGGCAGCCAAGGGGAAGAGAATTGTTCATGTAATTGTGGTTTAGTGATGTGTTTAGGTGTTTCTTTGATTAAGGTTTTGATTAGGAGTTTGTAAGAAAGTGTTTAGGTGAGGTAATTGGCTAATTAAGGTTGTCAAGACTTGATTAGGAGGGTAATCTTGCTAGATTAACAATTTAAAATCATTCTTTTGGTCAAATGAGGTATGGCACAATTCCTTAATTTAAGGAATTGGAGAGAGAAATACTATTCAAGATTCCATGACTAGGAATCTTGAATTAAAGAATGCAATTAGAGTTTAACTAAGCAATCTTAGGTTCTAATTAACCTTAATAAATTATTTTGACTCTAGATTAATTATTGAAATAAATTAATCTTCGATTAGAGCCTAATATTGCTTAGGTTTGCTTAATTGTGTCATTAGGCTCACTTACACCTTCTAGGGGCAAAATGGTAATTAATTTAAACTCCTGGACCTCCGGCAACTAAATATCAAATACCACTCATAAACATCATTCCAAACTTTCTGAAAAGTTTCGGCTCAAACGGCACCTTTACCCCGTAGAACACGGTATTTTGGTCATTTTGAGCCGAAAGTTTAAAACGAGATTTTCACCTCGGATATCAAACATAACAGATATAATCCCCTTTAAATATTGAGTTGACCTATTCGAGGACTGGTTCAACCCCTGAATTCCTAAAAGTGACCTTAGGGGCATTTTGGTCATTTGCACTCAGAAATTCTGGCATAGCTGACAAGTGATACTACTTTGCCACTTGCAATGATTTTACATTTATTTCTAATGGCAAAACAACATCTTGAATGTATGTTAACCTATAAGGAGTTAGCCTCTTGGCTTTACACTTAGTGTTCTTATATGCCCACAAAACCTTGAAAAGAGACTCATACCAATGCCTGGGCTAATTTTCAATTGATTTTTTGATCATATTGATTAGGATACAATTAGTTGCTTTAGCTTGTTGGCTTGTGTGGAATAAGGTGAGGAGTGTATCATTTTGATCCCATATTGTTGAGAAAATACTTTCACCTTTTCCCAATGAACATTGTTCCTTAGTTAGCCGTGATCATCTCAAGTATCCCAAACTAATATATAATTTGCTTTTGGATGAACCTAATGACATCGGCCTAAGAAATGGTGGTCATTGACTTTACCTCTTCCTATCTCATGAAGTAGTCTATGGCCACGATAATGAATGAGTGCCTCTTTATTGAAGGAGGGTAGCTCTTTCTTATCAAATCTATAGCCCATCCTTTAAAAGGCCATGGTTTTATGATAGTGTGTAACTCTTCTGCTAGGATTCTCTGGATTGGTCCATGGAGTTGACAAGCCTCACAACCTTATGTATATGCAAAACAATTAGCAGTTATAGTAAGCCAATAATAGCCATATCTATGAATCAACGCATGCTATTTCTAGACTTGTGAGCTCCACATACTCTCGTGGACTTCCCTATGATTGTAGAGCCTCTCCTTTGTCCAGGCACTTCATCAATCCCCCTTCCAAACTTCTTTGGTATAATTCATCATCAATGAGTATACACTTTAATACCTGATGCCTCACCTTTGTTTCTACATATATAGAAATGTTGGCCAGATATGCTATGAGTTTTTTCTCCAATATTTTGGCCTCAGATTCCCTTCATCAACATTTTCCATTAAACGATATCCTAAGGCATGTTAAGCTAAAGCATTTGCCTCCTCATTAGCCGCTCTTAGGATGTGCCTTACACTTATATTGGCAAAATGCTACAATAATTGTAACGCCTCGCAAGCATTCTTCCAATATGTGATGACATTTATAATTTCCCAATAGCTTATTAACTACTAGTTGAGAATCTCCATATATGTTATCCAACTTAGCCCTTAGGTTGTAAAGCATTCTCAGCCTAATTAGGAAAGCTTCATACTACTTGATTATTTGTATAAGGAAGAGCCTGCTGGTACGTGACCTTCCTTTGATCTCCTTCAAGGCTTGTGATGATGATACCAACACCTACTCCTACTTGATGTTTAGATTCATCAAATAGGATTATCGTAGGTTCCAAGCCTATTACGATGCATGGAGTTTCTAATAGGTCTTGCACTTCAATACACAGATGTTGTGTCACAAATTCAGCTAACACTTGGCCCTTCATGGCTCTCAATAGGACATATTTTAGCATGAAATTGCTTAAATTCAAAGCCCATTTCATCATCTGTCATTGTAATACTAGCCTATTTAATAAGTGCTTGACTATGTCTTCCTTACATATCACCACGACTTCCCTTGGTGACAAATAATACTCTAGCTTTGTGCATGCATGAAACAGAGACAAGCATAGCTTCTCAATAGGAGTGTACCTTGTTTCTGCTTCATTTAGCAGCCTACTCAGAGTACACGCTCGCTCCATTCCATCTTTAGCATCTTAGGCTAAAAGGCTATGGAATCTTAAGCCGTTGATATGTACAATTTGAGTAGTTTTTCCATAGTGGGAGAGATGAGGACTGGTAGATTTTCTAGGCAACTTTTAATTTGTTCAAAAGCATTTTGCTACTTCTTGCCCCATGAAAATTCTTTAGTCTATTTTTACTTAAGTAACGTAAAAAGATTTTTAATTTTCCAATTAACCTTTGCAATTCTTTAATGTTTGATAGGGGCAAGCTTCTAAGATTATTTTGCCTTATTTTTGTCTATCCCTATACCATGTTGATAAACTAGGAATCCTAGGAAGTTCCTAGTTGACACTCCAAAGGCACACTTAGTTGAGTTCATTTTTAGTGAATATTTCCTCAATTTTACAAAAGCTTCTTCTAAATCAATTAAGTGTTCCTCAAAGCCAGCCAACTTAACGACCATATTGCCAATGCATACCTCCATGGACTTTCCTATTAATTCATGGAAAATAGCATTCATCACCCTTTGGTAAGTAGCCCTTACATTTTTTAGTTCGAAGGGCATGACTACTGATGGAGGATATCGCTATCTCCTCAAATTACAAGTAGTTTTGTATGCTAAGTTGCACAAAATATGTCGCAGGGCACAACCTAGGTCATCTGTCAAGGATGCTTTCTCACTTAGTTGACAAATTGGGGGTTTTGAAAATTAAATTAAAATGGAGAGAATTAAAGTTGAATGAGAATGAATTTAGAATTAAAGGCATAAGTGCAAAGTATTCCTAGGATTGGAACTAGTTATTATAGACCAAATATTGAACACATTAGTGGCTATTAGTAATGAATTATTGGCAATTATACTAGTGATCGGTCAAGCTCTAGAATTTGACCAATGCAAATAACTAACAAATGGGATCCCAATTTAATTTAAAATTACATTGATTTAAAGCACCAATTGTTATATCCTAATCACCAATCAGAAATTAATTCTAATGTTCTTTTTCAAATATAAACCAATAGTGTAAGTTGAAAAGTGCATGAGAATGGCGATTGGATTGTGCTTTCACTTTTTAGTTTCTGAAAGCTTTGAAACATACTATTAAGTATAAAACTTGAAGAGCAGTGGAAATATGGTCAACAAGTATCAAAAAGTAATTTCTAAACTAAAACAAGATAAGAAACTGATTAAAAACAGTTTTAACAAAAAATAGTTAATGATGAACACAAGACAGAATATAAAAAGATTCAAGGAAGGAGAGATACTCACAAGGAGTTTTATACTAGTTTGGCCAACAACCTGCCCATATTGTTCTCAACAACCTATTGAATTCCACTAAACAACCCTTTCTCAACCCTTACAAAGCTAAATAGTCTTTTAATAGCCTTTTCAAGCTATCTCACATGACCAAAACTCACTCTACTATCACTTCCAAGTAGTTTTTAACTAGTCTCTCCAAGCTAAACTCACTTTGATCACTATCGGATCAAGTAGAAGAGATTTCATAAGGTTGGGTCACTTTGACAATCAAATACTCAAGTTTTCTTAGAATAAATTAGTGTATGAGTTGAAAACTTGAATGACTTCTTTTTACCAATTCTTCCTAGGAAGAAAATGTTATCTAATAAGAACTAGAAAGAACATTTTTATAGGAGTTGAAACTTATTACAAGATGTAATAAACTTTATAGAAGAAGAAGAATGATTCGTATTTTTGCGTTCTTTAGGATGGATGATTCAAAAGTCTTGAGTTGTAAGCACTTGACATCCTTTTATACTTGATTTGCAAATCAGATCATTACCCCTTGATATGATTTTCTAGTGACATGTATTGATCTTCTTTTTGTATCTTGGAATTACTGAGAAGAGTAGCTCAATTGTGTCAAAGCCACTTTGCAGTTACGAAGACCGCTGTGAAATAGAAGTTTCTAGTCTATCTTCAAAACTACTTTTTGCTTTTCTGAATGAGGTTTTTGAACTTTTTCTTCTAGAAGTTAGGACGTTGACCAAGTTAAAAAGTGATATGTCACTATCAATCTTGTTCAAATTTGACTTTTAATTTGAAATTTGAATTTTCCCTCCCATTATGTAAAGTGCACCGTTTTAACAGTAACGTGCCTTTTGAAGTGCTAATTTAGTTTTTGGACATCCCTTGGATCTTCAAAGCTTCAATTAGAGCAAGTTGTACATTATATCATTCTATTGAAAATTGTAACCGTAACTTGCTTTAAAGGATGATTGAGTTCTTCATTGTGTATTAATTTTTGAAGATGAAGGCTACTTTTGAAGATTTGGGACTTGGCTTCTCGTTTTTGAAATCATTCCTTTGCACGTTAAACATGATAACATTCATTTCAAGGATTATTTTTGACTTTATTTAAGTTCTGAATCTTGTTGAATGATATTTAACATGTTTGCACATGATATTGTGAATAAAACTCGTTTATGAAATCATATGCCAACGAGAATAATCTTGTTTGTATACTTAAGAAACTCAAGCAAACAATTAGTCCTTCTTCAAAGTGTTTCAACAAAATTGGTTTGTTGTCACAAAAAACATTAATCGTTAATGCTTTCTGAAGGTTTGGAGCTAACAAATAGATTTATCAATTTATGTCCAAAGGGTTTCCCTAAACGACAATTGTCAATTTAGTTATTCCAATAAAAATTGTAACAATGACGACAATAATTATAAGAATAGAAACTGCAAACATTAAGAAAACTAATGTATTAATAAAAAAGGGGTCTCAAACATCATCCCAATCCATTTGGAACTCCTTACACTTGTAAGAATATCTACCCTTCCATCTCTTGTAGATTACAACAATGAATTAAAAAAGTATCTGAAAATAATAGCAATAATCCATGCCATAATCTTCAAGAATAAAGCCAATTCACTAATGGAATCCCTAGAGAGAGAAGAATAGAGAAGAAGATGTAGAGAGATGTGTAGAGAGAGAGAGAGAGAGAAAGAGAGAGAGAGAATTCTATCTATTACAACTACAGATGCAAAAATAGGGTAAAAGTTTGTGTCAATTCCTTAAATCCTGATATCTAAAATATCCTAAAGTAGGGCCCAAAAATAGATTAATGATTTATAATCTCAAGGGTCGCACGAGTGCCCAAGGATAAAATAAGAGCTAAGTGCTTTCTAAAAGCGTTGCTTGAGCTTCCATCTTGGTGTCTCTATTCGAACGTTGGTGTCAGCCCGAGAGTGAGCTTCCATGGATTTGCTCCGTTTCAACGTCAAGCTTTTTGCTAAGAGTTTCTAGCCTTCACTATAAGAAACAAGTGAGTTACCGATGGATTTTTTTGTCGGTACTTTCGATGAATTATTTGACGACAAACAAGAAATTGAAAAATGTTTGGGTTTAAGTCATTACCGATGGATTTTTCCGTTGGTATACTTGGCGCCAACATAAACAAATATGGCACGTGCATTACCGATGGATTTGTCCATCGGTCATTATTATAAATTATTTTTTATCCAAAAATTAATATTACCGACGAAATTTTTTCATTTGGTAATTTTGCGGAATTTTTTTCTAGGATAAAGTTATCAACGGAAATATCCGTAGGTAATTTTCTTAACTTTTTCAACATTTTTTTAATGACGGATTTTTCCGTCGGTATAAGTATCCAAAAAAAATAAAACGGCTCAATGTTTGTGATTACCGATGAATTTTTTCTGCGAAAATTCAAAAATCCGTCAGTAATCCATTAATGATATATAGACCACATCTTCATGATAAGTTGATAACACACACTCTCTCATCTGTTTATTCTCTCTCTCTCTCTCTCTCTCTCTCTCTCTCTCTCTCACTTCCATCGCCCTCCGCCTCGTATGCCTCACACCCCACATCCGCACCCCATGCCAATCCTCGCACCCCACGCCTCCTCCCTGCAACCTCGACCAATGCCTGACCCGCGACCAGTGCCCAATGCGACCCTCTCATCTACCCTATGCCGCCTGCGCCTCCCCCAGCACTGCCACCTAAGCACACCTCACCTGGCCAAAGAAGCAGGAACCACTCACCTCCACTTAGGAAGGAGGAGCTGTATGCGACCAAAGGAAGGGAGTAGCGCGCCACGCTGAGGGAGGAGGAACTGCATGCCACCGCGAGAAAGAGAAAGTGTGCCGGTCGCTACGTGTAACACCCTAATAATTAACCCAATACACCTAGGTTGTATCTGATTAATTACTAGACTTTACTCTTTGCTTCAGTTTTTAATCATATTTTGAAAATACTTAGTGAAATTACGAGCTTTTTTTTTAAACATAATTGAAAACGTGACCGCATAACGTGAACGATTTAGCGAATATAAAAACATATTAGAATTTAAATACATCACATCACATCATATTGGCTCCATCATATAACATCCATAATTACATAACATATAGATATTTTGCCTACCAACAGAGTTAAGCTAGGTGTAGGCAATCAAACAAAACATAAATAATATATGGATGGAAAAACATCCATTAATGGCACCTAGTAATAACACTTCAGAGATAGGAATAGATATCCAAGCTCACGCGCAAAGTTTAGTGATACGTTCCTCAAGGATAATAAGCTGGTTCACAGATCAAGTACATCTACCAGGTGAGAGCATCAACGGAATCACGAACATCACCTTTACTTTGAAGACGAGATGGAAAAAGAAAGAAAGAAGGAGTGAGAAACTTATAAAAGAATCTCAGTAGGGTACTCACCTCATATGCATTGTGTCATCATCATCGTCCCCAGGAACCTGGGTTATTATGAAATAGTGAGCATGCTAAGATTCATTTATTAAGTTCGGAAATATACTTTACCGAGGTCCAGTTTTAATCATGCGTCTTATAATGCATCATAAACTTAGCATGTCATGTTTATAATGAACTTTTCCTATCATATATCATAAGCATATCATAATAACATAACATAAGACCACATCATATTCCTCATCATCATATCATAAATACTATGCATAGAAGAACATCATATTCACATAATACGTTACTTAGTTCCTTAGGTGACTTAAAGTTACTTTCATCATCATTTTCCTGGGCCACCCTATACTCCACCCTTTTGGGAGTAATCTAGGTTATGAGCTCATACCTTACTAGTTGTCACTAGCATATACTTATCCCTTTTGATAAGTTAAAATCCCAACTCTACCCTTTTGAGAGAAGTTTAGGGGGCAAGAATCACCTTTTCACCACCTATAGTCTGATGGGTCCAAAGGATCATTTCCTCATAAGTTTAAGTCACCATTAAGTCTTTGCATGTTATATCATAATACAATTCTCAATTCATAATCATTCATAACATTTTTCTCGTTTATAGTCTTATTCTGAATAATATATATACCAACTTAATCATGCATCTGGAGATTTCCAGAAAGAGAGGTGGGTCACAAATGGATACGCTTAAATACCAAGTCTAGCCAGAACCTTTCCAAATTACACTTTTAGTACTTTCTTCAACAACAAGGGTAAATTTTTAAATAACAAAGAATATTTCATTATTTCATGCATAAGCATTCTCATTGTTTGCAACAGCAACTATAACATGCAAGCCCGAAATCATTCAATGACATCAAATACTTAATAAGCATCAAATCACTACATAGACTTATCATTTAAAACATCAAAGAGGCATCATCATAAATCCTTATCGAAAAGCTCTTAAACAACCGAAACTCTAGAATCGGGCAACCTTAATTATTGAACTAATTAATTATGCATCTAAGGGATTTATTACCATCAATTATAAGTCCTAAGAACATTATTAGACTATATGGGGCAGCATAGACAGTAAGTTGTTCTTAAGGTTTACCTGTGCTAGAAGTTGCGTTTTTAACCCTTTCAACGGCTTTCCCTATGATGCTAAAATTAATTACTAAACCAATTATGAATCATTCTCCCTTATCTAAACATAATAAAATCTGGTTCTTAAGGCCACTAAAGGCTCTGAAGAATGCATAAATTTCATTCTCTAAAGTTCTAGAAATCTTGCTTTTACGTTTTCTAGGAAGCTAGTTTTATCTCTAACATGCATAGAATCATTCCTTTAGCAATAAACCATAATTATCACAACTTCAAACATATTAAACCATCATCATACAGTAGTACTAAACTCAGATTAGTGGCTGAATCATGAACCTCACATAATTGCTTAAAATCACATTTTAAGTACAAGTAAGATACTAATATCCGTAAAATCTTTGCAAAGCCTTAAAACTCTTTTAAAAACTAATTCTTTTTGTTAATCTTGAAAGAAATTTTAGAACTAAATCAGTAGCTTATTTAAAATCACTTTAGGCCTACCTTAATCATGAGGCCGATTTATACATTGAAAGAATCTTTCATGATTAAAATTTTCACTTAAGATAAAAGGAGCAAGTCTTGAGCTTTAGAGATTTAGGTGATAACTAGAATCATAAACATGCTATGCAACCTCATTTTAATCTTGTCTTTATAAGGTGATAACTTGGAATTATAAACATGATATGCAAGAAACTTGTGGAGTTGCATCTGGACTAGTGGAGGGAGAAGAGAATCTTAAGAAAGGAGCGGCGGAGTCCACATGGACCAATGAAGGGAGAAAAGAATTCTTATTACATCTTATTAAGCTCCAAACTCAAGACTTTTTAAAGAATGAATTCTTTGACTCCAATAATCTTAAGGAAGCTTTAGAGTTTTTATTACCATGGTTCCAACTTTGCTTGTGATACTTGGGCAAGTCTTTGAGCTCTAGGATCTTTAGGTGATGACATAAAATAAACATGTCATGCGTTGATTCTTTTAGCCATTATAAAATAAAGTGAGAGCATAAAATAAATATGAGATGCATCCTCTTTATTATCTTTGAAGATTAAGTGACAACTTGAAACATAAACATGAAATGCAAGCTTGGAAATTTAAACATGAATATGCAAGTTCATTTATTCATTCTTGAGAATTTAGTGATGACATAGAAAGTAAACATGATTATGCAAGGCATAAACTTAAACATGGATGCAAGTTCATTTTATTTCTTTACTAGAGCTCCTTCAAGACTTTAGAGAAATATAAATTCAACCCAATATATCTTAGCAAGACAAAGTGAAAAATACATCTTTCAAGTTCTAAACTCAAGATCTTTATTTTTACATCATAAAAACATCATTCTTTAAAGTTTTGCATCAAGTGGAATTTTCAAGCTTTAGAGGCCTAACTTGTGATGGATTTACAACCAACACTCAAGGTCCTCATCATCAAGCTATCATCATATTCCCATATAGGCCTTATGGCCGAAATGTTCAAAGGAAAAGAAAGAAGAAAACCAAATGGAAAAGCTAGAGAAAATCCATGAAATCATCATTTTGAACCAAGAACAACACTTAGCAAAGCATAGAAATAAGCTTAAAGACAACTCCCTACCTAATTTGATTTGAAGGAAAGGAAGAGAACTTGGTTTCTTGGAGTGAAATGAAAGAAAATCTCTTTGAGAAATTGAAGAAGAAGTTTCAGCCAAGGGGGAGGAGGAAAGAAAGCTTTTTGTGCTTCTAAAAACTAGAAATTGTAAATTATGAGCAAGGCTTCTAAGACTCCTTAAGCATGCCTATTTATAGAGATTTTGGAGCTCATAAATGGACAAGAAAAGGAGGAAAGTCTGACCAAATTTGAGGAGGAAACAAGGAAGAAAAATCATCTTGTTTGGTGGCTTAAAACATGGAATCATGTTTTCATGGTTCCTTGTTTTCATACCTTGGTTTTTGTGCATTCTTTGACAAATTTTCTGATGCATTATGGACCAATAATTTCATGCATTACAGCCCATGGAAGAGGAAATTTGTGTGTTCCATGTATTATTTAGGTGTAGGCAAGGTATTCTGCAAATTAGAGAATTTACAATTAAGGGCTTAGGTGAATTAGTAAGCAATTTGAGTGTTTTTAAGCAATTTTAGGTTCTAATCAATCTAAATAAATAATTTTGACTCTAGATTAATAATTAGAATTTAATAAGCTTTAATTTGAGCCTAATATTGCTTAGGTTTCGTTAGACGAATCAAAAATCTCAAAATTTGCAAAACTTACAAAGAAGGGGCAAAATGGTCATTTTACTTAAAAATTGCCCGAGACCACCCGAGCTTAACCAATGGTTAATCATAGCTTAAAAACATGTTTTAAAACATTTTAGTGAGGTTCGGCTAGCGGCACAATGAGTTAAAACAACCGAGGGCGTTTTGGTCATTTCGCGTCGAGCTCAAAATTAGGATTCTTCTCCTCTATTAACACACATAACACAAACAATCCCTTATTATCATCAAAACATCCCCTTGAGGACGGGTGGGGCCCACGATCCTCATTTTCTGAGTAAAATAACCTCAGGGCATTTTGGTCATTTTACACGTACAGAAATTCGGGTTTGCAACTTTCACGAATTGCTCCTAACCTTTCTTCTAATGTTATATTCCTTTATTGAGGATTGTTTGGTCTCAAATTATATGAAAAATTACCTAGGGTAATTCGGTAATTCTACGACAGGAAAAATTATAGTAAAAATTGGGGTGTTACACTACACGAGCAAACCTTTTGCGTCACTTTCTCTCTTTGCGTCTCTCGCTATGGGTGCTCTCGCCACCTCCTGAGCAAGAGCGCCCTCTCCATTCTCAAGGTAATAATCCATTCTCCATTCCTTTCATGAACTTTATTTTCAAAGTTGTGCTTTGTAACAAAAATGGATGGAAAGCAACAAAAATATTGTTCGTTCTTTAATTTGCTAATAATTGGTAAAATTATTTCTAAAATTAAGCGTGAACAATTTTTCTTTGTATAGAAAACACTTGCTATTTATCTATATATCATGATTAGTTATTAGTATTTATTTTGAAGTTATTAATTTAAGTAATTTATTTTTTACAGACGGCAAATTCGGAGAATTTCTTTGGCAAGGCATATTATTCTTTTGTCTCTTTTAAGGTAAGTAATTGTTTCTTCTCCTTATTTAATTATATTTTTATTAGGATAGAGATTTATGATTTCTAAAATAGAGTTGTAGGAAATTGGGATTGCATGACTGGAGAAGTGCAAAGGTCCTTCCTCGACTTATTTGTATTGTTTGCGGGAGTTTGATTATTATGTGGACATTGCAGGATATGCATGTTGTGATGTTATAAGGGGATGTGCTCTAGAACGATTTTAGGATCTTTAAATGTTTGTTTGATTGTATTGTCTAGTTTATTTGACTAGGTTAATCCTGATATATGTATATATTGAAATTAATTTTTTGGGATGTCTTAGTTTCAGGGAGGTTTTGTCAAATTTGTTTTCAATTTAAAGAATGAAATCTTAATTTAAAGGGGATGCCGAAGTTTTGTTAAGTTAAAGAGCACAAATTATTTATTAAAAAGATTTTTACTTTTAGAAGATGATTTGTTTAGAGACATTTTTTTAATTAAATAAGATGTTAATTTTTAAAACTTTAAATGAATTTGTTAGGTTAAATTATACATTTAAGAACCATGATTCCTGAACAGACTATGGATGTATGACATGTGCACCCAGTTTTATGGGAAATCAAACCTAAATTTTACACAGGAGTTGAACTTATAAGGTAGCTTGTTAGAGGACAATTTATGAATGAGCAAACAGTTAGGTATCCCTGTGCTATGTTTAAATGTAGGAAATATTTTGATATGGACACCATTAGGTATCACCTGATAAGGATGGTTTTATGGTGGATTATTGGGTTTGGATTATGCATAGGGAAGTTGCTATACACAATTTTGAAGATGCTAGTGTTGAAAATACATATGTTAGAGGTAGTTCAAGTAGAGTTAATATTGGTGAGCATGTTATGGGAAATATTAATTAGGAAAATACTTTAGACGATATGAGGAAATGATTTATGATGCAATTAGGTCCCAAATTCATGCAGATTATGAACCTTCTATCGAGGCTCCTAATACCGAGGCTGAGAAATTTTTCTCTATATTGGAGGTTAAAGGCACCTCTATATGAAGGGTGTGTGCACTCTCGAGTTATCTCAATGGTTAGGATGTTAGCTATAAAGTCAAAAGCTAATTAAAGTCAAAATTTGTTTGGCCATGGGCAACATTGATGAGTGAGATTAGTCCACAACCTAGTTCTATTCCAAAGGATTTCTATTAAGCCAAGAAATTAGTTTTAAAACTTAGGCTAAAATTAGAAAAAATAGATTGTTGTTTGAAGGGATGCATGTTATACTACAAAGATGATGCATACTTAACCCAATGCAAATTTTGTGAAAGCCCTAGGTTCAAACTAAAAAGATCTAGAAATGGAAGATATAAGGATGTTCCCTATAAAAGAATGCACTATTTGGCCCTAATTTCAAGGTTAAAGAGGTTGTATGCTTCAATAAGTTCAGCACCTCACATGAGATGGCACTTGAGAATAAGAGAAATGATGGTGTCATGACCCACCCTTCCCATGGTGAAGCCTGGAAACACTTTTACCAAACTTATCCTTATTTTGCTGAGGATCCTAGGAATATTAGGTTGGGGCTTTGTGTAGGACTTGTCTCAATAATCAAGTTTTCAAACCCTATTCTTGCTAGCTTGTGGTTGTTACACCTTACAATCTCCCTCCTAAAATGTGCATGAAAGATCCTTACATGTTTTTAACTTGTATAATCCCTGGCCCGATAATCCCAAAGCCAAGATTGATGTTTACCTCCAACCATTGATTGATAAGCTTAAAGAGATATGGTATTTAGGTGTACAAACTTATGATATTTCCACAAAACAAAATTTCTTGCTGAGGGCATCATTGATGTGGACTATCAATGATTTCCGGCCATGGAATGTTGTCAGGTTGGATGACGCAAGGAAAATTGGCATGCCCAATTTTATATGGAAAATACAAAGGCATTCACATTGAAACATGGTCCTAAAAACTCATGGTTTGACTGTATTGGAGATTTTGGACCTTGATCATGAATTTAGGGGTAAGAATGACGTGTTTAAAAAGAAGATGATTAAACGTGATGAGCCTCCGATGAGGCTAAGCGATAACCAGGTTTGGCATAGAGTTAGAGGCTTTCCAAAGATAACTGAACTGGGTAAATCCATACGATTTCCAGGATATGGGGTAGATCATAATTGGACCAAACAAAGTATATTTTAGTAGTTGCCTTATTAGGGGATAATCTAGTTCATAAATGTAAAAAAATGTGTATGATAATATCATAAACACTATGATGGATAATTGATAAGACTAAGGACAATGTGAAAGCAAGGAAAGATTTAGCAAAGTATTGTAAGTTACTCGAGTTGAGTTTATAGAAGTTGCTAAATGACCGTGTGTGTATTGAAGGCCAGTTACACACTAACTTCTTTAACAAGTTGTGGGTAGGTGGATGCAAGAGTTGAGGATGCTGACGGTTATGCCTCAAACTTGGGTAGATGTGTCAATGTTGCACAAGGACAATTTGTTGGCATGAAGAGTCATGATTTCATGTATTTATGGAGTGTTTACTTCCTATTGCATTTAGAGAATTACCTCTCCCTGTTTGGAAGCCATTGACGAGTTGAGTCAATATTTTAGAGACCTATGCTTGTCCATTCTAAGGGTTGAAGATCTCTTAATTATGGAGAGAAACATCCTATAATTTTTGTAAATTAGAGAGAATATTTCCTCCTGTTTCTTTGATTCCATGGAGTACTTGCCTGGACACTTAGCATACAAAGCACGAGTATGTAGGTCGGTTCAATATAGATGGATGTATTCGTTTGAAAGAAATATTGGAAGTTTCAAGAGAAATATGAAAAAATAGGGCTCAGGTATAAGGTTCCATATGTAAGGCATATATCTCTAAGGAGACATCTTTCTTTTGTTCATATTACTTTGAGCCCATGTTCAATCTAGACAAACGAGGGTTGGTCGAATAATATGGGGGTGAAAGTTCAATTCAACATACTTTGTCTATATTCAATTAGCCTAGATGTGCTCCTGGAAAATCCAAACCCTATTGGCTATTAAAGAAAGAGAAACATGCTGCGCATTTGCATGTCTTAATCAACTGAAGAAGTGCAACCATTTAAAATGTGAGTGATATCAATGTATCACTTTCAATTGTTTATGAATGATGACACAAATGACACAAATCAAATCTTATTTTACTTGCAATGTTTAATTTATAGGTATTTTGAACAAGTTGATGAGCGACATACCCTTGAACAATTTCCAGCATGGCTCATATCCTTTGTATGTGACCTAACTATCTAGTAACCATTTGATCCAACATCACACACATGTTCTAGTTGTCATCTTTTGTGTTGATCTTTTAATTTCAATTATTCATGTAGGTGTTTGATAAAAACAATAATGTTTCATGTCCTTATTTATAAAATTTGGCTTGGGGTCCTGCTAACAAAGCAAATAGTTGGCCAATGTATTATGTGAATAGATATAAGTTTCATACATTTGAATAGGGTAAGGGAGAGCAAAGACAATAGTGGAGTTTGTGTCAGAGGGATGTAGGCAGTGAGGAGGATGATTGGTATGGAGTAATCAAACAAATATTAGAGATTGAATATGTGGGTGATGGACCTAAAAATTGATAGTGTTGTTTAGTTGTGATTGATATGACCTAAGACGTCCTGCAGAACATGCATATACAACCAATATAAAATTACCAAGATAAATCATACTAAGAGATATGGTGCATATGATCCTTTCATCATTGCTCAGAATGCAAGATAGGTATATTATGTATCATACCTTGGAAAGTGTAGAAAGGATTAGAAGATGGTCATGAAAACTAAACCTAGGTCGAAGAACTACCTTACGATGCTTTTCAAGTGAATGATTCCAGCCCTTTCAGATAGTTGTTAAGACAGGAACATTGCCAAGTTTACATTATGATTCAGGTGAGGTTGAGATAATTCACTCTTCCAAGCACCAATTAGTGAGTGAACACAACGAAAGAGATGGTAGTGATGAAGAGGATAAGGAAGATGAGTTTGAGGATGATGTTGAGACTGAGAATGATGAAGATAGTCCTCAACTTTCAGATTAAATGTGATGTGTCTAGTCTTATACTTATTACATCTTTTATTTTAAATTATCATATTATTTGATTTTGCATACATTGTTATTTCTTTTTCAGATATGGCACCAAAAGCGAAAAGCAAGGGCAAAGGAAGGTGTCCCAAATAATCAGACAATCACCCCCCAGTCAGGCATTTACCAGTCTCACACATCCACTTCTATCCCTTCCATGCCACCACCCCATGTGGTGCTTTCACCTCCACCACCATCGCCAGACCCCCCCACCCCAACACACGACTCACAGGGGGGTGATGAAAGCGGGGTAGTTGGTGGTTCCTAGGAGGTAATCAGGACATGGGTCCACATGGAGAAAGGGTAGAGCTTGTACGTCTTGATAAGAAAAGGTAAGTAATTTAATTGTTCAATTCATGAATCTTGTTGTAATAATTTGAACAATTTCTTAACATATAATAACATTGTTTTGTACTATTTGCTATGAAGTTGGCATCCAAATGCACAAGCCATGCATGAGGTGACACACACCATCCAGAAATTGTATGATAGGCCGATTCAGTCTTTCAAGCTGACAAAGGATGAGAACTGTTGTTTATTGAGTGGAAGGTAAAATAAAATAATTATTACGAAAATGTTTCAACATCCTTTAGAAACTACTTTCAATTACCTTTTTTTTTTCACTTCCATGTGTAGAACCACTTCATCATCCATTCCAAAGATGAAAATTTCATGTTTAAGCTCTTCAAATCCAAGGGCATATAGGCTGCAAGACATGTACATCGACATCGAGAAATGCAACGAGACCCCAAGTGGATAACTGTGTAGCCTAGACTATTTGTGGCAATCCTGGAGAAGCTAGAAATTTAAAGATAAGTCTTTGAAGTTTAAGGCAAGCAAAGCATCAAAAGGGTGGATCCGTTCATTGTGGTGGTTCTACTATAGAGACTATGTGTCACCTGATGGTTTAGTCATTATTTTAAACATTTTTTAAATTCATTTTGTTAAATTTATATTTTCACTTACTATTGTTTAACATGTTTCACTCAAATTGCAGGCTCCGAGTTGAAGAGGCAACCCACATGAAGTGAGTTGTTTAGAAAGACTCACACGCAAGAAAAGAAAACATAGGTCGATCCTCGCTTAGAGAACACTTGGGTATATATGTTCTGAGCACTTATTATTTGTATATATATTTGATAGAGGTTTAATTAATTTTATTTTGTTATAGCATGCCTATGAGTAGCGCTATTAGGAGGCTACGAGTGGGAGCAAAGGATCGCAACGGTGAGGAGTGCCCACCGATTAATGAGGACTGGTTGTGGTAAGAGGTAGTTGGCGATCCTTACAGGAACCGCATCTATGGCATAGGTCATTTTATGTGAGTAATTTGTCCTCTGCCTCTATCACTGGACATCTACAAGCATTGGGTCCATTGCCGAAGATGATGAGGTCTGCGAGCAAGTTCACTTGCTCAATGCGAACTTCATCGTATACAAGAGCAAGACGGAAAACAGTGCTCAGTGGCAAGAGAATGCAAAAAAGATTGCGAACAAGGAAAAGGCCATGGACATGGACATGAAGATGAAGAAAAAGATGGTATCTTTGTGAAAGAAGATGCAGGAGGCTTTTGCATGGCCAGGATGCCTATGATAATGATGATGCTACTGCGACTTCTCCTAATCTGAGCTCTTGTTTTATCTTTCTTTATTATATGTTGAACTTTTGAAATTGTGTTGTATACTTTCTAACATTTTTATTTATTTTATATTTTGAACTTAAATTTGTTGCATTTATTATTTATTAGGATTTTTTATTATTAAATATATTTATGTATTTATAATTAGCTTTAAATAAAAAATATACTCTTAAATGATTAGGCAACACATAAAGTATAGAATAATTATTTTTAGAAAATTACCAACGGATTTTTCGCGTAAAATAATTAAATTAAAATTCTAAAATTTTCGATGAAAAAATCCTGTTGGTAAAATAAAAAATGTAAAAATTAAATAATTACCGATGGATTTTTCTTTTAAAACTGAATATTTAAAAAAAAATGCAAATTTAACAATTACCGAGTTTTTTCGTTGATAATTATGAAATTTCGATAATTTTTCATTCCTGACGAATTTTGCTAACGATTTTGTTATGCTCATTACCGATGGAATTTTGTACAAAAAATCCGTCAGGAATTCTGCGAAAATGCGTCGATAATGATTTTTGACTACGTTATTACCAGGGATCAAAATCCGAAAAATCGTTGAAAATGAAAATTTTCGTCTGTAATATAAAAAAAATATGTCAACAAAATCTGTCCTAATAGCTTTTTTTTTTTAGTGCTTCTTCTTGACATTTTGCACTTGATCTAAAACTCATGTACACTAAACTATACTCAAAAGACAAGTTAAAAGCAAATGCTTAATTATAATTTATTCCTAAAATCATTGCAACATTTGATGATTCTATCAAACATACACAATGAAAACTACATCAAAATCATAAGTATTGACATCAATAACTCAGTTAAAGTTATGTAAAAAGTTAAGGTTTGGTAGTAAGATAAGTGGCATAAATACCCCTTATCAACTACCCATTCAAAAATGCCCATGGCTCCAAGGCAATGAAACGTATTTTATGAGCGTCTTCTTCATCTACAAATATTTGATTATAGCCTGAATGGCCATCCATAAATGAAAGAATTTTATTATTAGCAGTAGAATCAATTAACGAATCTGCAACAAGCATTACATACTCCTCTTTCGCGAGTGACCAAAATTAAATTTCTATAATCTATACAAATTCTAACTTGGCCATCTTCTTCATTATAGGAACTATGTTAGCTAACCATTCTACATATCTTGCAATTGTAATAAAACCAGTCTTCAATAGGCATTCTATTTCTGACTTTATCTTTAGTAGTAGCTGTGAATTGAACCATCTCAAATGTTGTCTATAAGGCTTAAATCTTGGTTTGATTGGTAACCTGCTAAACTAGTCGCCATAAGCTTGGTATCTCATGGTAATCTCATGCAATGCAATCTTATATCCGTGTTATCAATGTGACAGCTGATCATAGTTCTTCTTATTCAATAAGTTGCTGATTTTGGTCATTCTAGGTTCTACCATAGTGTCCAAGTTCACCTCACTGAGTGGATCTTGTGATTCAAAAGTGGTGCTTCTCTTTGGATAGCGCCGTTGTAGGGCACTATTGTTCTAATTCTTCTTGATCCTCTCAGCTAACTCTTGTTGGAAAGTGATTATTTAATGCGATTCTCAATAGAATATAGAATCAGCTATTGTAGGACGTCCTAAGCTTGTTACTCAGTTGGTCATCTATTGTCATGTCATCAACCCTGGGGTGGCCTGTATAATTCAATTTGAAATCCACAGTTAGTAATGTGGACTTTTTGTATTGGATCACTCAAAGTGAACTCAGAAAAGCAAATTTAGGGTGATAACAATCCGCTTCAATTACTTTTACATCAGCTGAGAAAGGCTTTTAGTCATCTTCCACTACCTCAATCTTTCCTTCATTCTAGAACATGAGTTGCTGATATAAGTAGAGGGGATTGCGTGGTTAGAGCGAATCTAATCCATTCTTAGTAGCAGGACATACCCTAGTTTTGCATCTACCACAAAGAACACAATTAGGGTGGTTTTGCTACCCACTATTAACTCAGCTACATAGAAACCCATTGCTTTGGTGCTTTCCCCTACGAAGTTAGTCATTTGATATTAGCCTCTTATCTCTTTTAAATCGATAACTGACTTTCCCAACTTCTTCAAAATCCCTATGGCATTATGTTCATGATGGCACCCCTATTAATGTGTACTTGAATGATCAATTACGTGTGCCTTGATGTACAGTGGTTTCTAGTGCCTTGTGTTGTATGGCTTTCCAAACCTTATTAGTACTTCATTAGTTGGTGAAGGCTCTTTCCTATCATCACCTAATGTAGCCCATTCTGCTTCTTCGACTATCACATCCCCCTCTAGTTGTTGGAAACCTTATCCTTCTTCAGCGAACTCTTTAAGGAGGAGCCCTATGGTTACTATTAGATTTCCTTTCCCTTTTAGGTCCTTTGTTTGCTCATAGCCCCTATTTTTGTAGCCATTTCACAAGGATTTAGTGGTTGTATTTTTTATACCACTGACCTTAAAGCGGTTAGGAGAAAGATCAAAAGCTCTCACTACTTGGAATGGCATGTCCTCAAGCCAATCTACCACCTCCACCTTATGGGAATATTTTTGTGCTTCAGGATGGTAGGGACTATCTTGAAATGGCTATAGATCTATAGGCACACTTCCATTTCCTGACCATTCCATAGTTGAAGCTCCTAATGGAGGGTTGATGAGACACATTATGTGTTATGAATCCATTCTCTTCATAATAGGATGGAATAGAAGGTAGGGGCATCTATTATAACAAAAAAATTCATTATGTGGCTAGTCTCCACCACAATTTGGTTATGCATGCTCCCACAAGCATCATGGTTTGTCATGTGAAATTTGTCAAGGTTGTGTTTGTTGTGTGCAAGGCTTTCTCATTTTGACCAACCTGCTGAATTGTGGTGAAGACTATCAGATTAAAAAGTGATCAGAGATACTAGAACTAGGCTAAAGATATGTTCAACTGAGTTACTTAGATATAGAGAGGTTGATACCTTGCCTTCACCCCAGCTACCCCTCTATAGGTGATGACCCTTAACTCAGGGTTGTGGAACCTATTCTAGGAGAGTTCCTTCCTCTTCTAGCCTTTGTTGATAGCCTTCATTGTCTTGGAAGGTTATTAGGCCTATTCCCACTAATTTTGGACCTATGAGATCTTCACGTAACTTTAACAAATCATCAGCATTAAAAAGGTCATACAGGATACATGTTCTTCTTCCCTTATGAACTCCATCGGTTGGGCTAGCATTTTATACACAATTATTTGTAGGACTAGGGAGACCACCATCTTGTTTAATTGTTTGTACAAGTCAGGAGTCTCTACTTTCCTAGGTGAAGTTAAGGGGGATATTATAGGATCCCTTGCTACAATTTTTGCTTGTCCCAACATCTTAACCATATTCTTTAACTTCTAACTTGCTCTCTTACACTGCAACCTTATTTTCTAGGATTTGGACAACTAACCATTAGTTGTGAGGTCCTTCTTTTTTCTACTTAGGATGTTGGATAATGGCTTACTCTCCCTTGTTTGCTTTAACTTTGGGTTTCTATATTTTCTTGTTTTGGCATCCTACATACTAGTTATCTTCATAGTGATTTCCTTTCCCTTGAAGTTCATTTCATCATTCTTTTTTATTCTTTGGGCAAAGCGCTATTTATGACTTTTAGGAGTATAGTCTTTACTTCCCTTGGGGCTTTCCTCTATTATTGTTTCTTAGGGCTTCCTAACTATTGGCTAACGTGAGGCCTTGGCTTTGGTGTCTCATGTAGATACTTTAGCCCGTGGGTAGCTAGGGCTTTTCCTTCTTATGGGATTCTAGAGAAAAATACAGCCTATCAAACACAATGGAGTTTGGCGGCCGTGGCCTTAGTTCGTGATCCATCCTGGCTTTGGATTTGGGTCTCATTTTAACTCAAAGGCTTTCTTCTCTACTTGCTTGGTCATTTTTTCTCATGTTTTGTGAATTTTTTCTTCCTAGTTCATGATTTTCTCACCTCAACATCTTATTCCTCTTCTTCAAATGTTATGGAGATCATATTAACTTATGATAAAAAGGATCTGTATTAATAATCATGGTCCATGTTTTTTTCTCAGTTAGTTTAAACCTCCCTCCTTAATTGCTTTCTAGATAATGCTTGAAAGTGTTGCAACTATTGGTGAAATGGGTATAAGCAATATGCCATTTACAATATTTGATATTTTGCACTTTTTCCAAAGATGGTGGTTTTGTGCCATTGAGGAATTTGATCTGCTTGTCTTGATCAGATAGTCAAAGATTTGATTAGCCTTTATAATATTAAACAAATATGACTCCTATTTTTCTAGTTTTAGCTTTTTCATTCTCCTTAACTAGTGTAGGAGGACATGTATAGGGCTTGCCCCTTAGAATTCGGCTACCATATCCTCAACTGATAGAGTAGCCTCTTCTACTCGTCCTTCAGTTTCCTCGAGTAAGTCATATTCCACAATAGCCACAATCTACGATCATCTTGGCCCTCCCTTTGTGCACACCTCTGTTCTTTCTAAATGATGAACAATTCCATTTTGGAGCTTCTAAGAAGCTGGTCTAGATTAGAGTATTCTATCATGATTAATTTTTCCTTGAGTAGAGGGTTCATGTTATTCGCAGCTATAGAGGTGCATTAAGCCTTGGGTACATGGAAATTATAGCGTCTTAGTTTGCCAAAATTTCCAAAAATTTAGTAACTAGTTTGCTCGTCTTTTTTTATCCATAAGTTCCAAGATAAAAGTCTCAGGTTGGGGGCTATAAAACCTATCATGGAAAATCCTTTCACCTCATCCTAGTTTTGTACTGAGTTGGGTGGCATAGAAGAATACCATGAAAAAGTCGTGCCTATGAGGGATAACTGAGGCTAGCCTCCAACAATCATTTTGACTAGCCTCTGCACATTACGTTATGAAATGGCTCATGTGTTCCATGGTAAATTTGCCATCCTCTCTAGAAAATATTGTGAAATCAGGTGTTCTAAATCCTCCAGGGAATGGCACTCAGTCTACGTAGTTAGGGTAAGGCTTCTTATACCCTGGACATTCTAAGAGTCTCAATTGGACACCAAGGTAACGTCTCATAGTTTCAACTATGGTGTGGGGATCCATTGCTAGGGGCAAAAGGTCATATATCCCCTGATATGATCTATTTGCCCTTTCCTATGGTAATCCCTTTTGTGGTTGTATCGGTTAAGGATTAGGTTCAAAGTTTCCACAAAGGTAATATATTGGAGGATGAGGTTTTGCCCCTGAACCCTATAAGGTTGTTGCGCATCCAAAGGGCACCCATAGATAGGTGGAGGAGATGGTGGTGTTTGCTAAGGAGTTTCTACCATTGACTGACCCATTAGCCTAAGATTTGCCCCTTAGTTATATCTCAAATGAGCTACTTTGGAAGGTCCCATAGTTTCAATTCTAATAGATGAATTAGGGTGATATGCTTGGCTACCCTCAATACCCATAGGAAAGATGATTATTGACTACCTCCTTGAGGATATGGACGTTACCATACTTCAAGAGGTGCTGCCATGCCCGTTATATGGCATTCGTCCTATAGTAAGTCCCACCATAGTACCGTTCTAGCTTAGGATTACGGGTCAACTTCCTTGACTTAGTGTCAAGGTAGTTTGTAGGATGTTAAGAACCATTGGCCTCAAAATGGCCCCAGCTTAGTCAATAATTGATACATCAAATCATGTATCCCTTCATTGATTTTCCTTTTGATGAAGGATATCGTTGTCACTATAACTTGACCTTAGCTTTCCTCCTTCACAAAGGAAGCTGGTGTAGATTGGGTGGCCATGAGTGATCTAATTAGGGTGACAATCTGGCTTTCCTATGCTAGGGCAGTGTGTTGAGATCCTATTATGCTATTCAACTGCACCAAAGTCGTTAATGGCGTTGATGGGACAAGGATAGTCTGAGTTACAAATGGCGCACCTGCATAGAGGTAGTGTTTTTGTGGTCCCACAATGCTAGTCGGCTATACTAATGCCGTCACCACCGCCAAAAAAGAGGGATAAGCTGAGTCATAATGGCTGGAGATGGTGGCGGCAGCGACCTTGGACTGGAAGGAAAGCCGCCTAGATATGTCATAGGCTGACTTGTGCTTGTTGAAGTCGTAGCACGTGGCCGAGGTCGTGGTATAGAAGTCATATTAGCCTTTCTTCCTAACCTCAAATTCATCACCAAGTATGATCCAAACCAAGAAATGAGAACTTCTTAGAAACTGATCTTGAAAAATCCGCGAGCGTGACAAAATATGTTTGATCCAAATTTAATCGGTGAAGATTGATTTGATCAATTAATTCAAACATATAAGAAGCCTCGTGAAATAAGGCAATTTTTACTAAAGTTGGAGATTAAAACTCTAGCCTATAGGTTCTCAAATCACTATAGAAAGACTTTGGAAAAAATTAGACTAAGAGAAGTAAAATTGGAAAAATGATTTGAAAAGAATGAATACAAGAAGTAAAGGTTGTAAAATCTATAAAAATAAATAGTTAGATAAGTAGAGATTATCATGTGTCCTTTTTACACATAAGTTCTCTGATTTATAGTTCATTAGCTTAGCTATGTATATGATTGTAGCCATTCCTATTTTTAAGTAGACACTACTCTTGCATGTTTCTCTAATTGTAGCACTACTTCACTACGCTGGACTAATACATCTTCAATCACAAGCCCATTTTTCCGTTGTTTCCCCTTTATTGGGCATGCGTTTCTTTCCATCAAGCCCATATCTTATTCATAGCCCCGTAACCTTCGACTATTTTATTTTGGGCCTACACGAGTTGGCCCAACAATTTTGGTTATCCAACACATCCATTCATTGTTAATTGGTTCAAAAATTTTGATATTTATCTTTTTAACAAGATTTTGAAATTGGGTATTATGAATTGAGAAAACAGTGCAAAGTGGAATTTACCTCTCAGATTATCATTATTTTTTTTTTTTTCCGTTTTACTCTTTTGGTATCCTAGATCGAACTCGTTTAGTTGAATTTTAAACCAAAAAATGTAGTGAGTTTTCAAGTACTGAATTAACCCGGTTCGGAACCGGGCCTAAAGTTCTAAACCGTTGAGGCCACCATCACCATATAATAAAACCGAAGCCAAGAGATTCACATGAACGAAAACTCGACCGCAAACGGAGACGAGAAACTGACCCGCCCCTCCCCCGCAATTCTCTGTAACCGCCAGTGGGTCCCACCGATGGACGCGGGAGCATCTGCCTCCTCCGCCGCGGCGGAGGATCAGTCACCGGCAGCCGCCATATCGCAGTGGAAGTTCGAGGTATCCCGCAAGTACCAGCACCTCCTGGACAAAACGACGCCGCACATGCTGCACCGGTGGCTGGGGACCCTTGCCGTGGGCTTCATTTACGTGTTGCGCGTGTACCTCGTGCAAGGCTTCTACATCGTGTCGTACGGCCTCGGAATCTACATCCTTAACCTCCTGATCGGGTTCCTGTCCCCTCAGGTGGATCCCGAGATTCAGGAACTCTCCCATGGCCCCACACTCCCCACCAGGGGCTCCGATGAGTTCCGCCCCTTCGTTCGCCGCCTCCCCGAGTTCAAGTTCTGGTACGTAACGTTCCCTTACCGCCCCCCCATGTGTTTTTGTTTTGTTTGACTTTTGCTTCTAGGGTTTCGTTGGCATGATTCTGCTGCGGTCTCAAGTTGAGAAATGAGATGATGTGGTTGGATCTTGGTTGAAAAATAAGAATCTGTGTGTGTGTTTTCGGATTAGTTTTTTATCAGTTGAGAATAACTCGTGAGAAGCTTTTGAATGAAAATGATTATTGATTCATTTCTCACCCAAATAGTCAAAAGTAAGCATGCTTTAAGTTTGTGATGAGTTCTGGTTGAATCGGTGTGCTTTTTGTTCTAGTCTAATGGTATGTTCTGTTTTTTGAGGACGTGGAATATTGGGGATGGGACATAGTAGGGTCTAACCGGAATTATAGGAGAACCCAAATCAAAACCCTTCTTCCAGTGATAATTGTTGGTGTTCAAAACAACTTATAATCTGACCGGGGCATGAGGCTTTTAAAAAAAAAATTGATTTTTTCGGTTATGATTAATCTAAACAAGACATGTCTGATCTGCAACTCCAAGTTACCATGATAAGCTTTACCCTTAGGTGCGCTGGTGTTTTCTTACTGAAGCACAGGTACTTCAAAAAACCTGCCGCACCTGTGCTGGACACTTTGATGGCACCAACAATTTGGCGACATGTGGACACATGTCAAAGACGTGTTCTGCACTGACACTCACTGACACTTCATCTCTCAATCTCTAGAGCCCCCAGCAACAGTTTCACTCAGGGGAACATGACGATGAACTCCATGTCCATTGTGCAACTTTTGTTTTTCAATTTTTCATAGTTGAAAACTTGTGTAGATTTTTTTAATTCTTGTATTTTTTTGGGTCAATTCTTGGTTATAGGCTGTTTTCCTACTATAAGTATGCTTTGATCTGTTATTTGTTATCGTAGCATATTATTTTTGGTTCTATTATGCAATGTATTCTAGCCGCATTTATCCTATATTTTTTAAAAATCATTGTATCCTCGTATCTATGTTGTGTTGTATCTGTGTTGCATGTCATACCCATGTTTCATAGGCTGTAAAGCTGAGAATGTGAGGAGTTAACTACCGTTAGATCAATAATTACTATTGTGTGGGTCTCATCAAGTGATATAAGGGTGGTTAGCCCTTTACTTTCTCATTTTACAAACATCCTCATTTTAGAGCATTTAAATCCCTTCTTGCTGTACATCAAGGTCATCCTCTCCACTAGGTCTTTAACAAATGTTGGGAGATGGGACAATTACGTGCCTATAAGTATAACATAAGTAAGCTGCGCTACACAAATCATCAAGATGCTCAATGTGATGTGCAAAAGATAGCCTTAACAGATGTATTGTTGTGCTCTGTTGGAATTTGTGGAGTTAGTAAGTTACTAAGATTGTGTTATTTTAAGTGTTATGTGTTCTGTAAAATTATAGGGTTATTTAAATGAGCAATTGTAATCATGTGTGAACCTAAAGAAATAGACAAGTGAAGTGGGCTAATAGATTTGATCTGTCAGTTCAATCCTAACAAATCTAAATTTTCATTCACGCAAAATTTGAATCATGTTGAATTCCCTCAGTAGAAAATAGCATTACATTCTATCTGTGACACTTATGAGCTCTGAAAAGGAATATTGATGGATCTTTTCTTGCACATTTTGTTTGCTTGTTGTCAATGTATATTGCATATTACTTGCTTTGTTATTTTAACAATAGTAGGTTTTACAGTGTTGTGTACTTGCATTCACTTAATTACATGAAGCTAGTGGCATTTTTCAACATAAAAAGGTGCTATTTGGATCTTCTTCTCTTGGGTTTTTGTTGCTTCTGAAACTATCTCTTCTTACTTCAACCTAGGAAAGAAATTATCTATCTTGGCATGCAGATATTGCTTCTACTAAGCTGCTTATTTTTCCTTTGTGGACAGGTACTCAATCACGAAGGCATTCTGCATTGCATTTGTGATGACTTTCTTCAGTGTATTTGATGTTCCAGTATTCTGGCCAATACTCCTCTTCTATTGGGTGGTCCTATTCACGCTTACCATGAGGAGACAGATATCACACATGATCAAATACAGATATGTACCGTTCACATTTGGGAAACAGGTAAATTTTAATTTCTGTACCTCTGAAATTGTCATTAAGATGTTGGAAATGGATAGTCTAAAATGAGAATCCCTCTAAAGTGAAAATGAGGAGGTTATCACCATTGGATCAATTTATGGGACCCACACATCAAGCATTTTGTTAATCCAAAGGTGGAAACTCCCTCACTTTCTCACTTTAAAGAGATTCTCACTAAGAGGATCCAAATCCTAAGATGTTGTATGGCTGTTAGTCCATTCAGTGATGTCTTTAATATGACTACATGTTTGTCTCTGATGATAAAGCTCTGGTTTTGTCAATTTTACTTTTAGCGCTATAATCGAAAGAGAGCATCAGCAGAAAGCACAAGCCTTTCAGAGGACTGAAATGTTCCAGGTTAATTGAACTTAATTATTCATTTGACACAAAGCCACAACTGGCTTGGTATCATTTGCAGTATATTTTAACAGCTGGAGCAATCTCTGTCGTGGGGAAGAAGGTTGCTTTGGGGTCTAGTGTGGACTACTGGATGTTCAATAGAATTCCCAGATGAACAATTGTTTGGTAGTGCTGATTTAGCTTTTGGGGAGATTTTGGGGTTTCTGAGGGCTCTATCTTTACCTCAAATATTTTTTCTTTATTTTCTAGTTGGATATAGGTGGGAAAATGCGTCTTATTGCTGAATTCGTTGTCAAATAACAAGAAGTTTAGGTAGCTTCTGTAAATGAATCCCCTTCATAATTTGCAATGCGGTTACCTATCTATCTCTTGTACTATGTAGAATGAATCCCCTTCATTTTTTTAGAAACTCAGTTTTCTAGAAATTAGTCCAAATATATAATTTGCCCTTTATTTAACGTATTATAAACTGTGACAATGTCTCTTATTTTTCATTGACTCGGTACAATTCTTTCATACAACTTTCATAGTATATATGGAATATAACCTATAAATATAGTGAATATTTATTGAGTTTGGATTCCCTTCACACGATGGTTATAAAGTGAGAAATTAGGAGATTTATCAGTCTTGGATTAACTATAATTATATTTGGGTTTTATTAAATAATTTAAAGATGATTAATTGTTCACTTTCACAATGTAGAATTATCCTCCCTTAAAAGGAAAATCTTTTTCAAATTTTTAACCAATAAAAACTAAAATTGAAATTTTAAAAAGAATTTAATTAAAATCAAACTAAAATTTTATTGGGATAGAAGTTAGAATATTCTATATTTTCGAGATGAAAAAACATTTAAACCTGCCTTTAAATGCCTTATCACACGATCAAGTTCATTCTTTCCGATGACGCTGGGTTCTTAATTTCTAGAATCTTTGTAAAACATTAGTACAAGTCAAGAAACAAGTAAATAGCTCCCATTTGGTTTAAGAATTGTGTTAGGTCAAGTCAGCGTTCTTCAATTTGCATGTATCTTATAGATTTGAAATTTTTAATTTAAAGAGTAAAATGAAGGGATTTATCTTTATATCAATAGAGTAAAAATAGTTTCATTTCTAACTTTATTGATTCAAAAGTAAAATCTTCTTACTTCATTCTCTAGAATGAGATGTTTATTTTAAAAGATCCAAACTCATGTCTTGCAGTTAGTTTTTTCATGGTGAATAACAGTATATTCACAGCTAAACTCAATAATGTATCTTTAAAATTTTAAAGCAATCTTTATATGGCAAATATGTTAATACATATGGTAATATATAATAGGATTAACTTTGATATATTATTCATGTGAAGCATTTTATATTGTTAAATTATTCATATCGAATTATATGTGTGATTTTTAAGGTAATTATTGTAAAAGCTAAGTATTTTTAAGAGAAACTACACGTTTGTCTCTCAAAAAGTCGTGTTTTTACAGATTCATCTCTAAAATATATATATATACATATATATATATATATATATATTTAAATATGCTTTTAGTAATTAAAAATATTGTGAATTTCAATTTTAGTTTTGCAATTTTTATTGTTTTGATTCAATTTTTTAAAAATATTGGTTTTGATCCCTATAAGTATTTAAGAATATCTATTTAGCGTGGAAGAAAATTGCAGGAAGATCCTAGAAGCACTGCCGAATTGTTATGAAGCAGAGTGTTGCTGCAAGAATTCTAAAGTTATTTACTTTTGGTGGGGTAGAATAGAAATTGAAGAGTGGGTGTTTTGTACCTATTTGCATTACATGAATAGACTTTATTCATCTCGGTCTTCTTATTTGTGGAGCCCTTGCATCACTTATCTGTAAAAACAAAATTCTATTTAGCACTTATAAATATTGGACATTTTATATTTAATCTTAATATATATTTGGATTAAATATGTTTTTATCCTTAAAAAATAAGCGGGGTTTAGTTTTGGTTTATAAAAAATTTGTGTTTGGTTTTGGTCTGTCATTAGACTATCTATGTTAATGTTGTAATCTAACTAATAGAAGGTCAGGTCAATTATCTTATATGATAGCCAATAATCATATGTGATAAAAAAAATAAAATCAAACAATTTTAGAAATATTTGGATCAAAATCAAATTAAATCAGTTTTAGAGACCAAAACCAAAATTATCTTATTGTTCAAGGACTAAATACATATTTAAGACTAAATATTCTAAAAATCTTTTGGTCTTTATATTACCACTTAACAAATGGCCTAACCCTTACCAAAATAAACAAATGGGCTAACACAATAAAGACCAACATCCAGCATTTTGAAAACATTGGATCAGAATTAAAAGGAAAAATGTGAAGACCTATGCCAAAAAAACTATTTTTCATATACACTAAAAACATTTTTAACCCCATAAAACATAACATTTTAGCCCCTCAATTCAACAAGGTTATAAGACTAAACTACCAATTTAGTCCTTGAAAGGGACAATAATATCAATCTAGTCCCTGAAAATTTTTCTATATCAGTTTAGTTTCTAAATAATACATGACACAACACTGGTTCTTGAAAGGTGCATATAATATCTATTTGATTCCCACTTATCTAAAAATTCATAAACTTATTTGACGCATACATCTTTCAGGTATTAAAGTGATGTCACATGTACCCTTCATAGACGAAATTAACATCTAGAGTCTTTCAGGAGTAAACTGATGTCTATGTATACTTCAAGGACTAACTTGATGTAAAAAATCAGTATGCTAAATTGACCCAATGTGTACGAGAGATTAATTATACTTCGTTGAAAACTTGAAATCATTCTATCCAACTGTCTTTAATGATTGAGCTAGCCCTTTCGATTACCTTCAGGCTTAATAAAGCTAAATCAAATACATCAATTTCTTGATTTATAATATGGAGAACAGACTAGAAAATTGTAATGATCATAACAAGTGGCAATTTGACCCACTGCATATTGCATATACATCTGTAGTGTAGTACGTTATGCCAACGTGAGAAGCTACAAAACGATAGCAGCAATGGGGAAAGGTGACTGTTACTGACGTCAAATACAACCTCTTTCAACTTCAGCATCGCTCCCAAGCCAGTATATGATGTCATTGCCACAATCCATGACACTGCTAAGGCAATGCAGTCGAAGATCGTAGAATTTGTTCCATCCGTAAATAAAGAGCCATGGAATTCGCAAAATTTCATCCTTAAATTTTGTATCCCAGGACACGATTAGTCTTCTTTTTTCTTGAATTTCGTTCCACACTCTTTTTTTTTTTTTTTTTAACAATTTCATTCCACTTCCATATTAGCTATTGTTTAATTTCTATTTTTTTATATTTTATGTTTTTGAAATTTTATAAAGGAAAAAATTGAAAAAAAAATTAGTCATTCATAAAATCTTAAACACAAAATAAAAACATGAAGGAAAAACAAAATCCAAACAAACCCTAAACTTGGGGCTTTACAAAGATGTGTTAGTGTGTGTTTGATTCTACGTTTATATAATTAATTCTAGATGAAATTTATTCTGCTAGAATTGATTTTAAATTAGAATGATTTATGGTTGGTAGTTTTTTTCAAAAGTAATTCTAATAGAAAGTAAGAAATTTTCACTTCTACCATAATCAATTCTAGAGGCAAGATTTGATTTTGATTTCTCAAAACCAAATGTCTTTGAAAATTACTAGAATCAATTTTTGAGCTCCAAAATCAATTCTCACTTCCCTAATGTGAATCCAAACACGTTGTTTGTTGTCACAGTATGATGACACTAGAGTGGTGTTTATTTCGATGTATATTTAGTTATTTATGGAATAACTATTTAGGAATTATGTGTTTCATGTTTGTTACAAGTTATACAACATTATTCCCAAGATTAATTATTCCTTGGAAAAATATTTTCCCACAATTTCATAAGATCTTATTCCCACAATAAATTATGCGAATAAAAAGTTTTCATGACTTGGAAATTGTAGTTATTAACCATAAATATAAAAATATCCCTCAATTATTTGAATTTACCTCACAATTTTCATTTACCCATGTCTAACTTTTTATCCATTATGCTTTCAATATAAAAAATTTTGTTGATTGTTATATTGATCAAGATGAACAAATTTTAAAAAATTAATTGTTATTTTTTTTTTTGAAGGTGTAATTTTCATTTTGGATTATAATAAGAATAAATATATTAGGAGTATTTTAGAAACTATAACATATATTCCTAAGAATATACATATTACAAAAGAAAAAATTTTAAATTTATTTATGAGAATCTTAGCAAATAATCCTGAAAATATTTAATGCTAAATAAATAATTTATTTAAAATATTTAAAAGTAACGTTTCAGAAATATCATACCCAAAATTGATTCATGGGAACATAATTTTAAACTTTGAAACAAACGCCTAGTATTTTTGCCTTATGCTTGCCTGTTTTACTTATTCCTTACTTCCTATGATTAACAATTGTGGCCTTCATTCTATACAGATAATTCCCATTATTAATAGTTACATTTGCAATACATTTTATGAAAATAAAAATACATCTACCTGCCATAGCATATGGCAAAAGGTAATTTTAAATTAATAATAAACATTCAAACTAACTGTCACATATGTTAATCTTTGCTTGGAAGTTTTAATAGCATTACTCCCATGCTTAGTAACTAAATGTTTTAGAAAAATAACTTTTTTTTGTTTTTTGAATTAAAAAATATCTCACTCTTTTTTTATAAGAAAAATATGTCAATCTTTTTCTTATCATTAGTTAAGTTTGAAATAAGTAAATTCAAAATATCCATCTTTTAAGATAATTGTTGTGGCCCTCTCCTAAGATAACTAAAGGATTTTGGATCCCATCAAAAGAGGAACTCAACCCATAATAGCAATATAGTAGAAATTGCTAACCTGCGATTCCCTCTCATCCCAAAATCGTGGGAAACCATTAATCATCTATACCAATTTAAAACTCTATAAGAAGAGGTCCAAATAATTCAAGAAAGCTACATGCACATTCTTCAATTTACTTATTATCTACTAAAACCTTGTTTAACTTGAGCATTAGAGTCATTCCAACTGCTCTACCCATACCAGATCGTTATGGATACTTAGCATTATGTTGCAGACCCCAAGTAATTTCTAGTCAAACTATTATTTCCAAACACTGGCATTATTACTGGGGACACAATTGTTCTGCAGCCATATAATTTTTGTTTTGCTAGGTCGCCGATGGGAGGACTAGGAAATCAAGCCATATGATGGTACAATAGATCCATAGGACCAGCTCGACTTTTTCTAGCCTCAGATATAGTCAGCGTTGCAGTAGTTTAAGAAATTGCCACTTAGGTTTATTAAGAAGTTCTTTGACCAAAGCTCTCGTTTTTTGGCATGGTTCACATTGAGTAATAAGAGCAAGTAGAAGTCGATGACAAGCGTATTGAGTTTCTAATAACAACCAAATGAATCTCTTCGAGATTATTTTGAACACTTCAACAAGGAGATGCTTCATATTAGGAATCTCAATCTGCAAACCACCTTAGTCATGCTTGTGGATGGTTTCAGCACAAGGGCCTTTGCTAAATTATTGGCAAAAAGAAATCTAGAGACCTTGGAACAACTTCAGCAAGGGCAAGAAAGTATATCAATTTGGAAGAAACAATGAAGGTTAAAATAGATTAGATACAAACCGCAGCCAAAGGTTAAGAAGTAAACCAAAGAAGGATGCTAGACATAGGAGGGAAGCATGGACACCAAAGGACGGAAAAAATATAACCCCCTTAAATGTGTCCTTGAGTGATATTTACAAGGAGATCCAAAACATGAAGCGGCCACCTAAGCTGAATCCACTTTGCCCTAGGGCCACTACCAAAAAGCTAAGTCCCTTTTTGTGAATATCACGTAAGTTACGAGCATAAGATGGAAGATTGCTACGACCTCCATAATAACATAGAACAATTAGTCAGAGAAGGGAGGTTAGCAAAGTACTTAGCCTCGTAATAAAGTTCGAGGAAAAGAAAAGGGTCCCTTCTAAGGGAGAGGAAAAGAGCAACCGCAGAATTAGGTGGACATAGGAAATGGAACTTAGAGAACAAGATGATAAATACTTACCAAAACGATAAATACCATATCTGGAGGATTCGTAGGTGGTAGAGTTTCTAAGTCAAATGAGAGAGAGAGAGTCTTGAAGAAAGTCATGAATGATGGATAAACTAGCTTGGAAGTACAAACCCTTAAAAGGCACATGACACGTGATGGCTGATAAACACTCTTTTTGTAAATAGTTTCCCTTTTACACTTAGTACTTTTGCATTCCTTTTAGTTTAATTCTCATAAGTTTTGTTAATTTGTAAATCTTGCCTCCCTGCATCTCAATTTTGTTTTGTGACTTTTATTTAATGACTTTTGCACAAGTTTGATTTTTATCTCTCACGATACCTTTTTGTCTTACAGAGTGGGTCGGTCATTTAAGAGTCTCCCCTGCAGTGCATTGGAGTGGAGCTTGGAGCAAGTGGAAGAAAAGAGAAAGGCTGGATGGTAGAGTCATGCCCAGACATCCTTGCTTGGCGAGCATCGTTCTTAAAAGCATTGCGGACCAAACCTGAAAGTTTAATTTTATAATTTTAACCTACTAGGATCCTTTTTAGCAAATTTTATGATGATGTAAGGCTCTATAGCACGAAAACCAAGACATTCTTTGCAAAATTAGGAAATAGACCTAGGTTTAGAGCTCTCCTCTTCTCTCTCCTTCATCTTTCTCTTCTTCATCAAGAACACTTGATACTCATAGTTAGAGCTACTTTTATGTAGATTTCCACTTCTAATTCCTTAACCTTCTTCATTTTCTGATTGTAATCTCCTTCATGGAGGAGTAGTGTTCTTTACTAGCTCATGGGATTCAAGAGCTAGGGTTATGTTTTGAAACATTGTGGAGTTTAATGCAAGGGCTTGGTGTTGTTCTCTTTTTTTGTTTTCCTCTCTTTTCATGTTTATGATTCATATGCATGTTGAGTTAGGTGCTGATTTATGTGGTAAGCATGATTTGTAAGCATACTTGATTTAGTTTGTTGATTGAATGCATGCTAATTAATTGATTAGTGAGTATTTAGTTAACCAAGAGAGTAGAGATAGCTTTTGATTGAGGGTTGGATTATGGCAATTGGTATTGTAATTGGTTCATACATTTATATGTTGTGATTGTAATCATTTAATTGTATGTGCTTTATATTACCCTCTAGTTGATTGACTTTAAGGAGAATTGCTAACTAATTGTGTGATTGCATAATTAGTACATGGTCCCTCACCAAGGACTTGATATTTGTTATGTTGACGATTGATATTCCCTAGCTTGAGAATCCCCTAGGCTAGTTCCCTCTTATAAACTGTTAATTTCAATTTACTTTTATTACAATTTTAATTTTCATGCAACAAAACCCCTCTTTTTACTCCAGCTAATTAGTTCGGCTTCCTTGTGAGATAACCTGTTTGTATTCCACTATCTAGGTGTTTGTGCAATCCGGTTGGGGAATCCAATTTCCTTTTTAAACTTGGTGTTGACAACGGCCAGCTACCAAGTTTTTGCGCCATTGCAGGAATGCTGTGAATTAGTTGTGTTCATACTATGAATTTGTGAATAGTTTTCTTGTTTTCTTTTATTTCTTTTGTTTTATGAGAAAAATCCAAAAATAGTAGTTAGTTTCATTTTCATTGTTTTAGTTTTCTTTATGTTGTTTCTCATGCATGACTCGATTCTGAACCTTATCCCAGTTAACCAATTTTGATCGTGAGATAGAAAGGACCATAAGGCAATTAAGACAGACTCGAAGACAGTTATTCGCCCCTTAAAACCATCTGAATTTTTCCCTTAAATTCAAATTTTAAAGTAGAAACTATTTATAGTCTCCTAAACTTTCTGATTCTTCTGAGTGTTTCAGGAGTTCAAACTACATGGCTGACCAAAGGAGGACTGTCAAGGAGCTTGCAGCTCCTGACATGTTTCAGCAACCTTTGGGAATCATCTATCCTAAATTAGAGGTGGACTTTGAGCTTAAATCTAGGCTCATACATCTACTTCGAATTTTCATGGCCATGAGGGTGAAGATCCGCATAAGCACCTCAAAGAATTTCATGTTGTTTGTTCAAACATGAGGCCACTTGGGATGGATGAGGACCAAGTGAAGCTATGTGTATTCCCTTTCTCTCTTGAGGGAAATGCCAAAGATTGGCTCTTCTACCTTCCACATGGAGCAGCAAACAATTGGGTTGGGTTGAGAAGGCTTTTTCTAGAGAAATACTTTCTAGCATCTGAAGCAGCTACCATAAGGAAGGACATCTGGGATACATCAACTACAAGGGGAGACACTTTATGAGTATTGGGAGCGGTTCAAGAGATTATGTGCCAGCTCCTCATCATAGATCCCTAGAACTGCTTATCCAGTACTTCTATGAGGGCTTGATGCCTATGGATCGAGGTATGATTGATGCAGCCAGTGGAGGTGCTCTAGTTAATAAGACTCCAACTACAATAAGGGCTCTAATTGAGAATATGGCAGAGAATTCATAGCAGTTTGGGTCTAGAGCCACCTCAAGTACCAGAAGTGTGCATGGAGTAGCCTAGTCAGATTCTAGCTTTACAGCAAACTCTTGAAGAGATTTCGGGTTCATGAAGCAGCTGACTTTGGGTCAAGTACAACTCCCAGCTCACCTACACCAGCTATGGCATGTGGCATTTATTCTTGCCACACTCATACTACTGATGCTTGCCCTCAATTGATAGAGGATTTAACCAATGTTTTTGCTACAAATGTTTTTCCTGGAGACCCAGAACCAGGCAACAATAAAATCCTTATAGTAACCCATACAACCTAGGATGGAGAGATCACCCAAATATGAGGTGGGGAATTCATCAAATCAACAGTTTCAAAATCAACCCCCATTTTAGGGCGGCAAAGGTACCAGCCACCCCATTAGAGATAGCCACAACCACATCTACATCCACAGGAACAACTTCCACCACGCCTTAGATTTTTGTATTACCACCTCCACCTGTAGCTTTAGAACAACCAACCATACAAGAGTTGATGAAGTTATTATTGGAGATGTGGACTAAGATTAATCAGAAAAAGCTCTTCTTCCTAGGGCAAGCAGCCTACCTCCTCACAAATTCCATCCAGACTATCCCAAATCCTAAGGGGAATGTTAGTTCTCTTACCTAAGTTCTCTGAACAGTTTTGCTTGGAGTTAAGAGTCCGCATAAGGAAGAGAAACAAGAGGAGTCAAGGGAGTGGTTCAAGAGGAGGTACTTATCACTAATGAGAAGAAGCAACCAATTGTCACTCCACCTCTTGAAGAGACAACCCTTATCTCATTGCCTTTTTCTCAGAAGGCCACAACATCAAAGAGGCCAACTGAAGTTGAGCTAGACAAGGATTTGTTGGAGACATTCAAGAAGGTTGAGGTGAACATACCTCTCCTAGATGCAATTAAGCAAATTCCAAAATATGCAAAGTTTTTGAAGGAATTGTGCACCAACAAGAGAAGACTTAAAGGCAATGAGAAGGTGAATTTAGGAATGCATGTATCCTCCATCATTAATCCTAGCCTCCCACAGAAATGCAAAGACTCGGGCACATTTACCATTCCCTGCACTATTGGGAACATGAAGTTTGGAGAAGCTCTAACCGATCTTGGAGCGGGATTAATGTCATGCCTTGGTCAGTGTATCATGCTCTTCATGTGGGAGAGTTGAAGACAACTGGGGTGATCTTGCAATTTGCAAACAGGAGCATTCAACAACCAGATGGACTCCTTGAGGATGTCCTTGTAAGGGTAAATGATCTTATCTTTCCTGCTGATTTCTATGTTTTGGAGATGGCCAATGATGAGGAAGTGCACCAACATATTGATCCTAGGAAGGCCATTTTTGAAAACAAAGGCCAAGGTTGATGTGTATGCTAGCACACTTTCCTTAGAATGTGGTGATTTGAGGGCACAATTTAACTTGCATTATGCCATGAGATTTCCCAAGAAAACCATTCTGCTTTCATAATTGATTTAATTGACTCATTGATAGAAAATGCATATGGTGATCTTGTGGGAAACCCTCTTGGAATGTTGGAGTTTGAGAATGATTTTTTCTACCAATTGTGATGGAATATCAAACTTGTGTAAAGAGTGTGCTGAGATTGATGCTTCCTTGGAAATTGCTGTTGATAGCACTATTGAACCATTATGTGAAAAGCACAATGTTAGCATACCTCTCACAATTTTTGAGAATGTTCAGAGTCTGAACGTGACACAACTCTTGCAAGTGAAAATTTCTTAGCGAGTGATTCAATGCAAACATTCCGCTGCAGTGAACCCAAGTCATTGCAGTGAGTGACTCTAAACAAAATTTTGTAGAACTACACAACTGGGAGCCTTCAGAGTGTCTAGGAATGCTTGGCTCTATTTTTAGCCTTGAAAATCAACATTTTCCTCTTAATTCCCTCTTGCCAATGCAAATTCCATTTTTTCCTGCTTTTCGTTTATTGGGTATGATGATGTGTTTGTTTCAAGTTTATATGAAGTTTCAAGTACAACCACTTCACCATCAGAACCATCATCCACCCTTAAGCTGAAGCCCTCCCGGTCACTTGAAATATGCATATTTAGGGAAGTGTGAGGAATTTCCTATGATCATTGCCAATGACCTCAACAAGAACCAAGAAGAAAAATTGCTTGGAGTTCTTAGGAACCATAAAAGAGCCATTGGTTGGTCTTTGGCTACATCTTTGGTATTAGCCCCTCCACATGTGTTCACTGCATTTTCTTGGAAGAGGGTGCTAAACCATGAGATAACCTAAATGACGCTTAAATCTCCTCATTTTGGATGTTGTCAAAAAGAGGTCACGAAACTTTTGGCTACGGTATCATATACCTAATCTCTGATAGTCAATAGGTTAGCCCAGTCCAAGTTGTCCCAAAAAATCTAGCATCACAGTGGTGAAGAATGAATCAGAATGAATTGGTGCCTACAGGTTCAAAACAGTTAGTGAGTATGCATTGATTATAGGAGACTAAACCAAGCCACAAGAAAGGATCACTTTCCCCTTCCATTCATTGATCAGATGCTTGGAGCGTTTGCAGGCCAATTTCATTATTGCTTTTTGGATGTTTCTTAGGGCATTTCCAGATCTACATTGCTCCTAAAGACCAAGCAAAAACTACCTTCACCTGCCTTTCATACCTTCATTACAGACGCATGCCATTCGGGTTGTGCAATGCTCTAGGTACTTTTCAACGGTGTATGGTAAGTATCTTTTCTGATTTCTTAGAAATGCATGGAGGTCTTCATGGACGATTTCACTATTTTGGTACATCATTTGACACATGTTTAGATAGCCTAACCAAGGTTTTGAAACGATGTGTTGAAACTCGCCTTGTACTCAATTTTGAAAAATGTCATTTCATGGTTCAACAAGGCGTAGTTTTAGGACATATCATTTCATATAAAGGAATTTCTATGGATAAGGCTAAGATTGATGTTATCTCCTCTCTACCTTACCCCACATGCGTGAGGATGTTCACTCTTTTCTTGGCCATGCTGGTTTTTACAGGAGATTCATAAAAGTTTTCAGGCTCATTGTCCCTCTCACTTCCTTGCTACAAAAGATGCAGAATTCATGTTTGATGATAAATGCAAGGAAGCTTTTGAGACTTTGAAGGTAGCTCTGACCAGCACCTATTATTCAACCCCTTGACTAAAGCCTTCCTTTTGAGCGATGTGCAATGCTTCCAACCATGCTTTGGGTGCTGTGCTTGCACAACGAGTTGGTAAGATCTTTCATGCCATTTATTATGCTTCAAAGACTTTGGGTCCTGCACAATCCAATTACACTACCATTGAAAAAGAACTTTTAGCAATTGTTTTTGCTTTGGACAAGTTCAGTCCTATTTCTTGGAGCCAAAGTGGTAGTACTGATCATGCAGCATTGAAGTACCTATTAAAAAAGCTAAGGCCAAACCTACCTTATCAGATGGATGCTCCTCCTTCAAGAATTTGACATTGAAATAAAATATAGGAGTGGAGCTGAAAATTTGGTTGCTGACCATCTGAGTAGGTTGGAGCATGTTGACCATGACCCCATGCCCCTCAATGATGCATTCCTGATGAGCAATTGATGCATGTGGATGTTGCCCCTTAGTTTGCCTACTTTGCTAATTACTTGGTTGGTCGTGTCATCCCACCCCATTTCACAAAAGCTAAAATTTCTAAATTGAAAAGTGATTGTCAATATTTTGTGTGGGATGACCCATACTTGTGAAATTTTGTTTAGACCAAGTAATTAGGAAATGTGTGCCTTACATTAAGTTCAACTTCATCCTGCACTTTTGTCATTCTTCTACATGTGGAGGCCACTTTGGGCCCAACCGCACCGCTAGAAAAGTTTTGGATTCTGGCTTTTATTGGCTTCTTTGTTCAAGGATTCATATGAATTTTGCAAGCTTTGTGAACAATGCCAACGAACAGGGAACATATCCTGGAAGAATGAAATGCCCCAGCAACCTTTATTGTTCTGTGAGATCTTTGATGTTTGGGGAATTGACTTCATGGATCCATTCCCTATATCCTTGGTTATGTTTATATTCTTTGGCTGTTGATTATGTGTCCACATGGGTGGAAGTAATTGCCACCAGGACTAATGATTCTCAAGTTGTTGTAGAATTTGTCAGGAAAAACATCTTTTGCAGGTTTGGAACACCACGTGCCATCATCAATGATCAAGGCACTCACTTTTGCAACCGAAGCATGGATGCTTTGCTTTTAAATACAGAGTTATTCATAGGGTATCCACTCCCTACCATCCCCAAACTAACGGGCAAGTAGAAGTGTCCAATCAAGAAATTATATGCATTCTAGAGAAAGTGGTGAAGCCAAGTCGGAAGGATTGGAGCATGCATTTACCAGATGCTCTATGGGCATATTGAACCGCCTAGAAGACACCTATTGGGATGAGTGCCTTTAGAATTATTTTGGAAAGGCATGCCACTTGCCTGAGAGCTTGAACATAAAGCTTCCTGGGATGAAGCAATGCAATGTGGACTTGACAGAAGCGACCAAGAGAGGAAGCTCTAATTGCAAGAACTTGAGGAATTGAGTATGGAAGCCTACGAGAGCTCAAGGATTTATAAAGACCAAGGCTTTCCATGACAAGAATATCTTGAGGAAGGAATTCAAAATAGGCCAATTGGTGCTACTTTACAACTCCCGGTTGCGCTTGATGCCAGGCAAATTGCGTTCAGATGGGATGGACCTTTCCGTGTGAATCGCATACACCCATTTGGCGCTATGAATTGGAGGACCCAAGTTCAAAAGCAAGATTTTTGGTTAATGTTCATCGTTTGAAGATCTATCATGAAGGGTCAAAACCACAGGTTGAATCAAATGGTGCCTATTCGAAGCCATTTACACCCTTTGAGGGTTCCAAACTTCCAACTTAGGGATGTTAAACCAAAGTGTTTGTGGGAAACAACCACTATTCCTCATCCCTTTTCTTTTTCTCCTTTATTTAATTTAATTTAATTTAATTCTATTTATAGCTTCCGATTTTCATTAGACTTCATTTCATTTTATTAGATCAAGGCATTAGCACTTTTGGAGAGCCTGAGCACTAACAAGCTCGCTCCAACGAGTGTTCCTCTCCTGAAAGGTTCGCGTCACCCAAAAAAAAAATCAAAATCAAAATTTTGGGGGAGCGCATTGGTGAAATGCTGAGTTCCACATTATTGAGGTCGATGCAGCGAACTAATGTCGCGGTGAGTAGCGGCTTATAGAACACGTTCATTTAGGAACGAAAACCCCCATTCCTTTTCATTCTTCTTTTCCCTCATTCCTGAAACCCCTCTCCCTGTCAAAACACTCCATATCCTCACTCTACCTTGAATCCCACACTCACACACGCACATCGATCTCCCCTCAAACTCAGCACCACATCTCATTCCTCTGGTATGATCGTTACCTTTCTTTTATTGTTTTTCATTTCTTTATTTTTGCTTCCCTTGTGTTCTTTACTTTGGTGCTATGATTCTTTAGGATGGCTTAGGGTAGTTTGCTCAATTTCTTTATTTGCTTTGATTTGCATGATGAGTGTGTTGTTACTTTTCATTTAGTCCATCCCTAGGTTTTGCTAGTTTTCAAATTTCATGTTTTTTAGGCGTAGTTTATGATGGTTCACGAATGCTTAGCTAATACGTCATCACTCGCTGCAATCAATCCTTCTCGCTGAGCGAGACTGTTTCACACTACTTCGTTGCAATGAACACAAGTCGCTATAGTGAGCCTACATCAGCTTGATTCACTGTGCGAGTGAGATTCGCTCCAACTATTCTAAACACCTTTTTGCTTCTGCCTTCCTTTTTTTATTTGTTTTCCCCATATCCTTATTGTTTGCTTTGGTTCTCATGTTTTCCTTCTTGTTCTTTTCTTTAGGTCCATGGCTCCAAAGAAGTAACAAAAGTGCGCTCACCTTACTCCTAACTCACCAGATGAAGAGATGGTTGTTGCTACACCTCTCTAGATCCATTTAGATTTGAGAATATCAGCGGAGCGAGCTTTTGAGAGGGCCATGCAGAAGACCCCCTTTTGAAAATGGATTCTATATAAGGATTCTGTAGAGAACAAGATACAAGGGGTCCTGGATGACATAGAAGCCCGGGGGTGGACCTTCATTCTAGATGCTGACATGCCTCCGACCAACTTTTCTTGGGTTTGTGAGTTTTATGCAAACTTATAGGATAGAGCAGCATCCATGGTTTACCTTCGAGGGAGGTAGGTTCCCCTCACCACCAATAGCATCTGATCCTAGCCTTACCTAAGGACCCTGAAGAAGGGGAGTTCGATGACTATCAGCGTTTTTGGATGAGACCGAGATCCTGGACCTTGATGAGCGTTTCTGGGTATTTAATCAATATAATTGGGCCAACTTGCTCCATGGTGCTCATTTGACATGGAGGCCAAAGCATGGATGCGCATTATTTTCTCCCACATTACACCATGCTCCCATGTATCGATCTTGCTGGACAGTGCCCTCATGCTTTATTGCTTAGTGGAAGGCAAGAGGATTAACTTTCCCTCCAGGATTTTGGCCCATATGCGCAATGTGCCTTCCTCTACTATCAGAAGGGATTGCCATACCATCTTCTCATCACCAGGATGGCCACTGCCCATGGGTCTAGTAGCTCCCTGATGACCTCCTATAGACCAAAACTATTGCTGGCCTCTTGCCCAAGGATACTGGGCTAAGAACAAGGCTAGTGGGGCTCCTCAGCGAGATAACCCTTATGGAGCATTATTGGCTAGCATGGAGGAGCTCAAGGTTCATATGACAAAGAGCCAGAGGGCTCAAACAGAGCCTCCGCCACATTACAAAGACTATTACTGCCTCGAGTGCAGGATTATGTGGAGGATAGCCAGCTAGGAGACTAGTTGACAGAGGAGGAGGGCTCAACTAGAGGATCAAGCTGCCAAAGAGTCCGAGGAGGAGGCTTCAGATGATTGAGCCGAGCTTTTGCTTCGTTCCCTCCGCGCTTTGGTTGTGACACTTTTTGACAATTGAGAACAGTGCTTTATATAAGTGTGGGGGTGATTTACTTTGACAAGACCTTTCTTTTCTTTCTTCCTACCTTTTTATGCTTTCATTTTATTTTTGGCTCACTGTTATATTTACTGTTTTAGAACTTTTTATGGTTTCATGATGTCTTTTGCATTTATGTTTTGTTCCTGTGTTTAATTCTGATTTTTGTGTTTTGTTTACTTCCTTTAATCTTTGTTAGTTTTCCTTTAAAAATGAAATAGAAATAATAATAAAGGGAGTTTGGTTAGTTAATGATTCATTTTGGTCACATACACCTTTTGATTCAAGTTAGCACCTGTTGAGAATTTAATGCTTCAATTTCCATTTTGAGCAATGAGCATGAGATGAATCTTGATGTTGAATGGTTGATTGGTTTAGCTTGTGAGCTTTCGAGCCTAATTGGTGCTTGCATACTTCTAATCACTCTTATTCCCTTTTCTGGTGTGCACACTAGCATTGTTTGTCATTCTAGAACTTGCTGATTCTTTTTCAAAGCTTTTTCAATGCATTTCATGGCATGTATGTGATTGAGGCAATTTCTTTGTTTTTCTTTAACTACTTGGCCTTAAAAGCCTACCCTCTTGCATGAACCCTTGCATACCCCCTTTTGAGCCTTCACACCCTTTCTTTGTCTTAACTAACCCATCATCCCCATAAGTGAAAAACAATGAAAAATACCCAACTTAAGCCTAGGGAGCATTGGTGAAGTTGGATGCTTGAAACTAAGTGTGAGGGAGTTGATAAACACTCTTTTTGTAAATAGTTTCTTTTTACACTTGGTACTTTTGCATTCTTTTTAGTTTAATTCTCATAAGTTTTGTTAATTTTTAAATCTTGCCCTCCTTGCACTCAATTTTATTTTGTGACTTTTATTCAGTGACTTTTGCACAAGTTTGATTTTTATCTCTCACGATACCTCTTTGTCTTAGAGAACGGTCGCGACCATCTTAGAGTCTCCCCTAATAGTGCATCGTGGAGTTGGAGTTTGGAGCAAGTAGAAGAAAGAGAGAGAGGCTAGATACTAGAGTCATGGCCATACATCTTCCCTAGTGAAAATCAGTCACTTGGGATGAGCCTGAAAGACAAGATTTGAGCCAAAATTGAAGACAACCTTGCTAGTGAACATGGTCGCCCCAGCAAACATGGAAGTAGCGCCTGGAGATTTTCAAGCTCGTTCACTCGCAGCGAGCATTGCAGCAAGCATTGTGGGACCGAACCTAAAAGTTCAACTTTATAATTTTGACCTAGTAGGGCCCTATTTAGCAAATTTGATGATAATGTAAGGCTTTGTAGCACGAAACCCGAGACATTCTTTGCCAAATTAGGAAATAGACCTAGGTTTAGAGTCTTTCTCTTCTCCTCATCTTCCTCTTCTTCATCAAGAACACTTGATACTCATAGTTAGAGCTACTTTTATGCAGATTTCCATTTCTGAATTCCTTAACCTTCTTCATTTTCTATTGTAACCTCCTTCATGGAGAGTGGTATTCTTACTAGCTCAAGGGGTTCAAGAGCTAGGGTTATGTTTTGAAACATTGTGGAGTTTAATGCAAGGGTTTGGTGTTGTTCTTTTTCTTTTTGTGTTTTCCTCTTTTTTCATGTTTATGATTCATATCGTGTTGAGTTAGGTGCTGATTTATGTATGTGAGCATGATTTGTAAGCATACTTGACTTAGCTTGTTGATTGAATGCATGCTAATTGATTGATTAGTGAGTATTTAGTTAACTAAGAGAATAAAGATAGCTCTTGATTGAGGGTTGGATTATAGCAATTGGTATTGTAATTGGTTCATACATTTATATGTTTTGATTGCAATCATTTAATTGTATGTGGTTTATATTACCCTCTAGTTAATTGACTTTAAGGAGCATTGCTAACTAATTGTGTGATTGCATAATTAGTACATGGTCCCTCACCAAGCGCTTGATATTTGTTATGTTGATGATTGACATTCCCTAGCTTGAGAATTCCCTAGGCTAGTTCCCTCTTACAACTATTAGTTTCAATATGCTTTTTATTACAATTTTAATTTTTATGCAACAAAACCCCCCTATTTCCTCAGCTAATTAGTTCGGCTTCTTGTAGATGACCCGTTGTATTCCATTATCTAGGTGCTTGTGCAATCCAGTTGGGGAATCCAATTTCCTTTTTAAACTTGGTATTGACAAAGCAGCTAACAATAGCCCATATGTTGTACTTGGCCACAATGACCCCATGGTGCTCACAACCATTATGAATAATGTCGGGTTAAGAGGATGTTGGTTAATCAATGGACATATTTGCTTTTGAAGGAGCATATGACAAGCTTGGTCTCTAATATTCCAATTTAAGCTCGTACTCCAAAGAGCACATCAGATTCTTTGGGGAAAGCATAAATCTGGATAGATTCATAACATTGCATGTGACATTGAGGACAAAGCCACTCCTTAAAGTGGTACGCGAACTTCTGGTAGTCAACTAACCCTCTACCTACAAGGTCATACTGGGAAGGCCCACCCTTAACCAATTAGGAATGGTGGTTTTGACACCAAATTCAGTGATGATGTTCCTAACAAAGAATGGAAAAGTCATCTTGGTAAAAGGAATCAGGTGATAGCATACATTGTAACAATGTCAATTTGTAGATCTAAAAGAAAAATAGAAATCCTGATGCTGAAAAGAAGTTGATGATGGTGGATTTAGACATGCGAAGTAAAAAAAAAAAAAATTAGGAAAGACTAAAGCCAAAAGGGAAGTCAAAAGAAGTGTAGATAAGGCATTCCCCAAAATAGTAACTTAAACTAATGCGAAGTTGTCGCATTCAGTAAAAATAATTTGGTTGAGTTCTTGCAAAGAAATTGTAATTTATTTGCCTTGAAATAATTTTGTTAGTATACCTGAGGGCCTATCCTAGGTTAAAAAGGAGAAAAATGACACCAAAAGGAGTAAGACCATTGAAGAGCATGTCCAAAATATGCTCAAGGCTAGATTCATAAGGGAAATTATTTACCCAAAGTTGTGCTCCCACTTTCATTTTCTAACTTTCATGGATGCTTTCTCATGATGCAATCAAATTTCAATGCATCTGGCATATGAAGAAAAGACGACATTCATCACCCTATAGCCAATTACTATTACAAAGTAATGCCCATCGGGTTAAAAATACATGAGCCATTTACCAAAGTTTAATGAATAAAGCTTTTAGTGATCATGTTGGAGGTTTGATGGAGTTCTACATAGGTAACATGCTTGTGAAAACCCTCAAGGTGGAACACTTAATACCCGACCTAGAGATTATATTTGGTTGTCTAAGAAGATGCAAAATGCGACCAAACCCGCAAAAATGTGCATTTGTAGTAGATGCGGGGAAATTCTTAGGGTTTATGATAACACACAGAGGCATAGAAGCCAACCTAGTTTAATGTATGGTAATCAAGGAAATGAGGAGCCTAAGTTCAGATGAAAGAAGTTAAATGACTCACAAGGGGACTGGCATTATTTTCTAGGTTTTTGTCTATGGCAGGCATGAAAGTCATTGCCCCTTGTTGCTCTTTTGAAAAAGGATAAAGAATTTGCATGGATGGACAAATACAAAGAGGCATTCCAGGGATTTAAGCCGTATTTATCAACTTTTCTAACTTTGAGTATGTCGAAACCTAGAGAAATATTGGTTGCACACCTCTTTGTTAGGACTCAGCAATCGGTGGTGTCTTAAAAAGAAGACCACAAAGGATAAAAGTCGATTTATTTTATAAGCAAGGCTTTACAAGGTTTTGAACTCTGCTATCAAAGCTTGGACAATATGGCATTTTACATGATTTTAACTACTAAAAGGCTTTAGACAATATTTCCAACACCACTAGATTATTGTTTGAGAGACCAATTGATCAAACAAGTTCTTCAGGCTAGCTACATGGTGTCCTTGCAATAGAACTATTTGATTTCAACATCAAACATAAATCTAGGATGACTATTAAAGCTTAGATGTTGGCCAATTTTGTGGGAGAATTTGGGTGAACTCCATGCTTTGATGGGTTTCACATCTCTATGGTAGCAATGCAAGTGTGATTTGGAAAGAAAATGACCTTCAAGTTGACCTCTTAGAGAAGTTTGACTTATCAGTATCCAATAATCAAGCTGAGTGTGAGGCATTAATAGTGGGTTTCTAGTCTGCAAAGATTCTCAAATAGTAACATCACAAATATCAAGTAGTTTTCAAGCCAAGGATGCCTTCTGGAGGTACAAGGAGAAAGTCCTTAAGCTAATCTTAGAATTCAAAGTGGTATAGGTTAAATACATTTGAATAGAGCAAAACGTCTAAGCTAATGTCCTACCCAAATTAGCCAGCATGAAGCCAAGAAGTGACAATATAACTCTGATTCAAGAAATGCTAAGAAACCTATCAATAACATAATGGAGTTTACTGGCCCATATGTATAGAGCTTCGACTTTGAAAACTTCATTAGAATAGTACTTGCAATTCGAAACCTTGCCATGTGATCTTGGGAAACCAAAGAAATTAATGTGCAAAGCCCTATACTACATCATAATTGAGGTATATATTTATAGATGAGGCTTATCGCAATCATTGTTCCAAGTGTTTGAATGATGAGTAGTGCAATTAGGTACACAAGGGATCGAGTAAACACCACCTTGGAGGCAAGACCCTGGCACAAAAATACTACAGGCTATATACTATTGGTCAACCTTGTTATGAGATATGATGGAATGTAAGGAAATGTTGTAAGTGTTAAAAACACACACACTTCCATGTTGACCCACCTTAAGAGTTAACATTGGTCATGACCTTGTGGCCATATGACAAATGGGACTCAACCTCTTAGGACCTTTCTATCTCCTTGATTATAGGTGTTCAATATAGGATATTTATTTGGAAGAATATCATAACTCATTTTGGCATTTCAAGTTTCGTAGTCACTAATAGCATAACACAACTTATAGATAAGATTATGATGTCTTTTAGAATGTTTGAAAATTATCATTACTTTACAATAGTTGAATACCCACAAGCCAATGGACAAGTTGAAACAACAACTAAATTAATTTTCTGAAGATTGAAAAAAAGGTTAGACAAAGCAAAAGGAAGCTGGGAAAATGAACTCAAAAATGTTTTTTGGCCTAATCGAATTACCCTCATTCTTCCACAAAAGAATCGCTATTCCAACTCGTTCATGGAGTAGATACCATGATCATAGTGAAAGTTAGCTCTTAAATGCCCACCGAACCCAAGGTAATGTCTTTTGACTCTGCTTGCTTATTCAACTTATGAACTCTAAGTTTGTTTAAGGCACTTTGAGAGGCCATCATTCTGGTAAATAAGGAAATAAAGTCTAATCTACACAAGGAATATAAAAACAAGGAGAAGAGTGGCATCCCAATCTAAGTAAGCTCAGGCATCATCTAAAATTTGTCTAAGGTCAAGGTGATTCTTCTCCTAGCTATCTCAGAAAAATTTAGCTATGAGTTGCTGTTCAAACTCAAGTTCTCCTTTGAGAAATGGGGAAGAATAAGACGTCTTTATTCCAATAACCCGAGAACTTGATGGTTCCAACCGAGGTCAACAAATAAGCGGGTCAAGCCCAATGCCCATAACACTTTGAAATACAACTCCTTGAAGTTGTGAAATGATTTCTCATAAATGTTGATAATTTTTGCTTCCACAAGGCCTTGAAATGATAGCTAGACTAAGTTTCCATTTTTACTAAATGGACAATTAAGAGAAAAAGATAGAAAATACTTGTATAGAGGTCATAGGTCTAAATAATGACAAACTATCATAACCCAATTGTTGGGGCGGAGCGGACTTGGGCCACCCTATATATTGGAGAATGGTAATCATAAACTCATAAAAAGGAAACTTCACCCCTAGCCATGGTATCATACACCCAAAGAAAGGGAAGGTCTTCTACATAATTTGAAAGTAAGTTCTATCATCTATATCGGGAGGCTACAATATGTTCAACCAGATCAACACCACAAAGAGTTAACAAGACTTTTTTCTAACAATTTTCCACATAGTCATAATCTACTAGCGAGGGTGTGCCTAGCACTTCCCAATCTACCTAGTGATAAGAAGGATTTCGATCCCACAAAAAAAGAACTCAACCCATTTATGAGATAATAGTAGTATAATTGTGACACCCTAAAAATTAATTTGAACTTTATTAGTCCTAATTTTAAAAATTTGACAGTTTTATCAATGATGAGGATGGCCCAACAGACCTATCAAAAAAAAATTTGGAAAGATGAATAGTAACCTCAGAGACCCATTAACCCGTCAGGACAACAAATTCCAATTCAAACAGAAAATGCAGAAATGAGAAAAGAGAGGGTTAAGGTTAGAAATGATAAGGAATGATAAGTTATACCTAGAATTAATTTTCGGGTAATGTTTAATTACTCGATTCAATATTTTACCCGTTCGGTAGAGTTTTGATGTGCGATTTTTAACACCGTACAAGCTACTTGGTGGCCAAGTAACCTTTACCAACCACTTTATACCAAGTGGATAGCAAGGATTAAAACTTAAAAAGAAATTTTTAATCTTGACCTTTCATTTATTATATTTACTCGGAGCCAATATCTCATCTGTTTGGTGGAATTTCATGAGCGATTTTAACACAAAAAAGCTACTTGCTTCCCAAATTAAAGTGAGCCACTTCTTAAGCCAAGTGGATGGATAAAATTCATTCTTTGACCAAGAAAAACAATCCTAGCCATTCATATCATTTCTTTTCCCAAAAAGAAAGAACATTACACTTTACTTACATAAATACTACATTTATATCAAGATAAAGATAAGCTACCCAACCTTATCACTCCAAGACCAAAAATTTCTGCAAAGACCTCTAAAATACAGCCTCCATGTTTTTTTCTTCCAAACCTCCATTGACAACATTCAAAGCTTGCAAAACCCTAGCTCAAAGTCACTAAAACACCAAGATCCTTTTCACAAAACTTGTTTCACTCCTCAATATCTACCAAACTAATCGATTAGAATTTTAATCAATCAGCCTTTTCTACTTTGAGAGCTCACCATCTGCTGTTTAGGGAAGGGTTTAATGTTGATTTGGTGACCTTGAAGTGAGCAAGATCACTCTTGGAACATCATTGAAGCCAAGATCCTTAAAACCACCAAAGTAGGGCATTTTAAACCTCTTTTACTTCAATTCTATTTTTTTGATTTTCTTACTGATTTCACTTAATATTTTTAGTTGAATTGGTTGATAATATATTGATAGTGATGTGTTAATTTTGGTGGAGTGGTTTGATGTTGTGAAAAATCATTTTTGTGGAAAGAGATTTTGAACCATGCTGCTGGATTTTCAATTTCTATATGGACAGCCACTATTCACAAATTTTCTGAGTGAATTGTGGGTATTTTTATGAGCTATAAAAATTATATGTTGAAGTTAACATCCTAGGATAGTTTCAAATTTTCTTGAGCCTTTTTTTAGACTCCTACTACCTGAAAAAAAATCATGAACTGAGACTATATAGGTGTTGCCTAAATTTCTAGTCATGAAGCTCCAAATTTGTCTAATTTTTTTACTATAGCAAATGATTGAATTTTCCTTTGAAATTTTTACAGAATGTTGAAAACATCTTTAAGTGTAACTATGATTTTTCTTTTGAATTGATTCAATCATTTGCTAGGGTTAAAAATTATGAGTTTCGGATTCTGAGCTAAGGTTAAGTGGTTTCTAAGCATCAAATTTGTCTAATTTTTTTAACATAGTTAGAGAATCTTTTTGCTTTGAAATTTTTATGGAACCTTGTGAACATATTGAAGTGTCTTGAGTAATTTTTATAGTCTCTGAATTAATTGTTTGATGGACAACTTAATTTGTGCTACAAAGGTGTGAAATCTGTCATTGTGCTAGAAATGCAACAATGCTTTGAATTGATGAAATAATGGCATTTTTGGTTCTAGTATGACATAAATACTTGATGTTAACTATTTGGCCATGTGACTTGTGACATATAAATGCATGCTAGAGGAATAAAGAGTGGTTTATGAGGCAATGATTGAAATTTCATTGTGAATGAAATGCCTATATGTGCTTTATGCATGCATTTGGAAAAAGAAAGAGAATGTATAAACTCCAATTATGCATGTTCTGACATAAAGAAAAATAGAAACAAGACTTAGGTTGAATGAGGGAAGACAAAAAGAGGAACTTCCCCAAAGATATTTTGAGTCAGTAGACGTATTCGGCTAGGAATAGATCTGTGTGTGATTAGAAATGGAAAAAAATGAAGTCTGATGATCACGTATAGGAATGAGCTAGTCTTGATAAGCGTCTATTTCCCTTATGTGGTGTCATCCACTATAAATACCATTTGATATAAACTATCTATTGTGGAGTTGTCCATAGCAAATACCTGTTGGGTATAAACTAAGTCTTTCCTATGTCAATGAAAAGAGAAAAATGCACTGATTTGATTTCTATGGCCATAAGTGAAACCATATGTCTTTGGGATTTCACTACATGTAGCATATGCATAATTATATCATATGTAATCTCTTGATTAGAATTACTTACTATGTGTTTGAGCTTCATGATATACACGCACTAAGTGATTGATTGTTAAAAGCTACCCACTTCGGAGGGATGATTTTAGAGCTTTAAAATAAATCTTTAATATGTATTGCATGATCACATTTTCGATAAACGGAGGTGGCTAGGGCGATGACGATGACGATGACATTATGATTGTGTAACTGGGGAGTTGCTCTCCTGAGAATTGTATAATTCTCACTCCTATGTGTTTTTGTATTCCTATGTCACCTTTAGTTAATCCAGAAGAATAATAGATGCTACGTGAAGAGCTTGGGGATTGCGTAGTAGTTTAGTAGTTGATATTTTTACTTTACTGTACTTAGTTGGAGTTATATGTATGTAAATGAAATAGAGAACGTATTGTATTAAAACTCTTAAAAGAGCTTCCTTTTTTTACTTAGCTATGTACTCAATAAATGTTGTGTTTCTTTATTATACATTTTAATAGAATCAGTATTTGTTACTTCACGATTCAATCAATTTTTCTATAGATAATTAAGAAAGGTCCGCTAATTAATAAGTAACAACTCTCAAGTATGATGTCATGACTTAAGGATGAGGTTGTACTTGGGAGGATGTTACAATAATCATACCTACTAATCTGGATTCCCTCTCATCTCCAAATTGTGAGGAACCGTTAATCATCTATATTGATTTGAAACTCTATAAGTGGTCCAAATAATTCAAGAAAGCTACACATACATTCTCCAATTTCCTTAATATCAACTAAAACCTAGCCTTTTTTGAGCGTTGGACTCCTTGTCGATGCTCCATCCATACTAGAGCGTTGTAGACCCCGGGTAATTTCTAAATGAACTGTTACTTTCGAACAATAATGATTCCTCTTTGGATTTGTTTATTATTATTTTTGTTTAGTGTTATCAGGAAACTGAACATCATCAATGGAGAATTTTAAGTGACTCCTGTTTGATTGACTGTAGATCATGACCTCCTTATAAAATTGTATAAAAGTAGATCAAATTAAAAGTTTCAATTATTTAACTCGGTATGAAAAGTCCCAACGCGTGGAAAAACTTTTGAATGGCACAATGAATAAGGAATATGTAGCACCTTGGCTTCGTCCAAGTATTTTAGGTACATAAAGAATGTGCCATGAAGAGATGGATGACTTGGATTATTTGTAGTGGTATATCGATTTTTCTTGTTGAAGGATGAGGAACATATCAGTTGCAGGGTCTTGGCAAACAGTCAATATCTACATAGAGAAAATATAACTAGCACACGAAAAAAAATTAAAAACTTCAAATTAAACATTCAACTTGAATAATAATAATAATAATAGGCGAAAACTAGTACAGTTTGATACTCAGGCAGTTCTCACGCAAAGGAATCTATGTACAACAGTAGCCCAAAGAGGCATATCCAATCCTATATATATATATATAGAAGATAACATAAGCAATACTTCCTTGCAACTTAAGCACTTGCTCCTCTTCCCGGCCCCTAAGCAATAATGAAGCTGTTTCAAGCACTGCTAATATTCACTCCGGTGCTTTCATAAGCTGAACTACGGATTGCGGAGTTCTGGCTATTCTTCACTGGGTATGAGGCCTGCATTGCGATTCCACACTTCCCTGTGGAAGTGCTCGCCACATTGCGCTCCAACTTGAAGTAGCCATCCTCACCCCAACCCTTGCCCCATGAGTTCCTCACCAGCCAATAATCCACACCATTTTCAGTGCCATATCCAACAGCAACCACACCATGGTCTAAGTTTGTCCCACATCTGCCAGTAAATACGCCCTGCAAAACAATCAGAAACTTGTAAGCATACGGGGGCAACTGTATGCTGTTGCAACCTATACAATAGTTCCTTGTCTAAAGCCTTCATATAAAATTTGGGGTTTGCATAGTACTACCACATTCTTACATTACAATTTACAGACACTAGCTTAGGAACGTAAGTCTAAAAATCAAATCAAGGTAAGACTCAAAGCCTGACATTTGAAGTCCAATTAATTAATTGAGAAGGTGTATAACAAGTACCTGTTTATATATTTTCCAAATAAATACCCTATAAATTCTGCTAATTCAAAAATATATTTATAATAGTATGAGTGGTGATTTAAACAATACTCAAGGACTATTTAACAACTTTGAGTTAGGTTCTGAATGAAAAAAATTTAGGCACATTAATTAGGAGAATTTAATATTGCTCTGCTCACCGATTGGTAGAGTTGCAAAGCCCTGCCAGAGGCTTCAATAGCAACGCTCACAGGCTGATGAGCCACAGCTTTTTTTAAGGCCTTCTCATTATTTTGTGGAACATCCTCATACCCATCAATGCTCACAACCTTGGCATTCTTCTGCAGCAGTACAAGTCACACAAATCATTAGAAGCGGTTCAATTGTTAGGTTCAAGAAATATTTCTGATTAGCTAATTATTTTTATTTATTTTTCTTTCAAGGATTAGTGTACTGACTCTGGTTGGATCGCATTTGCCATCAAAGCCCTGGTAAGGATAGTCTTCCTCTGTGTCTATGCCACCATTTGCAATGATGAATTCGAAGGCATAGTCCATGAGACCCCCATTGCACCCCTCGTTGTAGTCTCTGTCACAGTCCACGAGTTCTTGTTCCGACAAAGAGACAAGTTTCCCTGTGACTATCTTATTTATGGCTTCCACTGTGGCCACCGTTGAGAAAGCCCAACAACTTCCTGCCTCAATAGAAGAAAATGAATAAATAAATAGCATTCAATAGCCCTCACCCAAGGTCCATCTCTGCCCTTCAAAGTTCAATAAATGTGTCAAAATTACTCACCAATTTTGAAATAAAAAATTGCCTAACTGAAGTAAGTTAAAATGGATGAATGGTATAAATAATCGATCTCTATGTTACATTAGTTTGTAATTTAATTTTAAAATAAGTTTTTATAGAATTTGAAATTTCAAACTTTTAATGAAGTTCTAATATTTTTTAAAAAATAAATTTACCTCTGTATATTAACTAAATTTCTCGTCAAAATAAATAAAAAAAAAACTAAATTTTTTTTTATGCTCTCACTAATTTTAAAATTTTATAGTTAAATCCCTCAAATATATGGGGAATATAGAATGACTTGTTACGAAAGAATGATTATGGAGAGAATAATGGAAAAGAAGAAATAATAATATTTTTAATAGTGTAAAATGTTATATATATAGATATATAGTACCCAAAAGGTGATTTATACCCAAAAAACGATTTACAACCAAAGAATGAAAGATAAAATATAAATCAAATTGTAACAAATTATATCTAACAAAATAAAATCTTAACCAATCAATTAGCGACAAAGGACATCCACTTTCAAATAATATTTCATGACTATCCAATTCTATGACTAGTAAGGGCCCCTTTAAAAATATTTTAACAGTATAATGATCCCTAAAAAAAAACTAAATTATATGAACTTATTTAAAAATAAATTAAAATTGTTGGAACATATAAAAAATTTACCATACTTAACAGTCTTTTATTCTTCCTAGAAATTCTCATATATATTCGTCTTTTTTGGTTAAACTCATGTATATTGGTCTAATAATATATTAATCTCAACGTCTCAGAGAAAAAGAAAAATATTAATCTCAAAGTATAAAAACTCTGCTAAAAAAATGTGGAAATTCTTTCCTGGTATTGCGGCTTTTATGAGATAAAGTTTGTTATACTTTGGCTTTTATCAGATAAAGTTTGTTGCGCTTAACAAATCCTTATGCGTCAAGTAATCTTAGTTATCAGATAAACGTTATCTTTAACAACAGAATAGGCGAAATTATAGGGGAAAAAAAAAAGAAAAACTTACCACAACCTCCCTGATCTTTGATCGGAGCAACGGCACCTTTCAACCTCCAATCCACATGCACCGGCAAGCGGTCACGGGCACTGTAGGCATACCGGTGACCGGTGCTCTTGGCTTTCATGACCCTACGCTTGGCATCACTCCTCGTGCCCAAATACATGGCTTGGTATTCCTCATTGGTTAAATCAGCGAACCTGTTTAACCCAACTTTGTATGTGTTGTTTTGTGCGTTATGCTCATCAATGAATCCCAAGTTGTCCTTAAAAACTTGAAACCTGTGGTCTTTCTCATCTAACCCATTATATACTCTTTGGTGCTTGACCAGCCACTCCTCATACAGGGCCATGACCTCCTCGTTGCTTCTCGGTTTTGGTTGGTCATGGTTGTGGGTGTAGCTTATGATGGACATGTCCATGGCTGATGACAAGGTGAAGAAGAGGAAGAGCAAAGTGGATATAGCCATTGCAGCCATGGTTGGCTTATGGAAGAAAGAGAGAAGGGTGCTATTGGGTTGGACAAGCTGGGACTAGGGAGAAAACAAGGTTGGAACTTGGAAGGTTTGAAAGGTTGTTGGTGAAGGAAAGATGGGGGAGTGTGGGTTTATATAGAGTGAAGAAATTGGTTTAGCATCAAAGGGGTGCAAGTGGGGTATTGAATGGGGAGCTAGGGAAAAAAACAAATAGTTTATCGGAACTGCCACACCACGTGGCCTGGTTCTTTGTACAGTGAACCTATTTTGATTTCAAAAAAATTGTTTAAAAATTTTTTTTTTTAATTTTTTTAGTATCGTTGTATAAATTGTTTTAGTGAAAGTAGAATTACTGAAAAAAAAAAAATTTAGAAGCTATTTTTAGAACTTTTTTATAACATTTAAAAGATGTTTAAATAAAAAATTTTAAAAAATTTTAAAGATGTTTAATTTTTTTATCAGAATTACTTTTTTTCCTGAGCTAATTTATAATGAAATTTTAAGTGTTGTTGAGAAATCGCGGGTATTCATCTACATATGAGTTTTTTTCCTCATAGATATACCAAAATGTGCGATTTGGATATTATTTATGTAAATATATAGATTTTAAGGTAATTTACCCGCCATTGTCGGCCCTGTTTGGTTTATTTTCCAACAAAAGTTTTTTTTTTTTTGGTAAGAATTAGGTTGAAAAAAAATTACTTCAAAGAGAATTATGTTGAAAATAATTGATTTGTGTTTGGTTTTGATATTTTAGAAGTAAGTTCAAAAGAATAGTTTTTATTTGTAAGAAATAAAGTAAAATTATTTTTTAAAAACACAATTACCAAAAAGGACATAATACCCAAGTGATTCGGGGAGAAGCAATGAGTGCTTCCTTTGCATCCAAGAAGAGAATTGAAATATGGTGAGAATATTGAAAGAGAAATAGCAAAAAAAAAAAGTTTAAAACAAAATTGAAGATAAATTGAGAGTTGTATTTAAAAATCAAAATAATGAAGGATAAAGCTATGGATCCATGTGAATAAATTTCTGAAGATATCTTTCGTTTCAATGTAATGTATTTTTTTTCAGTTTAGTTCTTTTTATTATCATCATTTTACTTTTTCATTGTTATTATCATTATTATTGTAAGTTGTGAATTTTTTAGTAAGAGAAGTTTCTATCACTTTTACTAAATTTTTTGTAATTATTTATATTGTTGCAAAAGTTAATATTAACAATCTTTAAAATGTTTAAAATATTAAACGATGTGAATTTAATTTTTTAAAATGTAAATAAGAATGTAATTGTTAAAAAAATTATTGATTTTTTATTTTGAAATATAATTATTATTCCTTTTAATTATTTACATATTTATTTTTTATAATTACATTTTATTGGTAAAATATAAAATATATTTAAGGATGTGGAAAAAAGAGGCTTTTTTACTGTTCTAAAATGAAAAAATTCATTATGTACACATACTAAAACGGATTATAAAATAGAACTTTCCATCTTTTAGAGAAAATTGTTGTAACTTACATCGATTTTTTAATAGCAATTTCCAAATTGTCCCCTACCTTATGTGGTGATTTCCTCCCACAATGAACATGCATGTAACATTTCTCAACTATTTTGCTCTCTCACAAACTCAACAACATTGGAGGATGAAGTAATGGAAGGAATCACTCAGATTGACACTAGAGCTAGTAGAAATTATATAGCTGAAAGCATGACCAAAATAATTAAAAGTAACTAAGTTGAAGTGATTTCCAAAAGAACTAGAAATAACCTAGTTCCGCGATTCCAGTAATCACTATAACTTGCAGTAATTTCTAGTTCTTTTGAAAATTGCTTCAAGTTGTAGCAACATCCTCTATGTAAAGAAAAGTTCGTAAATTGTAGTTAAAGATGCAAATTGGTATTTGTGTAGATCCTGTGTTTTCTTATTTTAGATGGGTGAAAAAGCAGAGAAAGAAGGGTCTTTTTTTACATATAGGATTTGGATTGTGTATTTACATCAATATGGTGTTTTGGAAAAAAAATCACGCAATATGATTTTTTCAATATAGAATCTTCGAAGCAGATTCAAAGATAATCTATAAAATAGATTTAGTGTAAAATGAAAATTAATCCAGAATGTAAAAGGAGGATTTAGAATCCTGTAAAATGAAAATAACACAACTCCGCAGGCGGATTCTATAAACACCATATTCAAGTAAATTTATTATCTGTTATCTCATATAAGTGTAAATCACCTACCAAAACACTATATACAAATTATTTTTCAAAAAAAGAACTTCAATTTCAATTCAAATTATTATTATTATAACCAATAATATTATTATTTGCATATTTTCTTTTTGCATCAATTTTCATTAATCATTTTAAATTTCTTTTTAATTACTTACACTTTCTAACAAGATATGAGATTTTTTGGCTTCGCCATATGCCTATTGAGTGGTCAATTGCACAAATACATGAGTAGTTGGCGGGTTGGATTTACTACACCTCTATGATTGAACAATTTAAGATAAATGCAAATCTTATTAGTGCATTAATCGAATGATGGAGACTAACACACACTTTTCATTTTTCCTTGTGGGAAATGCATAGTTAGGTTAGCGGATGTCGCACTCCAAAAGACACACACTATTGAGGTCCATGCATATTAAGGGAGAAGCCATCACTTGGGACTACTAGTTTCATCAAACCAGTGTTACAAGATATGATTTAGAAGGTACTTGGTGTTAGCCTGAAGAAATAGACTTCAATGCATCATCACTAAAAATGGTGTGGCTCAACCATTATTTCAATAAAACTGCTATGATGTGATGACAATTATGAAATCTAGTGTCATGCCTGTGGATATATTCTATGATTATTGGGTCAACAATTATGTCTCAACAATACAACATAATTGGTTCATTCAAAATATTTACCATTACTTGAAGATTTTGATAGGGTTGGTCAATATAGTTGGGGTTTTTTGTAACATCCTAATATTTAACCTAACGCGCCTAGGATGCGTTCAAGTTAATTATTAGTTATTACTCTTTTATTTTAGTTCTTATCTTTTGACTTGGAAATACTTTAGTAAAAATAAAGGTAAATTTTTTTTGAACTTTTTAAAACAAAACGTGAGACACGCGTATAAGTAAAACACACCATTTGTCTATCATAACATGAAGGAAAATAAAAACTCTTCATCGCCATATCCAGAATATAAATACAACAACCTTATGAGCATAATCACACCGTCATATATAAATATAGGTGGCATAAGTATTAACCGTTCCATGACTCGTACCAAAACAAACCACTAAGATAGTGTTATGCCCATCAACGGGCTTAGGCCAGTGCAGTATCTGAGAAACATAAACGGTATGTACATGGAAACTAATATCATCCTCCTGAAGCCTCCCTCTCACTACTCCTCCTCCAACGCATGTAGAGGAGATAACCTCTAATAAAATGTCAAAAGAAGGCTATCCCCATGAGATAAGCACAAGTGCTCTAAGAGGCCATCATCAACTCCTACTAATGACGCTCCTGAGAGGGAGGAAGGTAACCAAACCCATGAGTAAGGTCAATGGGGGGTAGCAAGATGACCCACAGGATGAACATGAGCTCCCGGCGAGGACGGGTGGCTCCTCCCAGCGTGTTAGACTCTTCTGGTAGGTTGCATCATTGTAGCCTTTCCATCATTGCTACTTTCCACCACCCTGGGAACGATGGGTCAGGAGCCTGAAGAATGCAGGAAGGAGACTCCTCGATGGATCTGACCATGCCTCCATAAGGAGGGGTGATCGGGGTGTATAGGGAAGTCATGAATAGCTAATGCGATAGGGCGGTCACGGGGAAGCTCCCTACGTGGGCGTGCACACTCGAAGACAAAGTCATCGAGTGAAATGAGTCGTGGTGGAAAACCAAAAGCTGGTAACTGGGTACGCGATAAACGGTAGAAGAAATGAACAGGCAACGCACATGGACCCACAAAATGAAAAGATCGGTTGGTAGGATCGAAATGCATCTCTCAGGTAGGAGCATCAACGTAAATCACGAACGTGGCTATCGCCCTCTAAAGACAAGATGGAAAGAAAAGAGAGGGAATAAGAAACTTGAACAAGGATCTCAGGAGGGCTCTTGCCTCCAAACATGTGTCATCATCTTTGTCTTCAGGAACCTCGAGTTTCATTAGGAAAACGTGGACATAATAAGGTTCATTTATTAGGTTTAAGAGCCATTAGGAATCTGTGTCTTTTAGCATGATTTTTAATGTTATGAATGCATCATACCTTTTTATGAATGCATGTTAATGCCATATGCAACACATTACAAGAATCACAATAAATCCATATGGTAGAAAGAGCATAAGCTATCGCAACTTAATCTTTCCTCTTTAATATCTTAGGTGACTTAACTTTCTTGTTTTCTTCTAAAGGGCCACCCTACTACTCTCTCCTCTTGAGAGTTTTAGGTTATGAGTTCATACCTAATTAGTCGTCACTATAGTGTGGGATAGGGGCATGGGATCACCTTTCATAACCATTAATTCTTGGAGTCTAAAAGATCACCTCTTAAGGTCACCTCTGATAACCATTAATTCCTGGAGTTTGAAAGATCACCTTATTAGATCGCATCTCATAACCATTAATTCCTAGAGTCTAAAAGGTTATTTCCATGTGTCTTATGTCACCTTTTATCTTAGCATATTATTTAGAGATGCAAACATGAACATATAATCATAGCCATCATCACATCTTATGATTTAAAATTTTATGTACCAAAAATAAAATCAGGGAAAGAAAAATCAAATAATAAAAAAAGGAGAACAAAATTTTAGGAAAAGTTAATTTTGGCTTGATAGTTGTTAGCTACGAATTCTCTGGTACAATAAGGAACTCAAAACCACGTTATTCTATATAAATATTTATTGGTTGATTAATTTTATTTTATTTGAAAAGGAATTGAGAATATCAAACCTTCACAAGCTAAAATATTCTAGAATATAAAATTAACAAGCCATCATGACTCAATTAATCCAAAAAAACAATTCATCAATACAAAATTCACCAAACATCAAATAAATTATTATATCAATCTCTTAAACCAATTTATTTAATTTCACTCAAATGATTTAAAGTGAGTGCTAAAAGAATTTCTAAGAAAATCACACAGCGCCCAAAAACTCTAAATGCAACATAGAACACTCCCTGCCAACATAAAACTAAATAGCCCAAATAAAGTCCTAACAAAATTCAATAGAGATGGTAGCCCAAAAGAGAATTTCTGAAAACCATACAAAAATAATGCAAAACAATCCAAACAAAATAAAATGAAATTCTAGCTTAGAAAACACGAATATTCCCAATACGAATAAAAAAAAGAATAGAATGTAATCATGACCAAAATGAACCTAGACAACATAAAGAATATTACCCAAGTTTAGAAGCTAAATAGGAATGTTAGGGACTTCATTTTTACTTTTATTTTTTTATTTTTATTTTTATTTTTAGGCCAAAACGAAAGAATGTAGGTTAGGAGATGACACACACTCACTAAACTAAAATAAAAAAATTCTCTCTTTTCACACTACACACACAACACTCTTTCTTTATTTCACACACACACATGCATACACTAAGGGAAATAGAGAGAGATGGAGACAAAGAAAGAAAGGGAACGAAGAGAGAAAAGAGTGAGGGACGGTCGCGACGCCAAGCGGTGTCCCTGTGGAGGCAGCCTGGCTTGGCACGAGAGGAAGAAGGAAGTGGTCGCGAAGGGAGCGAAGACCAGAGGTGAGATTGAGAGGCTAGCGCGGCAGTGAGGGAGCTCAGGTTGGTCGTGCAAGGGAAAGGAACACCGAGTGAGGGATGAAGAAGGGAGGACTGGTTCACGGTGGAAGGTCCTGGAGGCGGCCGGTGAGACTTCTTGTGGTGAGGAAGGAGATGCTCGCGGTGGTGGGTGTGGGGTAGAGAGAGATCGGGGAAATGAGGAGCAATCCTGGACTTGCAAGGTGTGGGTGGCTTCGGGGGAGGACGGAGGGGTGAAGTCGCTGACGTGGAGGATGGAGCGTGGCGGTGCTTGGCAAGAGGATGGTGGCCGTGAGCTGAAGGGAAGGACCATGGTGGTTGGATATTTGTTCCTTTTTCTCCTTCTTTGGTTTTTCAGTTTGGTTTAAGGTTTTCTTGTATTATTTGTATATGGACTTTTGAACTCTTTGGTTGTGTTTGGCTGTGAATGATTGAGTCTTGGATTTGTTTATTGTGACCTTAAGACTGAAATTGTTTCTAGATTCAGATTGGTGATTGAGAATGGTATTGATTGTGAGGTTATATTGATGCTAGAAATGGTTTGTTTTAGTTATATTAGTTATAGTTAGAATTCTTTGGGAAAGAAATAATGCATTGAGGCTTTCCTGGCAGAGACGGATAGGTCAGGGGCAGGAGAGCTATGGTGTGTGTGCTTTTGTGTGTATTTTGTGATATCAGAATAAAGGAACATAAAATTAGGCAACAAACAGGAGAGCAACCATACCACACGGCTCCTTACTTTTTTTCTCCTCTCCTTAATTCTCCAAAATCTTACTCTTTTTCTTCAGTTTGTTCATTACCAATGTATGAAAGCCTAGAATCTTTGCTCCTATAATTTTTCTTTTATTCTTCATGAACTTGAAAATGAGAGTTTTCTTTTTAAAATGAACCTAGTGATAGGATGAAAATCCTGATGATGCCTCATTTGAACTTGTTTTTGGTAATTAATGATTTGTTTCGTGCTTTGCAAGAGCACGTAGACTTGTGCTCCATGCTTCAGCCTTGCCTATCATCCTCGGTTTAGTGTCTTGGCAAGTGCACATCCTTGCAAGTAAGTGGAGAGTGAGGGGATGGGAAAGAAATGTTATAAAGTTTGAGTAGTATGATAGAACGACAAGTGTGGAGGACAAGTCATATATTCATATATGACTGCAACAAGTGTGAAAGAAAGAAATGTGGAGGACAAGTATGGAAGAAAGAAATGTACATTACATGAATATTGTTTAAGAATATTCATATATTCTTTGTTGTAAAAAAAATTAATAATGTATCCTTGTAACAGCATGATATAGTGTCATGTGTGTGCTTTAGTCCAGTATGTATAAATCTTCTTCGAAAGTATGTGAATAGCTTAATATATGAATTAAAACCTTAAACAATAATAATGTACATGACACTTTGTAGCACGTGATGAAACAGATCATTTTGAGACAAAGATAAAGAATATATGGTAATAGATATGTGCGAGATTTAGATGCCACTATTCTTAAGAACAAATAAATAAATAAATAAATGTATTGTAGATTTATATATTATTCTGCAATCTTTTAAAGATAATAAATTTATATGTTATAAAACCAAGAGAAGACATGTCACTTTTTAATTTATGCAAGTGCTAAATGGGTGCATGTTTTCATGCCATAAGCCATATTATCATGTTCCTAACTAGAAATCTTAGACTCTAATACTAACCCTTAGTACCCTTTAATTTATTTTTTGAGCTAAATGTCATTTTTAGTAGCCACTTTATTTACTCAACATTCAATCTAGACCTCCATTATAGGTGCTTCATTAGTAAACTTAATGGCCCTTAAAACAACTTAAGGCCAGAAGATATAAAGATATAGGCACATAATAATTCAATTATCTTTTACTTAGGTCCTTGCTTTATGTTCTATTGTGACTTCTAGTAAATTAACTCTATAAACATAATTCTAAGACATTAGAACCAGTTTTGAACATAAAAAAACAATTAACTTTATTAATTTCTAGCATATGTGGGCATCATATATGACACCTCCAATAGTAGCTTTTCATCAGTCTTAAGTGCTAAATTTGGCAATTATACAAGAACAAAACCAACTATTTCACACTCGCTTTCAGTCATTAAAGGCTTATAAGGACAACAAAATGACATCCATTAAAACTGATTGTTCGCACCATCATCAACAAGTTTCAAACAGGAATATGTAAAGTAAAATGTCAAGAACTCATTTTTATAATGGTCAAATAAGACTATCAGCTAGAAATTTATAAAGATGCATTCTTTAGTAAACAAAATCAAGACAAGACAAGGTCCCCTACTTTGGGTAATGAGGAGTTCGATCGTCACTTGATTCCCGCGTTAAATTATCTCAAGGACATTTTGGTCATTTCACAGCCACAAAAATTTGGGGTGTTACATTTTTCATGCTCGCTGTGTTATATCATGCTACGCATCATAGGAAACATGACTATAATGGCTCTTTACTCTAATTGCTTGATATTTTACATTTCCACTGACAATAGAGATTGGACACTTATCTTTATACTCACCACTTGTTAACTTTTGAGTGCCAACATTTCGATCGTACCGATTCCAACATTTAAATCCTTAAATTAAATAGTTTGGGGAATAATAAGATATATTGGATCATCACATCAAAGTGTCACACATTCTTTTGCACTATTCATGGTGAACCATCAAAATATACAATAACAATAATATTTTCACTCATTTCCCCTCTTTCATAGACTCAATGGATTTTTTTCCACTCACTCTAACTTTATCCACTAACTTATTCTCACTCACTTTAACTATACTCAACTCACCCTCACTCACTCTAACAACATCCATTGACTCACTCTCATAGTCTCACTCACTCTAATTATCTCATCAACTCACTCTTATTCACTCACTAGCTCACTCTTTTTTTTTTCTACCAATTGTTTTTGTTTTAAAGGAAAAAGAAAGAAGAAAATTTGATAGACTATGGACAAGAAGATGAAAAAGTGTAATGGAAGAAAAAGAAGAAGTATATATGTGAAGAGGAGACATTCAATATGGAATGAAAATAAGAAAAGATGTCTGTAAAATGAAAGTTCTAACATTTATAAGGAGATCCCATTGTGTTCATTTTTTTCAATTATATATAGGACTAGACATATACATTGGTGGTTTCAAAATTTCACAAATAAATTATATTATATTTTATATAAAACCAACCAAAGTAATTGGCAGTTTCTAATATTTTTAGGAAAAAATAAAATATAGATACAAACCACGTGAGTTGGCAATTTCCTCTTTTATTTATTTATTTTTTTTTAAAACGAAACTAGCCACTCTGTTTGATAGATTCCTTAAAAAATTCATATTCCAATAATTTTTTTTAAATCACCATATTTATGTATTTTTAACTTAAAAAAACTCACATATGAAAATAAAGCCCTCAAATTCACTCGATTTTATAGCATTAAATGTAACTATTTTTTATTTTATATGTGGATTATAATGTGTTTCAAACTTAAATTGTTTATGTTAACGTGAATATTTTAGTAATGAAGAAGTCTTACATTGCTCATGAAGGACTCTCAAAGAGTTTCTATACATGAATGCATTTCATAGGTACGTACCTAGACATTTTAGGTGATGTTTGACACATTAATTATCAAACAAGATTACTAGTAACCTAGATACTAGATTTCCACTCAGAAAGATTGTCACCTGTTGAATTGCTAGTAATGTTACAATATAGTGTTTAGCATGCACAAGCAATCTAACTAGCAATTCACATTACCATATTTGGTATATGAAAAGTTTACCAGGTAGTATAAGTATTTACTAAAATATAATTTATAATAGTAATGACACTAATAGTAATAATAATTAATAATATTAACAGATAATTTTAATGAATAATAATCAATTATTAATAAGATGGTTAATATTAATAATACTAATAATAATGGGAGGATTACCATCTAGGTGGTAATCCATATAAACACCCTATGAGGACAATACACATTACCACTAAGTATACAGGCAATGTAGATTGTTTTGGAAATTTGAGTTGTAAGTAATGAGGCATAACTAGACAAGACAATATTGTTGGCTTAGGTAATTTAAGATCACATTACTAGTAATATAAATAGATTATCTTATAACAAATGTCTTTTTGTGATATTAAGGTATTGTGAATTTTGGTCTTACTTAAATATACAAACACTCACCCCTCTCCATCCCATCCCATCCCATCCCATCTATTGTGCGCATAGATCTTTCCTACATGTAAAGTTTTTCTTTATTATTGGGTTTCTACAATTACAATGAGATCTTAATGATTCAATTTTTGACCATTGAGGGTTTTTTCAACCCCTTGTCCATCCCAAAGCAGATCAATAGAGAACCCTAACTGCTTCTCCTTATTCTTGCTTTGGCCAACGTTGTTCTACTTCTCCTCTACTATTTTAGACCTTGTAACAGTGGTAGCCCGCAACCTTCTACACCTCTGCCTTCGGAATAAGATAGAAGTTGATTAATGCGAACGAGTTCTTAAAAGAGGTTCATGTCTAATCTTTGAGGATTTCCTGTCAAGATCATTTCATCGAGCATAGCTCTAGATACGATCGTACGGAAGTGATGAACCCTTAAGGCAGTGGTAAAGCATTATTCATACAAGATTTCCTTCCCATCCTACGTTCTTTGTCCTCTGCCAATGATTGTTTGTTTTAATTAAACCAATAGCTAAAATATTGCTATCCACAATTATACTCTCAACTTTTTTAATAGATTAGTGTATATCGTTGTAACAATGAAAATTTTCGATGTAATTACATTTTAATGCTATTATTTATACTAGCAGATTGTTTCACTTTTTTGTTTATGTTTTCAAGGTCGATATAAGATTATTTATATCATATTTATATTGAAAAAATTATACTAACATCCCTTGAAATTTAGAGCAATTATATTAACACCCCTTTATTTTGTAAAATTATCCTGACCTCCCCTAAGGTTGATTAAAATTACACTGACCTCATTTATAGATATTAATTCATTAATTTAAGTTACAAGAAAGATAATATAAGATATATATACATAATTATTAATGATGAAATTATAATATTTTATCAATATTTAATACATTAATTGAATAAAAATACATTTTTATTACTTGAAAATGAAACTTATAATTATAACTTTAGATAAAAAAAGAAGTGTTTTAGTTAATATACATGTCAAATATTATTAAAATATTATAATTTTTCATTAATAATTATATATATATATATATATATATATATATATATATATCCAAAGTTATTTTTCTTTATAACTAAATTAATAACATATTTATAAGGGATAATAGTATAATTTTAGTAGTAAAAGGAGGCTTATGATAATATTATAAAATAAAAAGGTAAATATAATATACTAAATCTAATAAAAGATAGGTATAAATTACTCATTTATATTTTATCGCTGTTTTCTATAAACTTTTATATTCTGTTGGCCATAGTGAGTCATTTACTATAAAGTAAACACCTCATTGTGATGAACCCTTGGGAATAGTGCTTCTTGATCTCAACTGTCGTGATAAACAACTTCATTGGAAGCTGGATAACAAAATCTATCAACAACGTTATTTCCACACTTGTATGTCCCAAACACATTTCTATACTGACAAAACTTATGACCCGGAACTTATTTTTCTCTAAACTTCTTATCTCTTCATCTCACAAGGATGATACGAGTCTACACCCATTTGGGTATGAAAAAAGCATCTCCCAAAATCTAAATAGCCATTATATATTCTATAGATATTTAATACTAGTATATATTAAAAAAAAATTTCTTGCACCAGATCAAAATAATAATAATAATAAAGAAACTTTCGTGCAAGAATTTATTTTTTCCATTATTGGAGGATGGTAGTGGGCGGCGATTGGCTAAGCTGTTCGTGTAGCCAATCAGACATTGCCATGTAAACGTGGCGGCGGTTCTCAGATTTCTTCGAGAAGAGGGATTCTGTTTACTTTGTCGTCAATCAAGCTCCATATGCTTTTTCACAAACGGACGAAGGATATATTGGACCTTGCCTATGGGCCTTCGCAATGAAGGGAACGAATCCCTTCCTCTTCTTTATCTTCCCCAAGCCCTTTTTCATCCTTTTTACTTTCGGTTGGGTACATGAGGTGCTGTCTCATCATTTATAAATAAACTAAAAAAAATGGAAAGAATCTTGAAGAGCTCATATATGGGTTAAGTGAATTCACTTCTCATAGGGGCAGATAAGCTGCAACACTTCGAAAAGGAACTTGTGAATTACTAGTTTCATATCCACAAGTTGCACATGAGGGTGGTGGAGTCTGATTCATATGACAGCCGCAACACGCAAGTGTGGCATGGAACACTATAACTTCCCAACTTGCATTCACTTGGGAAAGGCACTCAACGGCATGGCTTCCCTGACCTTGGAAAAAAGTTGCCCCTTATCTTCTAAAGAAATAAAATTAATATTTTCATTTGTATTTATATGATTTAAATATTCGTAAAATGTCACAAATTGTAATTTCTATATGATTTTATAACTTAGAGATAAATAGGGAAAAAAAATATTGGTCCATATCCCTGTACTCATTCAATATCATTTCACGCCAAAATTTAATTCATTTTATGGTTGACTGATTGGATCTTCTTGAAGTTTAACTCCTTTCAAGGAATCTTTATAAACCCCTACTCTTCCTATAGTTAGTTCAATGTAAAACTATTTACAATGTTCTTTGAAACTAATGTGAGTGATAAGTAGAGAGAAAACTAGGTGGTTGGAAATGTTTATACAAAAGTATTTTGACTAACTTGATTCAAGTTGTGTTAGCCAATTATAGCCGGTAAAACTTCTGAAAAATAATTTTTATTTACAAAACTCAAACATAAAACCAATATGAAATTTCTCAGAATTCTAGGTGCTTTGATCTTCCAAACAAAAGTCTTGGGGTTAGAGTAATAAGAATGGAAAAAGTTCTACTTGGGAAACCCCTATCCCATGAGAGACATCCTTTGAATTAGTTGGATTCCTAATAATAGAATCCAGATAATGGTGATTCTATCAATGAAAAACAAAAAACACCACAAACTCAAACTTAAAACGTTGTTGAAGTAAACAAATACTACTCAAATCAATCATGGTAGCCCACCAGCATTTTAGTGGCGGTAAACTTTAAAAAAGAAGAAGAAAGAAAGAAGACAAACTTGAGCATAGCATCATGACCTTTTTGTGTTAGTATGCTGCCATGCTAAACAACCCAGTCTCGAGGAAGACAGACGACGTATTTGTTTTCATCTTCATGCCATGTGCTATAGACGGGTGTTAAATTATGTACGGAAACAAATTCTGGTTTAATTTAGCTTTCATAAATTCCCATAGGAGCTGCGTGTGTGGCTGTATTGAACCTTGGAACTTAAGAGATTCTAATTCTATTACTATAAATATTAAAATCTGCCTGCTGAACAAAACAAAGCGAGAGGTTAAAAGAAAGTAGGAAGAACAATTTATATTTATATATGCCTATTGAGAAAATTATGTATTACATTGGAAAAGGGAAAGAACGAATTCAAGCTTCCAGGAAGGCAGCAAGCGCTGCAGAATTAAGTTGACATTTCCTTTAATGCAAACGCCAAACGGGATATAGCCAACAAAAATATGAGGGAAAAAAAATCAATGCAAAAGAATTTGGTGAAATCAGACTCGAATGCACATATGCTGCCGCCTGCCGGCGAAAGAAGTCAGCTCCAATTGTATGATCAGTGATAATGCCAGCTTCTTCATTTGGTCAAAAATCCAGATTATTATGGCTGAGGGCCAGCAGGCAGCAGTCTCGTATCCACAAGACAGTGAATTCCTCAAATGCATTTATTAACATCTCAGTTTTGCTCAGAATGTGTAGAGGCTTGCACACCTATCACTTTGGTGTCATGCTTTCCCTTGCTCCGACTGCGCCTTGATCTGGATGTTCTAGGCTTTGTAGAATGCTTGGTCGTTTGTTGTTGTGTACCAATTAGCACTTTTTCAGTAATCGGGAGCTCAGGAGGAGCGTCTGACCACGGAGTGCGTTTTGATGGGATGGTGACATTCAGAGGAGGTTTAATTATCCATCTGCATGAAATTGCATCGAATGGTCAGGGACGTGTGCTGAAAACATGCTAGTAATTAAACCGATGTTCAAAATGCTAGATGACATTACTATTTACAAGCATAAGAATTTCACTTGTATGCGCCCTGACATGATGCCATAGGGAAAGAATGATGTAATGTTCGGTATCTTTAATGAAAATAAACTTTCAGAGAAAATTTCTGGAAACAAAAACGACTCCAGTTTGAGGGAAGTAGCTGGTAGAGTCAAAATTCAGAAGCAATAAGAAACAACAAAAGACTTGATGAAACAGGAGCCCTGAACTGAGAGAGGGCTCAAAGGCAATGGACTTGTCTAATTACTTACATGCAAAGGTAGTGTATTTATAAACAGAGGTCCTGAGATTGCATTAATGGTCCTTATAAGTAGGATC
>JAMLFY010000001.1:31145243-31225034 GCA_030441495.1 Dalbergia oliveri | reverse complement strand
TGTGTATTTTGTGATATAGAATAAAGGAACATAAAATTAGGCAACAACAACAGGAGAGCAACCATACCACACGGCTCCTTACTTCTGTTTTTCTTCCTCCTTAATTCTCCAAAATCTTACTCTTTTTCTTTTGTTCATTACCAATGTATGAAAGCCTAGAATCTTTGCTCCTGTAATTTTTCTTTTATTCTTCATGAACTTGAAAAGGAGTTTTTCTTTTAAAATGAACCTAGTGATAGGATGTGAAATATCATGATGATGCCTCATTTGAACTTGTTTTTGGTAATTAATGATTTTGTTCGTGCTTTGCAAGAGCACCAGGAACTTGTGCTCCATGCTTTAGCCTTGCCTATCATTTTTCTGTTTAGTGTCTTGGCAGAGTGCACATCCTTGGAAGTAGTGGAGAGTGGGGATGGGAAAGAAATGTTATAAAGTTTGAGTAGTATGATAGAACGACAAGTGTGGAGGACAAGTCATATATTCATATATGATTGCAACAAGTGTGAAAGAAAGAAATGTGGAGGACAAGTATGGAAGAAAGAAATGTACATTACATGAATATTGTTTAAGAATATTTCATATATTCTTTGTTGTAAAAAAAATTAATAATGTATCCTTGTAACAGCATGATATAGTGTCATGTGTGCTGTTTTAGTAATATGTATAAATCTTCTTCGAAAGTATGTGAATAGCTTAATATATGAATTAAAACCTTAAACAATAATGTACATGACACTTTGTAGCACGTGATGAAACAGATCATTTTGAGACAAAGATAAAGAATATATGCTGCTCAGATATGTGCGAGATTTAGATGCACTATTCTTGCTTAGAGACAAATAAATAAATAAATAAATGTATTTCAGATGTATATATTATTCTGCAATCTTTTAAAGATAATAAATTTATATGTTATAAAACCAAGAGAAGACATGTCACTTTTTAATTTATGCAAGTGCTAAAATGGGTTGTGTTTCATGCCATAAGCCATATTATCATTTTCTAACTAGAAATCTTAACTCTAATACTAACCCTTAGTACCCCTTTAATTTATTTTTTGAGCTAAATGTCATTTTTAGTAGCCACTTTATTTACTCAACATTCAATCTAGACCTCCATTATAGGTGCTTCATTAGTAAACTTAATGGCCCTTAAAACAACTTAAGGCCAGAAGATATAAAGATATAGGCACATAATAATTCAAATTATCTTTTACTTAGGTCCTTGCTTTATGTTCTATTGTGACTTCTAGTAAATTAACTCTATAAACATAATTCTAAGACATTAGAACCAGTTTTGAACATAAAAAAACAATTAACTTTATTAATTTCTAGCATATGTGGGCATCATATATGACACCCAAATAGTAGCTTTTCATTATAGTCTTAAGTGCTAAAATTTGGCAATTATACAAGAACAAAACCAACTATTTCACACTCGCTTTCAGTCATTAAAGGCTTATAAGGACAACAAAATGACATCCATTAAAACTGATTGTCTTGGACCATTATCAACAAGTTTCAAGGACGAATATGTAAAGTAAAGTGTCAAGAACTCATTTTTATAATGGTCAAATAAGACTATAGGCTAGAAATTTATAAAGATGCATTCTTTAGTAAACAAAATCAAGACAAGACAAGGTCCCCTACTTTGGGTAATGACGGGAGTTCCAACCGTCACTTGATTCCGCGTTAAATTATTCTCAAGGACATTTTGGTCATTTTCACATGCACAAAAATTTGGGTGTTACATTTCAGTGCTCGCTGTGTTATATCATGCTATTATCATAGGAAACATGACTATAATGGCTCTTTACTCTAATTGCTTGATATTTTACATTTCATCTGACAATAGAGATTGGACACTTATCTTTATACTCACCACTTGTTAACTTTTGAGTGCCAACATTTTCGTCGTGACCATTCCAACATTTAAATCCTTAAATTAAATAGTTTGGGGAATAATAATATATATTGGATCATCACATCAAATGCTACACATTCTTTTGCACTATTCATGGTGAACCATCAAAATATACAATAACAATAATATTTTCACTCATTTCCCCCTCTTTCATAGACTCAGCTTAAATTTTTTTCCCACTCACTCTAACTTTATCCACTAACTTATTCTCACTCACTTTAACTATACTCAACTCACCTCACTCACTCTAACAACATCCACTGACTCACTTCATAGTCTCACTCACTCTAATTATACTCATCAACTCACTCTTATTCACTCACTAGCTCACTCTTTTTTTTCTTTACCAATTGTTTTTGTTTAAAGGAAAAGAAGAAAAGAAAATTTGATAGACTATGGACAAGAAGATGAAAAAGTGTAATGGAAGAAAAAGAAGAAGTAGATATGTGAAGAGGAGACATTCATATGGAATGGAAATAAGAAAGATGTTCTGTAGAGAATAAGTTTGACATTTATAAGAGCAGATCCCATTGTGTTCATTTTTTTCAATTATATATAGGACTAGACATATACATTGGTGGTTTCAAAATTTCACAAATAAATTATATTATATTTTATATAAAACCAACCAAAGTAATTGGCAGTTTCTAATATTTTTAGGAAAAAATAAAATATAATACAAACCACGTGAGTTGGCAATTTCCTCTTTTATTTATTTATTTATTTTTAAAACGAAACTAGCCACTCTGTTTGATAGATTCCTTAAAAAATTCATATTCCAATAATTTTTTTAAATCACCATATTTATGTATTTTTAACTTAAAAAAACTCACATATGAAAATAAAGCCCTCAAATTCACTCAATTTTATAGCATTAAATGTAACTATTTTTATTTTATATGTGGATTATAATGTGTTTCAAACTTAAATTGTTTATGTTAATTGTGAATATTTAGTAATGAAGAAGTCTTACATTGCTCATGAAGGACTCTCAAAGAGTTTCTATACATGAATGCATTTCATAGGTACGTACCTAGACATTTTAGGTGATGTTTGACACATTAATTATCAAACAAGATTACTAGTAACCTAGATACTAGATTTCCACTTAGAAAGATTGTCACCTGTTGAATTGCTAGTAATGTTACAATATAGTGTTTAGCATGCACAAGCAATCTAACTAGCAATTCACATTACCATATTTGGTATATCGAAAAGTTTACCAGGTAGTATAAGTATTTACTAAAATATAATTTATAATAGTAATGACACTAATAGTAATAATAATTAATAATATTAACAGATAATTTTAATGAATAATAATCAATTATTAATAAGATGGTTAATATTAATAATACTAATAATAATGGGAGGATTACCATCTAGTGGTAATCCATATAAACACCCCTATGAGGACAATACACATTACCACTAAGTATACAGGCAATGTAGATTGTTTTGGAAATTTGAGTTGTAAGTAATGAGGCATAACTAGACAAGACAATATTGTTGGCTTAGGTAATTTAAGATCACATTACTAGTAATATAAATAGATTATCTTATAACAAATGTCTTTTTGTGATATTAAGGTATTGTGAATTTTGGTCTTACTTAAATATACAAACACTCACCCTCTCCATCCCATCCCATCCCATCTATTGTGCGCATAGATCTTTCCTACATGTAAAGTTTTTCTTTATTATTGGGTTTCTACAATTACAATGAGATCTTAATGATTCAATTTTTGACCATTGAGGGTTTTTTCAACCCCTTGTCCATCCCAAAGCAGATCAATAGAGAACCCTAACTGCTTCTCCTTATTCTTGCTTTGGCCAACGTTGTTCTACTTCTCCTCTACTATTTTAGACCTTGTAACAGTGGTAGCCCGCAACCTCTCTACACCTCTGCCTTTCGGAATAAGATAAGTGATTAATGCGAACGAGTTCTTAAAAGAGGTTCATGTCTAATCTTTGAGGATTTCCTGTCAATATCATTTCATCGAGCATAGCTCTAGATACGATCGTACGGAAGTGATGAACCCTTAAGGCAGTGGTAAAGCATTATTCATACAAGATTTCCTTCCCATCCTACGTTCTTTGTCCTCTGCCAATGATTGTTTCCGTTTTAATTAAACCAATAGCTAAAATATTGCTATCCACGATTATACTCTCAACTTTTTTAGATTAGTGTATATCGTTGTAACAATGAAAATTTTCGATGTAATTACATTTTTAATGCTATTATTTATACTAGCAGATTGTTTCACTTTTTTTTGTTTATGTTTTCAAGGTCGATATAAGATTATTTATATCATATTTATATTGAAAAAATTATATTAACATCCCTTGAAATTTAGAGCAATTATATTAACACCCCTTTATTTTGTAAAATTATTATGACCTCCCCTAAGGTTGATTAAAATTACACTGACCTCATTTATAGATATTAATTCATTAATTTAAGTTACAAAAAAGATAATATAAGATATATATACACAATTATTAATGATGAAATTATAATATTTTATCAATATTAATACATTAATTGAATAAAAATACATTTTTATTACTTGAAAATGAAACTTATAATTATAACTTTAGATAAAAAGTAAGTGTTTTAGTTAATATACATGTCAAATATTATTAAAATATTATAATTTTTCATTAATAATTATATATATATATATATATATATATATATATATATATCCAGTTATTTCTCTTATTATAAATTAATAACTAAATATTTATAATGAAGTATAATTTTAGTAATTTAAAGGAAGACTTATGATAATATTATAAAATAAAAGCGTAAAGGATAATTACTAAATCTCATAAAAGATAGGTATAAATTACTCATTTATATTTTATCGCTGTTTTCTATAAACTTTTATATTCTGTTGGCCATAGTGAGTCATTTACTATAAAGTAAACACCTCATTGTGATGAACCCTTGGGAATAGTGCTCTTGATCTCAACTGTCGTGATAAACAACTTCATTGGAAGCTGGATAACAAAATCTATCAACAACGTTATTTCCACACTTGTATGTCCCAAACACATTTCTATACTGACAAAACTTATGACCCGGAACTTATTTTTCTGAAACTTCTTATCTCTTCATCTCACAAGGATGATACGAGTCTACACCCATTTGGGTATGAAAAAAGCATCTCCCAAAATCTAAATAGCCATTATATTTCTATAGATATTTAATACTAGTATATATTAAAAAAAAATTTCTTGCACCAGATCAAAATAATAATAATAATAAAGAAACTTTCGTGCAAGAATTTATTTTCCATTATTGGAGGATGGTAGTGTGGCGATTGGCTAAGCTGTTCGTGTAGCCAATCAGACATTGCCATGTAAACGTGGCGGCGGTTCTCGATTTCTTTGAGAAGAGGGATTCTGTTTACTTTGTTGTCAATCAAGCTCCATATGCTTTTTCACAAACGGACGAAGGATATATTGGACCTTGCCTATGGGCCTTCGGCAATGAAGGGAAACGAATCCCTTCCTTCTTTTATCTTCCCCAAGCCCTTTTTCATCCTTTTTACTTTCGGTTGGGTACATGAGGTGCTGTCTTCATTATAAATAAACTAAAAAAATGGAAAGAATCTTGAAGAGCTCATATATGGGTTAAGTGAATTCACTTCTCATAGGGCAGATAAGCTGCAACACTTCAAAGGAACTTGTGAATTACTAGTTTCATATCCACAAGTTGCACATGAGGGTGGTGGAGTCTGATTCATATGACAGCCGCAACACGCAAGTGTGGCATGGAACACTATAACTTCCCAACTTGCATTCACTTGGGAAAGGCACTCAAACGGATGGCTTCCCTGACCTTGGAAAAAAGTTGCCTGTTATCTTCTAAAGAAATAAAATTAATATTTTCATTTGTATTTATATGATTTAAATATTCGTAAAATGTCACAAATTGTAATTTCTATATGATTTTATAACTTAGAGATAAATAGAAAAAAATATTGGTCCATATCCCTGTACTCATTCAATATCATTTCACGCCAAAATTTAATTCATTTTATGGTTGACTGATTGGATCTTCTTGAAGTTTAACTCCTTTCAAGGAATCTTTATAAACCCCTACTCTTCCTATAGTTAGTTCAATGTAAAACTATTTACAATGTTCTTTGAAACTAATGTGAGTGATAAGTAGAGAGAAAACTAGGTGGTTGGAAATGTTTATACAAAAGTATTTTGACTAACTTGATTCAAGTTGTGTTAGCCAATTATAGCCGGTAAAACTTCTGAAAAATAATTTTTATTTACAAAACTCAAACATAAAACCAATATGAAATTTCTCAGAATTCTAGGTGCTTTGATCTTCCAAACAAAAGTCTTGGGGTTAGAGTAATAAGAATGGAAAAAGTTCTACTTGGAGACCCCTATCCCATGAGAGACATCCTTTGAATTAGTTGGATTCCTAATAATAGAATCCAGATAATGGTGATTCTATCAATGAAAAACAAAAAAAAACACCACAAACTCAAACTTAAAACGTTGTTGAAGTAAACAAATACTACTCAAATCAATCATGGTAGCCCACCAGCATTTTAGTGGCGGTAAACTTTAAAAAGAAGAAGAAAGAAAGAAGACAAACTTGAGCATAGCATCATGACCTTTTTGTGTCAGTATGCTGCCATGCTAAACAACCCAGTCTCGAGGAAGACAGACGACGTATTTGTTTTCATCTTCATGCCATGTGCTATAGACGGGTGTTAAATTATGTACGGAAACAAATTCTGGTTTAATTTAGCTTTCATAAATTCCCATAGGAGCTGCGTGTGTGGCTGTATTGAACCTTGGAACTTAAGAGATTCTAATTCTATTACTATAAATATTAAAATCTGCCTGCTGAACAAAACAAAGCGAGAGGTTAAAAGAAAGTAGGAAGAACAATTTATATTTATATATGCCTATTGAGAAAATTATGTATTACATTGGAAAAGGGAAAGAACGAATTCAAGCTTCCAGGAAGGCAGCAAGCGCTGCAGAATTAAGTTGACATTTCCTTTAATGCAAACGCCAAACGGGATATAGCCAACAAAAATATGAGGGAAAAAAAATCAATGCAAAAGAATTTGGTGAAATCAGACTCGAATGCACATATGCTGCCGCCTGCCGCGAAAGAAGTCAGCTCCAATTGTATGATCAGTGATAATGCCAGCTTCTTCATTTGGTCAAAAATCCAGATTATTATGGCTGAGGGCCAGCAGGCAGCAGTCTCGTATCCACAAGACAGTGAATTCCTCAAATGCATTTATTAACATCTCAGTTTTGCTCAGAATGTGTAGAGGCTTGCACACCTATCACTTTGGTGTCATGCTTTCCCTTGCTCCGACTGCGCCTTGATCTGGATGTTCTAGGCTTTGTAGAATGCTTGGTCGTTTGTTGTTGTGTACCAATTAGCACTTTTTCAGTAATCGGGAGCTCAGGAGGAGCGTCTGACCACGGAGTGCGTTTTGATGGATGGTGACATTCAGAGGAGGTTTAATTATCCATCTGCATGAAATTGCATCAAATGGTCAGGGACGTGTGCTGAAAACATGCTAGTAATTAAACCGATGTTCAAAATGCTAGATGACATTACTATTTACAAGCATAAGAATTTCACTTATATGCGCCCTGACATGAAGCCATAGGGAAAGAATGATGTAATGTTCGGTATCTTTAATGAAAATAAACTTTCAGAGAAAATTTCTGGAAACAAAAACGACTCCAGTTTGAGGGAAGTAGCTGGTAGAGTCAAAATTCAGAAGCAATAAGAAACAACAAAAGACTTGATGAAACAGGAGCCCTGAACTGAGAGAGGGCTCAAAGGCAATGGACTTGTCTAATTACTTACATGCAAAGGTAGTGTATTTATAAACAGAGGTCCTGAGATTGCATTAATGGTCCTTATAAGTAGGATCCCAACACTTCTTTCCCCAGCCTTAATCTCTGGCGTCTGCCTGATTATGCAGTTTAGCAGTCTATCGGACTACTTAATATATAAGAATAAGAAAAATCAACTAGTGCAACCAAAATACCGAACACAACCTTACCCTCCCCTAGGTGCAAAAAATATCACTAGAACGCGTTATTTAGCACAAGCTTCTGTCTATTATCAGTGGGACAAATCCAACAAGAACTGTTGTGAGCTCAACTGGGTTGGGGACTTATACGGCATTTGGATACTCCTTAGACTTCTAGCGTACGTACATTTTATAAAAATGGAACCATGTGCTGTTCTTTAGTTACTAAACGCAATGCTTTAAAAGCAAAAATTGCTAGAAAAACCTTGCTCCAGTAAAATACAATGAAAAATCAGCTTGACAGTTTTTCATTCTCAAGAACCCTACAAATTAAAGCCCCAATTCATGCTTACATTAAAATTCCTATTGATCTTTCTCTCAATTAAAAAAAAAAAAAGTAGTTACTATTGGTCTTTTATTTGTATGCAGTTAAGGTATCTTTGTGAGTTTAAGTTTAAAGAGAAGAAAGGACACTTGAAGTGTAAAATTTTAAAATTTTGCACTAGTACCCTTTTTTCCAAAATTCAAAACTCATAAACATATTTTAGTAAAAGAATTATATAAAATGTATTGTCAAAAATGGTCTTTCCATTTTGTGACAGAACACATAAATGTAGCCAAACATTTGATGGTCAATGATCCTATGCCACTCACAACCAGACATCAAGGAAGTCACCGATCCTTAGTTGGTTCAAGACTTCAAATGGTTCCACATTTATTTTCCTTAAAGTAAGTCTCAGTTAAGTCTCGCGTCGAATTAAAAAAAAAAAAAACTAGAGTAAAAGAGTTGTACTCTTATAGTGAAACAACCTAGCTTGAGTCTAAATTAGTTAGAGTTCAGACCAAGTTTAACTTAAAAAAAAAACAGGAGTCGTGAAAAGTGTTGCCAAAGGTTTAATCTTGAGGAAGCGAAAAGTATCTTATCTTACTCATAGGGTTTATACCATTCCTTAGTATGTTATGTTAGCTTATGTAACCTTGAACGATGGCAAAGATTGATTATTGAACAATTTAATGTGTGCCTTTAGTGTTTCAGGTATTGATTGGATAATACATCAAAGAAACAACTACTCAGATTAATATCTCCAATTTGGAAGAGGAGACATTCAGATCAACATGAGCAATTTGTGGAATTCTATGAAGGCTGATGTGGCACCTATACAATTAAAGGGAAACATGAATTTGGCAATAAAAATTGATACAATTTTCTCTTGAACAAGAGCATAATGCAATACAAGAATAAGGAAACATCACAAAAGAGAGAAAAAAACCATTGTGCAAAAGAATAAATACAAAAAGACAAAATTCAAAATTGTCCCAACCTTAGCTCATCAAAATTGAAAATGAGCAACTCATACAACCTAGCAAATACCCTTGTAATGGTTTGCAACTTTCTATACATATGGAAGCATTTGGGGCAGCAAGAAATGAGAAAAAGAGAGCACACATTGAAGACTATTTTTTGGAACATATTGTTTGCATTCTCTTAATCTTTTTGTTCTCCCAAATATTCTGCTAAGTTTTGTATAGCACACTGTTTGCTATCCATTTTGTTCTTTTGAGAGTGTTTGAGAGTTATTGTAGTGAGACATAGAAATATACAAAAGGTAAATTTTGGTTTGTGAAGTTGAGTGAAAAAACAATTCTTGTGAGAACTTTGTTAAGGAACTAGATTTTTTTCTTGTGACATGTGAGTGAAGCATAATATCATTGCAAAAAGCATTTGTTTTATGAGGCTTTTGTGAGTGAATAAAAGCCATATTTTTGTGAGTTGGAAAGGCTATTGTCAAAGACTATTCTTGGTATGAGCTTGAGAAGCTCTTGTCAAAGACTTCTCTTGTTGTAAGCTGGGAAAGCTTTGTTTGGTGTTACACTTGGGACTTGTGTGTAAGCATTGTCACTTTGATTTGTATTTGAAGCTTGGAATTAGTGGAATTCTCATCATTAGTGGGGACTGGAAGTAGCCTTCACGTTGAAGGTCTGAAGGTTGAGTTGGGTACCATCTAACCTTACTCTTATTTTATTTTAATAATTGAAACACATCGATTTAATTTCACATAACTTATACTAATATATCATATTGTGTCATTTGCATATTCTTCTATTAACTATGTCATGATTTCTTCAAAGTTTTTAGGAGAGATTTATTCAAATATCTCCTAAAAATTATAGTAGACATTCATGAATTTCTGATTTCTTTGTAAGTTGTAAAAAATTTAAAGAGCGCTGATTCAATCTCCCTTTTCATGTACTCTAGTGCCATCAAGTTATTTTATACTTTGCTTTGAGGAAACCATTGTTGATTGCAATATTATATTTGATTACCATGGGTTACAAATATCCTTTTGAGGTGCCTTATGTCATTAAGTTTTGAAAATGAGAAATATAATTACAACCCTTTTTCAAGCTTTGAATTCTTGTTTTAAGTGCTAACCTTGTTTTTGTACTAACTCGCTGTCATAAAGTTTTGCAAAATATTGAAGCCTGTTTTGAGGACTGTGTTAGTACCTCCAAGCTAGTCCCCCCTTCCTTCATCCTTCTAGGCATGCAATTGAAGACTATGATTTTCTCATCTCCCCAAACTACTTGCGACAATTTTGATACTTCAGTTCAGATTCATACTTGAAAATAGCCTAAAAGTCCAGATAATTAAACCAACGTCCATATATCAGTAAATCCTCCCGCAAGTGCATTGTTATTTCAACATTTATATTTACTAACTCCCTAGGACAACTCACAGAGAATATCTGATCTCTATCAGCTTGTTCTTTGTTATATATATACCACTATTATATCATCTACTATAAAGGAAAATGCTGGAACTGATATGAACAACTCAAAAGAATAATACCAGTGTAGTATTGCTTTCTTGCCGTAATTTGTATTATTATGGCATAAAGAAGGAGAAAGCAGAAGAACAGTGTGTAAGAAGCCAGATATTTGAGAGACCTAACACTCTCCTAATTCTAAGCCTTTTCCAACTGTCTGAGATGCTCCCTTCTGCACTTCCCCTTCCCATATAATTTCCCCCTCTTCCCCTAACAGAAACGTAATACATCCACCCCTCCCCACTAACTGTGCCAGCTAGGCAAAATTAGTTACAAACTCCCTCCTCTTCTTGGTCACATGCTGTCCCTGTGTCAGTTTTGTTCCTTTTGCTCTTTCTACGATAAACCTTAGCATAAGTAAAATCATATTGCCAATATAAGGTATCAGTATTATTTACATTACTAGGGTCCTGAACAACACCCCCTTCAAAATCCACCTTGTCTTCAAGGTGGAAAGAAGGAAACAGCTTCTGAATGTTGCTGCTAGCTCCCAGAATTTTCAAAGTCTGGTAGGGCTTACCACTTAATCAGCACTTCTCATTTGACCTGTGGGTGACACTGTACAATATGTGTGGTTTTCATTATTTTTACTAGACAAAAATATAATTTTTCCCTGCCAAATTTTATCTATTGAACATTTAAAGAAACACATGAAACATCTACCTTAAAATGCAAAATATACGTACGCTGCTTTAATTTGTTACTTTTTGTTTTGGAATCTGGTTTTCATATAATCTTTTACACCTATGTTATACTTTGAGTAATTACTATACCGTTAGTTAATTATGAGTATTTTATGATTACTATTGTTACAACAATAATCGATTATTATCGTATTATGTATGTACAACACACGTTATTAATTAAAAGTTTATACGTCATTAACCAAATAACCAGCAAACTGAGTACGAGACAAATTTTTTTAGGGGTTGTTGATATATTCACATAATTTTTCTGGGACTGAATGTTTTATTAGAATTCATTATCAAAGCACATCATGTACGAACGTCGTAATGGGTTATTAACTAATCTTCTGATTGCTTATTACCAGAAGATAGCGATGAATCTGTTCACGGTTCCTGATGTGGAAGCCACGCCTGTCCATCCTGCAGCGACGAACCCAAGTGGTAACCTGAATCAAAGCACTGCAACGGACCCTAAGCTTCAAACTGCAGGCTTCTCCGGAAATTGCACCATTTATTATCTTCAATCGATCATAATTTCATCTTCAATCCTAAATCCAAAGTTTATTGTCACATAGTATTGAAAAGACCCATAATCAAGGGTTAATTCCTACTTGGTGAAATCGTTTGTATTGTTTGAGATTAATAAATTACTTCTTGGCTTTGTTTATTTATTTAACCCTAGCTTTACAAAATTTACCACAACAAAACTATTTCACCTTTGTCGGTTCACTTCCATTTTTAAATTATTTTTTCTTTTGAGCCTCCATCACTTTCTTTCTTTTGAGAAAATTTTGTTTTTCTTTTTCAAATTCCAGATCTCGATAGCTCTTTTCATGATTATATTTATTGACTAGAGTGGCATAATCTTTAATCTCTAGGGTGGACACCTTGTCTCAAATCTCAAGCCTTAGATCTAACTCAAATTTTGTTGCCTTCCAACACCCATGGGTTACTTTTTAGATAAGAAGAAAATTTGGAAAGTTCATTGAACCTAGCCACATACTGACCTATAGTCATATTCCCTCATGTATAAACTTAACTTCTTTCTCATCCTTAACATTATTAGAGAAATATTTATCAAAAAAAGTGGTCAAGAATATTGCCTAAGTAATTTCAGGTTCTCCAGACTCTAACAAACTTTTAGCACCCATCCATCAATATTCTACTTCCTTTTCTAACAAATAGGTGGCAAAGACTACTTTTTGTACATCTATACACCCTAAATGTGATCCGAGGTATACAGGGTCATAATCGGGTTTGTATAGCTTCAGAGTTTCCCAAGACTCACGGTCTCTGAATTTGGCTAAGTGAGGATCCTACACCTCATTGGAGGGCTATATGATAGAACCATATTCTTGGAATTAAAAGTCCCTAATGGTTCCTAGAGGAAAAATAAGTTGAAGAGTGATTTTTAATGAATTTTATCAAACCTTTGAGTGTTTCGTTTTTAACTCACAAGTTTAGAAATCTCGAAATTCTCGAATTTGAACTAAAACCTAAATTTTTGATTCTCATTTGTTGGGATTTTAATTTTTTAGATATTTTATTTGAATCCAAATGGGTATTTCCTTATTTACATTTATGTTTTAAAGTTAATGGGAAGCAAAGTAAATGAAGTGAACCTCCTGGACCGCCCAGCGGTCATGGGCCCGCGGGCCAAGGAAGGTCGCGGAGAGAAACCTCCTGAGACGCCCACGCGGTCAGCCAAGAAGTGCGGTCTCACCTGGAAGAGAGAACCGAGGTGGTAAAAAGTTTATAAAAGCCGTGTTTCGGGCTTAGAACGCGCAGAACGTTCCCTTCTTCTTCTTCATCAATTTTCTTCTCTTCAAATCCATCATTTCCAAGCTTCAAGGTAAGTATATGCTGTTAGATTTTGTCTTTATTTCTTCATAATCTTGATTTGGACCGATCATTTCTTTCATTGTTATCAAGTGGGAGTTTTCCCCAATTTTGTTAGAATAAGGATAGAGCCCTCTAGAGATTATTAGAGTTTAATAGAGTTATAATTGCTCTATGACAGTTGTTGATGTCATTCCAAGTTCTCCATTGGTGGGGCCCACATACTCCGGCTTCAAACGGTGAGTGAGTTCAGATCCTATGATCCTTATGTTGATCATTAGAGTTAATTTCAGTAAATTATGACGTGGCTATATGATATTAGAAATGAAAGCATGAAATATATATTTTTGAAACTCATGAGACCATTATTGTTAAAAGTGATTTTTATTAAAGAGCAAGAGTATGAATATGATTATATTTAGAGATTTATGAAATATTATGATGATTTCCAGAGTAGAGCACAAGTATATGATAGGGTTTTTAGAGAAAATAAGTATTTTTATGATACTAGAAGCATGGAATTCAATATGATTCATAACAATTGCCAGTACATATTCTGTGGGCTTGAAATCGGAATGCCTGCAAAGGTGATCCCTTGGGCATATTTTCATAGTCACAGTTATGCTAAAGTCAGATTGTTAGAGTTATATGAGACCAAAGCTTTCAGAGTTTCAAGAGTTTCCATGTTTAAATAATTTTATACATAATAGAGATTTTATGATTTCAAGAATAGAGTTAAGAGAAATGATTAGAGATGTTGTAATGATTATATGAATTTCAGAATTCATTTTTATATACTAGAGCTTGTGAACTCTAGGATAGAAGACTTTGAGAAAGATTTAGATTTCTGATTGAGTTAGACAGTGATAGAACAACTATTGTGTTAACGGTAAAATATCCGTTAACCTTGGTACCAAGTATGCCTAGGCAAGATAACAAACATGTTTTTCCCCTTAGCCCGTGTGGGGGAAGGAATGAGGTCTAGAGGGTGGAGCCGTGTTGGCACCCTAGACAAGTCTAGAAGGGTGAGCCTGTCTTGGCACCTTAGACTGACAGGATTAGACTAGATATCACTGTTTCTCTAGGAGCTACTACACTATGATTTTATGTGACTACACATAGGAAAGTAAACTGAAGAAATTCCTTTTATTGAGTTATAAAATGATAATTTGAATATATATACATATATAAATGTAGGTACATGTGATTATGTAAGACTTTGAATATGATTTTAGAGATATTGTATTAACACCTTATGATTATATATGATTATTTGTTTCTTGATTTGTCCCATGAGAGGGTTATGGGTGAGGGCCTATTACTCAAGTTTTAGATGAAACTCACCCCTCTCCCTTCTTCCATTACAAATACGTTAGCTGTGACGGGTCCTTCTGATCCACCTCATTCCCAGGAGTAGAAAGTTCCAGGTGGCGAGCTTCACTTGAAGTGAAGTATCTTTGGTATTTTGTTTAGAAATATAGTGCTCTAGTGTACGTGAAGGGCAGGTCCAGAACCATAGAAATAGATTGACATTGATTTATCATGATTATTTTATAATTACATGATTTCAGTTTTCATGTATACTTTGTATAGGGAGACTCATATATTTTGAGTCACAATATATGTTCAGAGTTTGAGAAATGATTGTTTTCTAATTTTAGAGAACTATGTTAGAAATGATTATGATATGCTATTAATGATGATTATGTTTTCAAAGATCCAAAGGTTTCTTAGAAATAGAAATGATGTTTATTAAATGGATTGAATATTAAGTATGCATATAAGAGACTAAGAGGTCATGAGGCTTACGTGGAATGGGATTCCCACGTGTGATCATGTTCACAAATCGGGTCGTGACACTAAAACACTAAAAATCTTTTCTAGTTGCATGACCCATTTTAAAAAATTGAGTCATAGTCCCCATGGAATGAATGTGAGGCTTTGCTAAACTTTGATAGTCCTTGGTAATTGTGATTAGTTACAATGCTTCCTATCAAAGTTTCCACTATTTCCCCATTATGGTTGTTGTTTCTATGTTGAGTCTCTTGTATTTGTTGAAAAATCATTCTATTTGATTTTGTCTACTTTGAGGCTTTAGCCAGACTCATCATGGCCCTAATCATCCCTAGAGTGGCATTTGGTGCACTCTGCTCCTTTAGAATTCCTTGATCTCTTGATACCATATAGTTCTACAAGTACATAAACAACCCAATATTGAGTTGATTAGGCTCAATATTGTATACTTAGTGCATTGAGAATGCTATAAGGCATGCAAGGAACTAAGGCCAGGACATGCAAATAAAAGGAACTTAACCTACATATAATTTCTACTATAGCCAAAGAATGCTTCTTAATATCAAAACTAACATCTATTCATCAGAATCTAATAATATGAATTTACATGTAAATTGCAATGGTTAACATTTAGTAAAAAGATTACAAGCAAAAGGTTCTAGCATGATTTCTCAATGTCATTAATTTCATAAGTTCCTAGCAACTGCCTTACATTTAATTACTCGACTAATCTGAAACCATCAGAAATAAAATAGAGAAAAATGAGAATTGAAAAAAATTCTTAGTAGAAAATGAATGGTTTTAAAATATTTAAACTATGGTTGGTTTAACTATATCTACGGAAAATACATAGGGCTACCATAATATTATATGAACATAATCAGTTATTATATTATAAATAAAATATGTCATATAGAGCATGTCATGCATATTTTACTAAAATTATGATTTCTTTACTTTAGTTTTACTTCCATTTGTTTGCTTGTCTCACACATAATAATAGGCCTTATCTTAGAGAATTCTCATTATTTTGTTGTTCTTTAGGCGTGATGACAAAACAAGACTTTTACGCAATTATAACGAGGTAGGTAACATAAAAGGATCTTATATGTATTTCTCCTTGTAAATGGTTAGCGGCAAATTTTAATCGATCATATTCTTTTTAAATTAATTAATAGATTGTGTAAAAATTCACAATAAGGAATTCATACAATTAATCTATAAATAAAGCTTAAATAAAAGCTCATAAATTAATTAATAGTTTAAATAGTGAAACATAAACTAAAATAAATGCACAAAATTTATAAATATATGCATAAATAAATTGGACTAAAATAGTATAAGCTTGACTTGATAAAATAATATCTCAATAAAATTTATTAAACCATAGAGTTACCAATCTAAATATTAATTTTATAAGGACTAATATAAAGAAAATTTTATTAAATTTTCTCTTGTCATTTTATCAAAGTCTATGTGTTGGTCTTTTTAATCATAAGGTTATAATAAGTTTAATATTTCAAATTTATGTACAATAACCTTCATTTATTCTTAGTATTAAATTTTAATTATATTTTACCTCTAATTTAGGTCTCTTATAGAAATTACTATAAACATTGACAACTTGAATTAATATAATATTGTATAAACAATATGGTAAATTCTAAAATGGAAGAATGATAAATTAATGTATAATAAATAACAATATAAATAAAAAGGAACATTTGACTAACATGAATTAAATAATGAATCACGTAATATAAAGAAAAATTAAAATAAAGGGAGAAATTTGAAGGCGTAGTCATTTGATTATTGGGAAGAGAAGATAATCCTTATAATTAAGTGATAAATAAAAAGAAGAAATGAATACAGTAAACCTAAGAATAGGAGAGAAGAGGATCATCTTAATTAAGTAGTTAGTATTATTTTAATCAATATTCAAGTCCATAATCATCAATAAATATAAAAAATTACAAAATAAAATAACAATGATAAATAACAATTAGCATTTGTAATATGAAATGACCGTATATAAAATAAATAATAATAATAATAGCCACAGTTTTATTTTACATAAACTAAATTCATTTTCTACCTGTAATTTTTGTAGAGAGATAAACATGGTGTAAACACGTTGAACACTATTCTCACTTTTTTTTCTCCTTCTCCTCCTTTCACGCTAATGTCTTCTCTCTTTCTCTCACTGTCACTCACTTCATGCACTCACTTTTTTTCTTTTCTTTGTTGAACAAGCCACACACATACTTCTTCTTATATATATATATATATATATATATATATATATATATATATAACATTCAAAAAGGCAATGCAGCAGTTATTATTTGGTGTAAATTAGTAGTGCGTAAATGCACTGCCCAATCACCTTAATTAATTTTTTTAATAGTTACTTATTTTTATCTAATTGTATAAAATTATGCACCTTACTTTTATCATTTAATTTAATATCCTTTCTATATTTTAGTAAACTTTATTCTCAACATATTTTGAACTCACCTTTACTAATTTATGGTCTTATTTTAAACAACTAATATCTGTATTTTAACTTTTTGGTCTAATCATTAAAATAGATATTGATGTAAAATTATTAAGTAAGACTAATAAAATATTTGAATTGATACATGACTTAAAACTGTTACAAATTATTTTTTTTATTTATTTATTTTCCCTGACATGTTCTAATATTGCCCAACCAAGAGGTTAAAGCATCAGAGTGCCAAGAGTAGGAAGGTTTAGTATGAATCGATAGGTCAACCCCAGTTTGTTAACTAAGCGGAAAGCACCATGGAGGTAAGTGCCTATGGGGCACACTCGTATACCTTGAATGCGATTAGAGAGGGCACAAGAAGAATGATTACTTGTTGTTTTAGAGAGTCACAAGCTAGAGAGTAGAGAAACTCGATACCCAGGAGCAAAAGAGTTCACATGAAAATGACCTAGAGTTAGTAGGTAGAATCTCGATGTGAGCACGAATCATGCATATAGGCATACCGTAAGATTGATGATTTGTTCCTGATATGTTAAATTGTTTAAGGCAATCATGTATGCCATGAACATCTCGCATGCCATGCTTCAATTAGATGTTTAAATTTGAATTTGAAGTTTAAAATTTTATTCAATGTCATGATTATTGATCAATGTCATTTCCAGTGGAAATGCTAGATCATGTATTCCATTGCTGCATAACTTGATTGATTTTATATATAGATTGATATATATGAGATTAATTCTATACATTACAATAAAACTTTTTTATATTGTCATTCAATCAAATCATTTTAGTTGCGTGGCTTTTCAAGTAGTGGATGGGTTGGATGTAAAAATTAACCACTTTTATTGATGTGAGAATAAATAATTGGATGACAATGGTAAAAAAGTTGTATATTGTAAATGTATAAAAATTAAACTCCTCTATATATGTGTGTGGATACATGAAAAAGAATATTTGAATGAATATATGAAATACATGAATATGATGGATTTGACCCTTTAAAGTGAGAAGGCTAGTAAAGTGAAAAATAGGGGGTTAACAATCCTTAGATTATTTATATGATGAAAGTTATTGATACAAGGGTGATTAATCATTCACTTTTGTGCTTCACCTATTTCCTCACTTTAGAGAAGTCAAATCCGAATATGTTATTTGTCCTCACAATGTGTGAAACACCACGCTAACACACTCTCATATACTATTAGATGATATGAATCCCACTTAATTTGGGTCTCACATCTCATCTAAGAATAGTAGTATATAGATACGATGTCTAATACATTGTGTGTACAAATAACATTACTACTTTTTTAACTTGGGATATATGGCTATTGCCACTCCAATTGCATTAATTGTTATTTAATTTTATTAAATTACCTTCTTCTATTTCAATCAAATAAAACTAATATATGCAATGATTATAGTACATGTCTCATTTACACTCATAGAATATGAGTGTAGCCCTCTTTATCTAATTGTTTTTTTGTATCTCACATTACCAAAAAAAAATTCAAAGCAAACCAATATGTAATTAATATTTATTAATCATTATAATGATATCAAAATTCATTACTAATAATTTAATTAAAAATAATTTAAATATTAAAATATTTAATATTGATTTGATTAATTTAGTTACAAGTATTTTATATTAACTTATTTAATATGATAATTAGTATATTATATATTGAATTATTTCCTTTAAAACTTTCTTAATAATGTAATAATTACCTAAATAATACAGTAGTGAGTATTTTAGAAAAAAAAATTAATGAGTAATAATAAAGATAAATACTGAATCAAACTATACAATACACATGCTATCATTTAATTTTAACATCCAATGTTCATATAATTTTAAAAGAATTAAATAAATATATCAGATTAATATTTTTTTTTACAATTATTTACTTTTAATGGCTTAAAGACACACATATATACTTGTCCTTCTCTAGTTTTTGTTTTATATTTTTGTCTTGGAATTTATTTTAAAAAATATAAATTATATATTATCTAATAGAAAATAACTAATATAGCCTTTATATTATTTTTCTATAAAAAATTTAAAACACTTTAATATTTGAATTAAATCATTATATTAAACAAATAAATTATTAATATTTATAATATCTAGTAATTCGTGAAAATTAAAAAAATGATGCATAATAAATAGTTGTATGTAGTTAAATTAAATTTTAATTAAATTTATAATAATAACTTTTCATATCACTATGAATTATCTATGTTCTGGATAAAATAAAAGAGAAATATTTTAGTGAAATTAGATAAAATTAATGCAAGTGAAAGTAATAATAGCTATATAGAAGCAACAATAGTCCCTTCTTTCAACTCTGCCCTAGTATCCTGTTTTTAAAACGCAAAACGCTGTGCCTTTTACAGAGTAAAACTGTACACACGAGGCGGCTGTACGGCAAGAAATGCGCCCAAATTAACCGCCATCCACTCCACACCCACATTAAATCGAGCATCACCGTCTTCAAGTCCACACAACAAGGGCATCCAACTTGGGCGGCGGCGATGGGTTGCTTCGCCAAACCCATCGTTCGCCCATGAAACCTAAACACTTCATCCTCTCTCTACGTCGCAGTCATCTCAGAACCTATTCTTCTGCACCACCCCATCTTCCCCTCATGGCCCAAACTCCGATCATAACCCGAACCTCCCGGGCTCAGACCCGCCCGAACAACTAGACGACAACCTTTGCTCCGACCAGCAACAACAGGACGACTTGCGGCCTTCTGGCTTGGCTTATCCAGGTCGGAGCCTGAGGGGAGAATCTCGGGTGGAGTACGCGTGGGCTTATTGGGCCAAGCTGGGCCGGCCCAGATCCATAGTGGCCCCGATGGTGGACAACTCGGAGTTGCCGTTTCGAATGCTGTGCCGCAAGTACGGTGCGGAGGCGGCGTACACCCCCATGCTCCACTCGCGCATTTTCACCGAGACCGACAAGTACCGGAGGGAAGAATTCACCACTTGCAAGGTGAACAGATTCATCATTTTAGTCATTAAGTTGAAAACTTGATTCTTTTTAGTTTCTAAAAATTAAGAAATCGACATTTTAGTCCTGCAATTATAAAAAAGTGCATCAAATTTGGTCTTGTAATCCCTATATATAACAGCGCTGTTTCAAATTTGAAGGACTAATTTGATTTGATGAGGAGTATCTGATGAACTTATTTGATTTATTTATATACTTATGGTTTGCAATTCTAAGTATTAAAATGTTAATTTCTTAATTTGAGGGATCAAAATGACTCGCGCTGCATTTTTAGACAGGAGAGTGAACGCTCACTCAAGGGCTCCTCAGTTTCATAATTATGCTGTGTTGTGCTAAGAAGGAAGCAGATACGACACGTGATATATATCACGACAGAACAGAGGACACGCGATTTTTACAAAATATATATAGATTAATTCAGATACGTTGTATAATAAAACATAAAAATAACATGCTATGATCAGAAAAACCAAATCTAAAAACTCTTATGACTTAAAAACTCCATAACCAAGAACTGACAAAAAAATTACATGAATAAAAAAATTTACACAAACTTTTATCCATAAAAAATAATGAACAAATGTTTGCATAATAAAAATGGAGTTTGTCGCTATGTCAGTGGCATGTCAGAGCTTAGATCGAGAGATGAAGCAACACAGCAAGACACCCGTTGGACACGGTGTCTAGTGTCGCAAAGTGTCGGTGTCGCAAAAGTGTACACTGCGGCAAGGTTTTGGAGTATCCGTGTTCTTAGATTACTGCTAGTGTAAGTGAATTGTTTTTTGCTGTAACTTTGGGAGTAACTGCAGGAGGATCGACCACTGTTCGTCCAATTTTGTGCCAATGACCCGGATGTGTTGTTGGAAGCTGCGCGCAGGGTGGAGCCTTATTGTGATTACGTTGATATTAATCTTGGGTAATGTATATTTTGCTCAAAATCTGCTTCATTATTCAATTGCTGATGTGGTTGATGTTGTGTCATAGTGTATCTTAGAAACTGGAACTGAATGAGTGATTAGTGATTTCTGCAGTTACAAGGAGGGAATATAGATGTGTGCTACTTTACCAGGTGACATGATTTTTAAGGATTTGTTGCCTCAGTTTATGACTGATGAAACTGATTTACGGTTGTGTTGCAGTTTTTCGATGCATTTCAAAGTTAAAACAAACACTTTTTAATGCACCTGAGACCAATCAACTGGGGGTGTTTACAGATGCTTGAGCGTTCTGTAGCATCACCTAACTGTGTGGCCTTTCTGGATGTTAGTTCTATTGAAAATTTTAGTGGATTTGTTTTAGATTAACTTTATATTATTAAGAGTAATGCTATATTATCCTAATGCATCCTTTTAATAATTTTTTTGAAGAGAATTTTTTTTTATAAAAAAGATATTTATTAAAAGAGAAGAGAATTTACAAAGGAGGATGAGGCATCCTCACATAGATACAAAAGTTCTTTTTGAAGAATATATTAAACACAAAAGTAAATGAATTTAATGTATTAGGGGCATAAAATGACTTCAGTGCTTTCTTCATTTAGTAATTGAGAAGTTTATTAGGAGGATTTAGAATTTTATATTTTACGTGATTATGCAGGTGTCCACAGCACATTTAGTAATTAAGAGGTTTGCTAGGAGGATTTAGAATTTTATATTTTATGTGATTATGCAGGTGTCCACAGCGCATTGCTAGACGAGGAAACTATGGTGCCTTCTTAATGGATAACCTTCCTCTTGTGAAATCCCTAGTAGAAAAATTGGCTCTCAACCTTCAAGTTCCTGTTTCGTGCAAGATTAGGCTCTTTCCAAAGTTAGAGGACACGTTGAAGTATGCCAGAATGCTCGAGGAGGCTGGTTGCTTGCTTTTGGCTGTCCATGGCCGGACAAGGGATGAGAAGGATGGGAAGAAATTTCAAGCTGACTGGAAAGCCATCAGGGCTGTGAAGAATGCAGTCAGAATCCCAGTCCTCGCAAATGGGAACATAAGGCACATGGATGATGTTAAAGACTGCATGGAGGAGACAGGAGTCGAAGGAGTGCTTTCCGCTGAGACTCTGCTTGAAAATCCGGCCCTCTTTACTGGATTTCGAACTGCTGAATGGGTGCCTGGAGTTGAAGGAGCTAGTGTAGACGGAAAACTAGACCAGGCAGATCTGCTAGTGGAATATTTGAAGCTTTGTGAAAAGTATCCTGTGCCGTGGAGAATGATCCGCTCTCATGTTCATAAATTGTTGGGAGACTGGTTCAGCCTTCAGCCACACATAAGGGAGGAACTAAACAAACAATCCAAACTGACTTTTGAGTTTCTTTATGATATGGTTGATCGGCTTAGGGCTACAGGTACAAGAATTCCACTTTATCTCAAGATACTCAGCTGGAGCCTCCGGCAGACAGCTACACAGATGAACACAGCAGCACACCCACAGTTGTTCAAAGTTAAACCAGAACCAGAATCAAATATGACTACACGTTATTTAGAAACAATTTTTGTAGTTGATTGGAAGTGAGAGTAGTTCAAATTATTAAATCTCCGTAGTGTTGTATTTGATTTTCATTATTGTGGCAATTGCCAATAGCACGTGTTAAAATGCTAATGCTTGCTTTGAGCTGACAAAATTTTATTGTCACTAAAGTTGATAGGCTGTTTTATGTTTCTAACCACCGCAAGGATCCGAAAACACATCTTATATCATAGCGGATGGTTTATTATTCGCTTTTATTATTCGTTTGTTGTTTGTGTGGTTGTGTATGTTGTCCGTCGGACAAATAGCCATGGGAGCGCGTGAATATCTAAAATTAGCCTTCTTGTTAGTCTACTGATGCCTATTAACCGTTCGGTTAACCTTAGCCTTCAACCAAAAGAAAGGAAAAACCTCAATCTATGTATTCGTGGCAATCTCAACCAATTTATCACCAACTTGCTTGAGCTTGCCTGCCCCCTTGTTAGTCAACTATTGGACTGGAACGCGCCATATGGCATTTTGGAGGTACACAACTTGTAATATATAAGCAATTCAACATGCTAGCCACATAGCCAGAAGGGAGGTTAAATATTATTATGGAAAGCCTCGTGGCTTTTGTTATTTTATTTACCCATTTATTTATTTTATTATTATTTTTGGTCTTGACAGGTCCTTTTATTAGATTGATTGCATCCTAATTAATGGTATTGACAGGCCCTGTTTTAGGCTTTACAAATGCAGCGTAGCCTTACCAAATAAAAGACAGTTTAGCATTCTTCGCGATGACAAGGCCCTTGCAGTTCTGACCAAACAACTTAGAGGTTGGTAGAAATATAATTTACATCCTTTTTAATTGTACAACCTATACTTATACTTTTTTTATTTATCAAATTTTAAGTATTTATATTACACTCACACCTTTCACTAATAGAACACCACTAGTAAACTTAATAATAATATTTTTGTGATATTAATTGTTACTAATTAATAAAATTATAAAAATATTCACAATTAATAGAGAAAGTAAGGGTATTTTTATAATTTTATTAATTAAAAGTAATATCACAAAAATATCACAATTGTTAAATTTATTAACCTACTGTTAGTGAGAAGTGTAAGTGTAATATAAATATTGAAATTTGATAACAATGTAAGTATAGGTTGAATCCACAAATCAGGTGAGTGGAATTTACCCAAACAAAAATGGCGCTGCAATTATAGTCAATGGCACATTTGCTTGAAAAAGTTGATAGATAAACACTTACAATAACAATAATTGTATTCTCACTAGCTAATTAGACAAGCAAGTTGCATGGTCTAGACATCCAAGCAAGAGCTCACGTACTAGATGCTTGACTTATTGGACATCAAACAATGGAAACAGAATTACTCGGAAACGAAATTCGTGACGACCTTGCTAACTAGATGCTCTCCATAGACAGCTCTTTCAAACTTGTTCATGCCATTTGTCCTCGTTTTACTCGTATCTAGAGGCTCTACGGCAGTATCAAAGTTCGTCTGTTCATGCAGCAATGATATACAGGATAAGCTACAAGAAAATCAAGCGAAAAGGAGGATATATTTGAAAATAGAAAGGAGGGGCTAACCTCGTAAAAATATACTACGCTGACTCTATATTTTGGGGAGTTGTTTATCACCCGATGCAAAGTTGACTCGTACAAACCATTGGAGTATATCTGCAGATTCTTCAACACTTAATCAGATATTCCACCAAATCTCACAAAGTACTTGATTTGAAGAAGAGTTCAGTGAAAGATACCTTCAGCATGTCACCAATGTTGCACACAAATGCCCCAGGAACTGGAGGCGCTGATATCCAGTCGCCAGATAGGTTTCTCACCTTCCACAATTTCATAGCATAAACATGGTGAAACAAAAACAGCAGTAAATAGACAAAAGAAAATATTTAAAACAAAAAAAAGCTAAAGAACCTAACCAAAACAAACGGCATTAGGCCCAGAACAATTTTTCTAACTTCTCCTTAGCATCTGTGATTCAACTTGCCATCAGATGACCGGCCCGGAAAATAGCCATCGTCAGACAACAGAACTGATGTACAATCATCGCAAAAAATTGAGATTCCTTTTGTTATGAGGTGGGTTCAGGGCCATAAAGATTGAAAAAATACCCACAAACTTAAGGGATTTAATAAGAGTGTTAAGCGGGTAAAGATGAGTGTTGAAAGAACTAGCTGTTAGAATTTCAAGTATGAATGTTGAAGTCTCACCTTTGTTAAGTTTGATGGAAGTAAATAGTATATGATATAGGAGGGCATATCAACTCATTAGTTTAAGGTTTTGAGTGAAGATATAACATTTAGCCTGTTTTTTTGATTTATCGCTTAACCCATTAGCTTGAATCTCCTGAATGGATCCATGTGTGTTGAAAATCTTCTTGTCAAAGTGAAGATCAGCCAATGTGTTTAGAGTGGTAATTTGTCAATCCATTTGTCGAAAATCTTCTTGGCAATGTGAAGGTCAATCAACTTTCGTTAAGACTTTGCCTTAAGAGGAGAACTTATTGGGATTTAACCATAGTCTCACATCAAAGGAGTTAAAGTCTCGCAAAAAGGTTTGGCCTATAAATATGGCCTTCAATTGTTTGGTTAATGTATCCTCCAGAATGGGAGTGACAAGTTGTATGGATAGCTTTTAGGAATTGTCCATATGATTTAATATTTTGTTTTTTTTGATAAAATGATTCAATATTTTGTAAGCATGGTTTGCAACTTTAGTCGTGGCAAAATTGTAAATAATTAAAGACTATGAAACTTCTTGGGATTGTGGATGGAAGCAATGAAGACTGCAATAAAAGTTGAACCACATTAAATTTTGTCTTTTCTTTATATTTTTTTTTTTTGTTACATTGTTGCCTCTAATGTAAAAGTGCATGTTATTGTATTTCTTCCGCTACCTTTGTTAGAGCATTGGTCAAGACTTTGTCCTTCCCCATGAGTTTCTCCGAGGAGGAGCATACCCTGCTAGGCCTCACACATGGAGGGAATGTTGAAGTTTCAAATTTAAGTGTTGAAGTCTCACATTGATTAAATTTGGACTAAGTAAATAATATATAAGATGGGAAGAAATATTGACTAATTACCTTAAAATTTTGGATCAAGATCTCACATCCAACTCATTTTTGTTGTTTATCCCTTAGCCCGTTTGTTTGAGTCTCCCTGAATTTTTTTGCTCCCCTCTACCACTTTACCCAACATCACCCACTCTAGACTAGCTTAATTTTATTCTAGAAATATAAATTCCCGGAAAAATGTGTGGAAGTTTGAAATTTCGGTTTAAAATATCTTGGTACAAGATTTTTTGTAGTGAGAATAGAAGCAAAGTCAGGAATTGCATGCAACAAATGAAGACTATCAGTTTCTATTATGCAGAAAGAACTATATATAAGTGCATACCTGGAGTGCATTTATATCGTCATCCTGGTTTAGCAATGTCAATAAACCTGTTTAAGCGGCATTAAGATCATTGACAATGACTAAACAGATGGTCTAGACATATCATGATTTAAAGGTTAAGATATACCGTACCATAATCAGTGTGAGCTCCACTGGAAAAAGTAACAAAACAGAAAAGAAATCAGTAATGTAAGGCCTAGTGATATGGAAAAACATAAAAGAGTAAACATTTGAGTAGTCCAGGTCCAGGATTTTATTACCATCCAATGTCGTTTTTCATAGCATCCGTTCCATTTATAGTGGATACGCCTGGGTAACCAATTAGCCGCATTACCCAAAATGGATTCCCAGCTCTCTGACCTTCAAATTCATCTGGTGATCCACCTAATGCTAAAGCAATTCCACGCATGATTTTCCTCGCAAGTTCTGCTCTAACCAAAACAACCATTATAAGAACAGGAGTTTTAACCCCGGGAACTAAAATGATGGGAAGAGAAGTAGTGGTGGAGAAAGCATGCCTGTGCAGAGACTAATATACTCCTCCATAAGGGCTTTGAATTTTGGAGGATTTTGAGGCCTACATGATGGACCGCAAAATGCAAGAGGGTTACGACACACATTAGCTCCAGAAAACATGAAACATTATATTTTATCACAGAGACTTCTATACGATATGTTAATACTTCCAAGTGCAATCAGTCAAATGCTTGGTTGGATATAGGAGACATATCGGACAAGTGTCAACCATGCAAATGTAATCCCTAGACAATGAATCTAATTTGGTGAGTTTTCTTGATTAACCAGGAACTCGGCGACTAGAAGCATACATATAATTGTTCTCATCTAAAAAGTGAGGGAGGAATTAACAAATAGAAAAATGGTAATTCCACATACCACTGGTTGCACCCTTCCATAGTTTTGCCAAGAGCTCCATACATGCCCTTTGTCACTTCCCTATAGCACTTGCAAAAGGAAGGTGAAGAGATCAGTTATTGCTTCACAGAAAGAAAATAGTATATCAAGGAAATCTCAAACCATGTTAGATTGACCTAATGAAAAAAATTAAGAAGCAGGTGCCACTTTTCGGGAAAAGAAAATGTTGTACTCGATTTTGAAGTACAGTGAGATGAGCCTATAATGTCAATAACAAAGTTGAAAAGTTGTTTCCAGTATGTGTTCTATCACATATCTTTTAGAAGAGAACAACACACTAGAAACAAACAATAATACCTAATTTCATGGTAAGCAACAAGCAAGACCTACATCAATTGCTTCATGCATGTCAGGTACGCCCTGAGTTATATTTTCTCCAATCCTCTGGTAACCTCTGCATCAGAAATTATGCTGGTATCAGATTGGATGGATAACCCAATGTAGTGCCAAGTACTGAAGTGATGATTAAATACAAATGTCAAGAGCCAATGCTCTCAAAAACTTAAGCTGTTAACACACAAATGGTTTTGTAATTAACATTGCAACCAAGCAAACCTGAACCCAGTAGATGGAATCATTTTGATCTTTGTCTTTTCTTCATAAGGAAGTTCAAAGAATCTGCGAGTTATGTCTTTAACCTCTTTGAGGAGAGCATCAGGAACACCATGGCCTTTCTGTCAATCAAGGGTTGTTGGAATTCAAGCGAACAATAACCACAAAAGGGCCCAATTAACATGATAAAAAGATGACAAGGGAGAAAACTGCAAAGCAAAATCTCTCTTTGGATCACCAAGAAAATGTAAAATTAAGCGGAAATGACAGAGTATTTAATCTCTTTCTTAGGTTAAGTTGAACTCCATTCACTCAAAGCTTGTTAATGGCAATAGTTTCTCTTGAAGTTGCCCCAAACGTAAATTTGTGAAATTGAATAAGTATGTGAAATCAAAGGCCGCATATGTATTTACTATGAGTTACTACTTCCTCCTCCTCCTCCTTCCTCCCTTCCTCTTCACCTGATTTATTCTTCTTCTTGTTTTTTTTGGTAAACTTTTCCTGTATTGGTAGACACCCGATTTATTTTATCTGTTTAATCTTTTCTTTATGGTCATTCAATTTTCAAGTACTATTATTAATGGACCGTTCCCAAATGATAGAACCTTTATTCTAGAGAAAACTGGAATCTACATGAAATCCAAAACATCAAATATGCTAGCAAAAGTTATAGTGGACCCACCGTGTCAAACAAGCGATTCTGTTACAGAAAGATTAACCTTTTCATCATGGTGCAGATTATTACCAATTTGTCTCATATTTCTATAAACAGTAGCCTTTTCCGATTCCATCCTCACTTGCAGGAGCAAAAGGCCTAAAGCAAGCTAGAGAGTAAAAGGAAAAGAATTAAAAGCAGAAAGATGCGACAAATACCACGTAGAAGAACCCTGCCTCTGTACAAGCCTTATCCAATTGTCTAATAACCTCAAGTACACCAGGGTCCTCAGCCATTTTTGCGTCATCAGACTTGGCTAAAAGCGGGCTAATATCTGCATCATTTAGAAAAATAAGGATGTAAAGTTCAGAAACTAGCACAAAAAAATTCCTCCTCTGAACTTTGGAATATTTCAATAAACAAATCTCTTTTTACACGCAATCTTAAGGTGGATACGAGAGCCATTTAAGTACTTATCGCTTGTAAAACTCGGCCGAAGGCCCGAAGCAAAGCCAATTGTAACGTGTCCTGACAATATTTTGATAAACCGATGCATATGTTTTCAAAATCATGGAAGCTTAAAAACCATCAGCTTGTATATTTATGTCTGTGTCTACATACATAGATAAATACATGAAAATGAAGATGTTAAACCATAGATATATCCGGTCGAATTGAGAGTTAAAGCAAGTATCAAAGTAACGAGAATCATTTGTTAAAATCCATGGTATCAACCCAAGAGATAGAGAGAATTGAGAGAAACTGAGAGATCACCCTGGTCACACATGTTGGAACTAATTACGAATTATCTCAATCAATCAATAATATCACTAATATCACGGGAATGGAACTGGGAATAAAGTTTACCAATTATGGGGATGGAACTGAAGTCCGTAGCCATCGGTGGTTTCCGTGTAATGAGTAGCAGCAGGTGGCTGATGCAACGCACGCATACTGTGGTTACAAAGAGAGAGATAATAAAGATTCGTGATTTTATTCTTTAAAATTTTTAACCGAGACTAATTTATCTAACAACTTTCTTCCAATTGTAGCACTTTTTTATAATAATCTAGGCAAATAATTTCTACTACGCAAAATTATTGAGAGGGAAAAGTTCTTTTATATTACTGAAGAATGAGTTCATTTTCTCCACAAACAATTACAACACGTATATAATTATATCAGGACTCAAAACCGGTTGCTATCTTAAACATGCATATTATAATCCAATTATATATTATTATATTAATAAAAATAATTAAGTTAAAAAGTCAGTTAAATAAAATAATTTGATTGAATAACAGTATAAATAAATTTTATATAGAAATTAAACTATATCTTTATTATATTTTTTATATAATAAGATATTAGTTAATTATCAATAGAATAAAAAGTTTAATTTTGACAAGGATACATAAACTATGTTTTATTCTTTCTTTTTTTTTGCGGAAAACTATATCTTCAATATTCAAAATTCATGCATATACGAGAATTTATTTGAATGAAAAAAATTCATTTAAGCTTCCTTTTATTAACTCAAGTGACATCGACCTCCCTTTCATGTATTATGCAATATTCAATGGAGGAGGACATTATAGAGATTTTACTAACTTATGAAAGGAGAGTGTAATAATTTTCATAAACTCAAAGATCTCATAAAAAAATTTTATAAATTAAGAGAAATTTGAGCAAATTTCATTAAATTTTCGGTAAAGTTAATGTAGTTTGTCGCAAAAAATTATATTATTAACATATCAAAATTAAGAGTGTGCATATTTTTTAGAAAATATATAAAATTTAAATTTTATATATAATTAAAAATTTATTTTTTTATTCTAATGTTTCTGTAAAAAATTATTTGAATATATGTAAAAATAATTTTTAAAATTGAAAAAAAGTGATTTTCATTAAAAAAAATCTCATCAAAATAATGCCGCTTTAAATCTTAAATAAAATACAATTTCTATGTTGGTGCACATTCTACATGTGTTTTCTGATATTCAATAAAGTTGTCATCTTTCGTTGCATGGGACCACCCCGCACACTACTCCATGGGCATGATAACATCCAACCGAGATTAGGATTTTATTTTTGGTAAAAAAAAAAAACATGATTAGGATTAATTATTAATAAGTGTACATCATGATAAAACATTATAAAACTGCAATTATGAGATCTTTTAATACAATTTTTTTATTCATTTTCTCATGTTTGAACTTTGATTATTATTTATCAGAGTCATCGAGTCACTGAATGAGTCTGGAATCCCAAGGGAACGTTTTGTTGTGTTTGGAAGGATATTTTTGACGGTGCTTGCTACGATACATTCAATAATTAGACAGTACCAACATATTATCATGACGTGGTAAGAATTTATTTGTTATTTTTTACGATGCTTGCTACGATACATTCAATAATTAGACAGTACCAACATATATCATGACAAGGTAAGAATTTATTTGTTCTCTTCATCCACGTTATCGTCCAATCAGCATCCAATCTTCACCTTATAATACTTTCTTTTATTTACAATATAATTCCAAGTAGAGTTAGAAGTGAGTCACACCACCTTAATGAACTATTTTTAGCTCGGTTTATTAAAAGCTTAGCTAAACTTGTGAGCCTATGAGCCAAGCTTAAGTTAAAAATTTGAATTCAATTTTTTGTTTTATTCCGTTTGACTCACACAACTTGTAAGTTAGCTCTATTTATGTATATGCATAATGTATTATGTATTATATATTTTTAATATTTATTATGTATTATATATATGTATTTATTATATGAATTATGATGTGTTAGAAATGACAATTATTGTAACTTGATAATTTTTTGTATCTTGTCTACATGTTGGAAATATATTATATTATAGTAAAAATTCTAACCTTTTAAGCCAAAATATTCAATCAATATTTAAATGAGTTCATTAAGAGCCTTAGTTCAGTGAGTTTTTAGCTAGTCGAGATGAATTTTAGACTCAACTGTAACAAAAAGAATCAACAACAGGCCAATCCACATTATCTAGGCCAATATGAAGAGTCCAATATAGAATCCAATGTCCCAGTTGTTGCTATTCCACAGAACAAGGAAATAAACGTTGAAGACTCTTATTCCCTCAATCTAGAAGCAACCTATCCCTTTCTGTTATATAGGACTCTAGAAATATGATGAGCTATATATGTTGTTAGGATTTTGATTCCTTCAGCATTCTTTGTAAGATTGAGTAGGATTTTATCTTTTGGTAGTCTTTATATCCTATATATATTGTATTCTTCCTATAAATGAATCATCGATTATTTAGCACAAATACTTTTAGTTTTATTATCCTTTTCTCCCTAATATCCAAAGGTTCCTGTTATGGTATTAGAGCTCTAACTGGAGCTCTCCTAATACCTAACCTCTACACACAATCATGGTTGATAACAATGCATCTCCCACCTCCAATGTCTCTCAGCAACCCATACCCAAGTCACTCTAAACCCATCACAAAATCCCTCTAGTCCTTATATATTCATCCAGGAGAAAGTTCTTCCTTGGTTATTATTTCACCACCCTTATTAAGGAACAACTATCACTCTTGGTCTAGGTCCTTTAAGATGGCCCTCGTTTCCAAAAACCAAGTGGGCTTTATCAATGGCACCATTCCTACTCCAACTGCTAATGATTCTCTTTTTACTCCATTGGAGCAATGCAATACACTCATTATTTCATGGCTCTTAAACTCTCTTTCTCAATCTATTGCTCAAAGTGTTATTTACTTTGACTTAGCTACAGCATCTGTCTAACCTCTATGAACAATTCTCATAAGGGATCTTCTTCGCATTGTCAAATTGCAAGAAGAAATTTATGGCCTCAAGCGAGATTTCAAATTGTGACAAAATACTTTACATCTCTCAAGTCCATATGGGAAGATCTCGATAACTATCAACAGGAATTCATCATCCACTTCCTCTATCATAGCTTATCAAATAGTTAGTTAGCATCACTTATCAACAAGTTAGTTAGTTATTTTGTTAATCAGTTTGTTATCCTGAACTACCAATGTATATATATAGACATACTAATTTGTATTCAAAACACTTTTAGACTCAATGAGAAAGTTTTCTTCCATCTCCATTTCTCTCTAGAATGCAAGAAACTTGACATGGTATATCAGTTTCTCGCTTCCACCATTTTCTTGCAAACTTTCTTGAACATTTTCTTTCTCTGAGTCTTCCCATGGTGAATGCCAACCTCAACCCTTCTAGCCTCTACTTCATTCACCCGAATGAGAATCCTAGAGTCTCCGTCATCACTATCACTCTTGTCGGCCAATACAACTACCACACCTAGTGTCGAGAAGTCACCATGGCTCTTGAACTGAAGTACAAATTCCAATTTGTGGATGGTTCAATCCCTAAACTGATCTTACCGATTCAACCTATGAAGCATGGTCTCAATGCAACACACTAGTTCTTTCATGGATCAATTAATCCCTAATCAAAGAAATTACACTAAGCATTCTATGGCGTAAAGTAGCTCTCGATGTTTGGAATGCCCTCCGTTCAAGATACTATCAAGGTGATGATTTTCATATTTCCTCTCTGTTGGAAGATCTCTATGCTCTTAAGTAGGGTGATTGATCTATTCCATCATACTTCACAAATCTTCACAGCATTTGGGAGGAAGTGGAGTCCTTTCATCCGATCACTTGTGCATGTTCAATTCCCTATCTTGCAACCTGATCCCTACAATTCAAGGGTATCGCAACAAGGAATTCGTTATCAAATTCCTCAAAGGATTGAGCGAACAATACTCCCATGTCCGTTCCCAAATCATGATGATGAAACCATTTCCTGATATTGATCAAGCATTCTCTTTGGTTCTTCAAGAATGTGAAATCATGGGCGATTCTCCTTCCCTTTTGCTCGCCAATTTGGATGCATCCTATTGTGGCCGTAGACAAGGACATTCCTATGGTGGTGGCTAATACCCGGCTTCTAGTCTTGGATTTGGTGGTCATGGCTGACCTTTTGCACCCACTTAATCGATTTGGTCATACTATTTACCATGTTATACCAAACATGGATTTCCCTTGCATATGCAACGTGATAATCCTTCAATCCACAACATTACCTTTAGTGAAAATGATGATAGAGGTAACACTAGCTCCTCCCAATATGAGGTATGATAAGGAGAATGTAGGGGCATTCTTCACTCTTGAGCAGCAACAAGGACTCCTGGCTTCACTCAATCAGTCTGAAGTTCAAAACCATAACCCTACCCACATTATCAATCACGTCTCTACATCTACCCTGAAGATGCACATTAGGTACTCACTACCCTTTCTTTTGTGATCCTACCATTCTTTCATGCACACAAGATTTATCTCCCTATGGATTATCGATTCTGAGCCACTGACCATGTGTGTTTTTCTTTGTCCCAATTCAATAGTTGTAGCACTATTAAACCTCTCCTAATTGGCCTACTTGATGGTTCAAAAATTACATCCTCCATCTCTGGTACAATCTTCTTTTTTGATGAATTGTTCATTAATAATGTTCTCTATATTCCCCAATTTTGCTTTAACTTGATATTTGTCTCAAAACTAACCTCAAATCTTCAATGCTATGTTTCTTTATCTGATTCTAATGGTTTGATTTAACAAGCTATCTTTGAGGACGATTAGCATTACTAAGATACAAGGAAATCTCTATACTTTGGATGGTCCAAGTCTTGTCACTCATATTCATCACAACACCAAACACCATATCAACTTCACAAACACTGCCTACTATCTCCATCCACCTTTGATTTGTGGCACATTAGATTAGGTCACCCTTCTATAGATAAGCTACATGTATTAGCCAAATCACACTCATACATATCTTATACTGAGGTAAATAAACATTGTGCAACTTGCCATATGGCCAAGCACAAACATTTTCCATTTTCAACCACCAATACAATCTCTCAGTCTTGCTTTGATCTCATTCATATTGATATATGGGGTCCTTTTCATATTCCATCTATGTTTGGCCGAGGTATTTTTCTCACTATAGTAGATGATAAATCAAGATTCACTTGGGTATTTCTCATGAAAACAAAATCTGAAACTAGACAACTAGTCAAAAGTTTTGTTCAATTAGTTCACACTCAATTCAATACCTTGGATAAACCATTAGGACTGATAATGTAACACCCTAATAATTAACCCAATACGCCTAGGTCATATGATTAATTACTAGACTTTACTTTTTGCTTCAGTTATTTAACCATACTTTGAAAATACTTAATAAAATTATGAGCCATTTTTTTTAAAACATGATTGAAAACGTGAGCCTCGTAGCGTGAACGATAATCGAGATAAAGCGGAAAACCAACGGCATATCATGAAAAGCATATCATATTGGCTCCATCATATGACATCCATAATTACATAACATATAGATATTTTGCCTGCCAACAAGTTAGGCTAGGTGTAGTCAATCAAACAAAATATAAACAAATATGGATGGAAAAACATCCATTAAAGGTACCTAATAATAATAATAATAATACCCCAAAGATAGGGATAGATATCTAGCTCACGTGCAAGGTTTAGCGATACGTTTCTTTAAGGATGATAAGCTAGTTCACAAGCTCAAGTGTATCTACCAAGTGAGAGCATTAACGAATCACGAACATCACTTTTACTTTCTGAAGACGAGATGGAAAGAAAGAAAGAAAAAGGGAGTGAGAAACTCATAAAAGAATCTCGTAGGGTACTCATCTCATATGCATCGTGTCATCATCATCGTCCTAGGAACCTTGGGGTTATTATGAAATAGTGAGCATGCTAAGATTCATTTATTGAGTTTGGAAATACACTTTACCGAGGTCCATTAGTTTTAATCATGCGTCTTGTAATGCATCATAAACTTAGCATGTCATATTTATAATGAACTTTTCCTATCATATATCTCATCAGCATATCATAATAACATAGCTATGCATAAGACCACATCATATTCCTCATCATCATATCATAAATACTATGCATAGAAGAACATCATAATCACATAATACGTTACTTAGTCCCTTAGGTGACTTAAAGTTACTTTCATCATCATTTTCCTGGGCCACCCTATACTTCACCCTTTTGGAGTAATCTAGGTTATGAGCTCATACCTTACTAGTCGTCACTAGCATATACTTATCTCTTTTGATAAGTTAAAGTCCCACTCTACCCTTTTGAGAAAGTAGGGCAAGAATCACCTTTTCATCACCTATAGTCTGATAGGTCCAAAGGATCATTTTCTTAGGATCACCTTTTCACCACCTATAGTCTGATGGTCCAAGGATCATTTCCTCATAATTTTAAGTCACCATTAAGTCTTTGCATGTTATATCATAATACAACTCCCAATTCATAATCATCAGGATGCATAAACATTCTCATTGTTTGCAACAGCAACTATAACATGCAAACCATGAAGTCATTCAATGAAATCAAATACTTAATAAGCATCAAATCACTACATAGACTTATCATTTCAAACATCAAAGAGGTATCATCATAAATCCTCACCAAAAAGCTCCTTAAAATTAACTTTAGAATCGGTAACCTCAATCATTATCTTACTTTCTTATGCATCTAAGGGATTCATTATCATTATTACCCTTAATTATTACCTTCAAGTACATTATTAAACCATATGGGACAGCATAGGCGGTAGGTTATATTTAAGGTTTTACGGTGTGCTAGAAGTTGCATCTTTAACCCTTTCTTGTTACCGCTTTCCCTATGATGTTAAAATTAATTACTAAACCAATTATGAATCATTTTCACTTATCTAGACATAATAAAATCTGATTCTTATAGCTTTTAAGGGTTCTGGAAGGAATGTATAAATTTCATTATCTAGAGTCCTAGAAATCTTGCTTTTATGGTTTTCTAGGAAGCTAGTTTTATCTCTAACATGCATAGAATTATTCCTTTAGCAATAAACCATAATTATCACAACTTCAAACATATTAAACCATCATCATACAGTACTACTAAACTCATATCAGTGGCTGAATCATGAATCTCACATAATTGCTTAAAATCACATTTTTAAGTACAAGTAAGATACTAGTATCCCATAAAATTTTTGCAAAGCCTTAAAACTCTTTTAAAACTAATTCTTTTTGTTACTCTTGAAAGAAATTTTAGAACTAAATCAGTAGCTTATTAAAATCACTTTAGGCCTACCTTAATCATGAGGCCGATTTATACATTGAAAGAATCTTCATGATTAAAATTTTCACTTAAGATAAAAGGAGCAAGTCTTGAGCTTTAGAGATTTAGGTGATAACTAGAATCATAAACATGCTATGCAACCTCATTTTAATCTTGTCTTTATAAGGTGATAACTTGGAAATATAAACATGATATGCAATACTTGAAATTTAAACATGATGCAAGTGCTTGAAATAAATAAGAACTGAGCGATAGTTCGCCTGGACCAATGGAGAGAAAAGAATCTTAATAAAAGAAAAATAAGAAACCGAATGGCGATAGTGCAAACTGGTGAAGAGAGAAGAGAATTCTTATTACATCTTATTAAGCTCCACACTCAAGACTTCTTAAAGAATGAATTCTTTAACTCCAATAATCTTAAGGAAATTGAAAGTGAGCTTTAGAGTTCTTATTACCATAGTTCCAACTTTGCTTGTGATATTTGGGCAAGTCTTTGAGCTCTAGAATCTTTAGGTGATGACATAAAATAAACATGTCATGCATTGATTCTTTTAGCCATTATAAAATAAAGTGAGAGCATAAAATAAATATGAGATGCATCCTCTTTATTATCTTTGGAGATTAAGTGACAACTTGAAATATAAACATGAAATGCAAGCTTGGAATTTAAACATGAGAAATGCAAGTTCATTTATTTATTCTTGAGAATTTAGTGATGACATTAAAAGTAAACATAATGTGCAAGACATAAACTTAAACATGGATGCAAGTTCATTTTATTTCTTTACTAGAGCTCTTCCAAGACTTTTAGAGACATATAATTTCAACCCAATATATATCTTAGCAAGACAAAGTGAAAAATACATCTTTCAAGTTCTAAACTCAATATCTTTATTTTTACATCATAAAAATCTCATTCTTTAAAGTTTTGCATCAAGTGGAATTTTCAAGCTTTAGAGGCCTAACTTGTAATGGATTTACAACCCATACTCAAGGTCCTCATCATCAAGCCATCATTTCATTCCTTCTTAGGCCATTTGGCCAAAACCATTAAAGAAAAATAAGGAAAGAAAAACTGAAATTATAAAGCTTTAAAAACTAGTGAAACCTTCAAGTTTTAGAGATTTAACTTGTGAAGGCTTTGCAACCAATACTCAAGAACCTCATCATCAAACCATGGTCTCATCATAATCTAGGCCATAAGGCCGAATTAACCAAAAGAAAGAAGGAAGAAAACTGAATTGAAAAAAGCCATAGAAAAGGTTCATTGATTCAACATTTTTGAGCTAGAAACATAACTTGTCATAGCATAAATGAACTTAGAAACAACACCCTACCTGATTTTATTTGAAGGAAAGGAAGAGAATTGGTTTCCTTGAGTGAAATGAAAGAAAATTCTTGAGAAATGGGAGAAGAAGTTTCGGCCAGAGGAGGAAGAAAGAAAGCTTTTGGTGCTTCTAAAAACTAGAATTGTGTAAGTTATGAACTAAGGCCTCTAACACTCCTTCAAGCATGCCTATTTATAGAGATTTTGAGGCTCATAAATGGACAAAGGGAGGAGGAAGGCTGGCAGAATTTCAAAGGGAACAAAGGGAGGAAAACATGGATTCAAGACAAGTTGTATGAATTTAGGGAATTATGTTTCATGGTGACATTTTTGGCATTTTGTTTTAGTGCATTATTTGGCAATATTTTGATGCATTATGGCTCCATTATTTCGGCCATTTGCAGCCCATGGAAGAGAAATTTGTGTGTTCCATGTATCATTTAGGTGTAGGTAGGTATCTTTGCAATTAGAGAATTTGCAATTAAGGGCTTAGGTGAATTAATAAGCAAATTGGGTGTTTTTAAGCAATTTTAAGTTCTAATCAATCTAAATAAATAATTTTGACTCTAGATTAATAATTAGAATCTAATAACCTTTAATTTGAGCCTAATATTGCTTAGGTTTCGCTATACGAATCAAAAATCTCAAAATTTGCAAAACTTACAAAGATGGATAAAATGGTAATTTTACTTAAAAATTGCCCGAGACCACCTAAGCTTAACTAATGGTTAATCATAGCTTAAAAAAATATTTTAGTGAGGTTCTGGTTAGTGGCATGCAAATGGAATTAAAACGCCGCAGGGCGTTTTAGTCATTTCGCGTCGAACTCAAAATTAGGATTCTTCTCCTCTATTAATACACATAACACAAACAATCCCTTATTATCATCAAAACATCCCTTGAGAATGGGTGGGGCCCACGATCCTCATTTTCAGTAAAATAACCTCATGGGCATTTTGGTCATTTTACACGTACAGAAAATTGGTTTGCAACTTCGCATGAATTGCTCCTAACCTTTCTTCTAGTGTTATATTCCTTTATTGAGGATTGTTCGGTTTTGAATTATATGAAAAATTACCTAGGGTAATTCGGTAATTTCAAACGAGTAAAAATTTATAAAAATTGGGTGTTAGATAATGGCCAAGAATTTAGCATGCCTTCCTCTTTTGAGTCTCTAGGAATCATACATCAAAGAACTTGTATAGAAACACCCAGCAAAATGGTATTATTGAACGAAAGCATCGACACACGTCAAACACTACTTGAGCCTTGATGTTTCATTCTCATGTCCCTATCAAATTCTGGAATTTTGCAATTTCCTATGCCATATTTTTAATGAACAGGACTTCATCTAAACCATTAAGAAACAAATCACCATTTCAAGTACTAAATGACAAAATCCCTTCCTTAACATATTTAAAAGTCTTTGCATTTTTATGCTATGCCTCAACTCTTTTCAAATAACAGAAAGAAATTTGATCTACAATCCAAACAATGTGTTTTCTTAGGATTTCAAAATGCCATTAAAGGTTTTGTCATGCTTGATCTGTTCTCTAGAGAAATCATTGTCGCTAGACATGTTTAATTCTATGAAAATGTCTTTCATTTTACTCTAACAGTTCTAAACACTCAACAGACACAAACATTAACCCACATTACTCTGATTTTCAGCATTTCACCTTTCCAAATGCATCTACCACTGCATATGATCACCACACTGGATCTTCCCACTCCAACACATCTAGTTATCCCACATTTTAGCATACATCACAACAATCCACATCTCACATAGACCACACAATGATTCCTCAAACCCTCCCTCCCATTACCCAATTCATTCAGCCTACTTCACAGCATTGAACACAACACCTAATATCATAGAACCTATACTCACAACATTGACCTTATAGCACAAAATTGTCCTTCTCAGCCTCAAGCCACTTAGAAGTCCAGGATCACCAAAGTACTTGAGTGATTACCAGTATACTTTAACTTCTTCTAGAAGCACACCAATCTCTTCCAAGGTTACTTATCCATTGTTAGTCCTTATCATATGAAAATCTCAGTGCTTCTTACATGTCCTCCTCTCTAGCAACCTCAACTAAAAAACCAACTACATATAAACAAGCTGGACTTCATGACTGTTGGAATAAAGCCATGGATTTTGAATTGCAAGCACGGAAGGAGAATAAAACCTGGATCCTCACTACTCTACCTCCTAGGAAGAAAGCTATAAGCTATAAATGGGTGTACAAAATTAGATACAAGCTAGATGACTCAATTGAGAGATATAAGGCATGCTTGGTAGCTAAAGATTTCACACAAACTAAGGGCTTAAACTACCTAGAAACCTTCAGCCTAGTTGCCAAAATGACAACAATTCGCCTTGTTTTTGCTTTAGCTCCTGCACATGGTTAGCACCTTAAGCAACTAGATGTCAAGACGGCCTTTCTCATGGTGATTTAAATGAAGAGCTTTACATGATGCCATCCCTCCTTCTTCATGTTCCCTGGCCATGTTTGCAAACTTCAAAGGTTTCTCTATGGCTTTAAACAGGCCAAACAATGGAACCAAAAACTCACTCAAGTTCTCTTACAATGTGGATTTATTCAATCAAGGGCAGAATACTCCATGTTTGTCAAAAAGGTTCAGGATAAATTCATTGTAATCTTTGTCTATGTGGATGATCTTATCCTCAGGGAATGATCTCCATGATATTGATTCAATGAAACAGAACTTGGACCTAAAATTCAAAATAAAAGACTTGGGAAATCTGAAACATTTCTTAGGAATGGAGGTTGTTGGGTTTTCTAAAGGTATTGTCCTGTTTCAACAAAAGTATGCTCTAGAATTAATTCAAGATGCTGCTTCTTGCTACCAAACAGCGTCAACACCCTTAGATCATTCTTCCAAATTGCAGAAATTGGGCTATGCTCTTGTCCAAGATGCCTACTTAGAAGACTTATTGGCAGATTGGTTTATCTAACTAATTCAAGGCCTGACATCTCCTTTTATGTCAGCCAATTGAGTCAGTTCTTGCCACACCAATGATTGAACATGAACAAGTAGCTCATAGCGTGTTAAAATACTTGAAATCAGCTCCTTCAAGGCCTATTCTTCCTTCTAAGTCTAACATGACCTTACAGGATTTAGTGATTCAGATTGGGGAGCTTGTCTAGATACAAGGAGGTTATGTCTAGTTTCTGGTCCTGCTCATATCTTGGAAATGCAAAAATAGCAAACTATAGCTAGGAGTTCAACTGAGGCCGAGTACAGAGCATTGGCTCATGCTACTTGTTAAGTCCAATGGCTCCAATTCTTACTTGATGACCTAATGATTAACCCCTCTGCACCCATTCCTATCCTGTGATAATAAGTCAACCATCCACATTGCCACCAACCTTGTTTTTTATGAACAAACTAAGCACACTAAAATGGATTGCCACGTTGTTAGGGACAAAGTTCAATCAGGCCTCATTCACTTGCTTTCTATCAACACCAAGGCCCAATTGGCAAATGTCTTCACCAAATGCCTTACTGTAAGTCCATTTCACAACATTATTTCCAAGCTGGGCCTCCTTGATTTACCCTAGCTAGCTTGAGGGTGTCATAACTTGTTAAATAGTAAGTTATACCACTTATCAACTAGTTAGTTAGTTAGTTATTTTGTTAATTAGTTTGTTAACTTGAACTATCAATGTATATATATAGACATACTAATCTGTATTCAATACACTTTAGACTCAATGAGAAAGTTTTCTTCCATCTCTATTTCTTTTTAGAATGCAAAAAACTTGACAAAAGGGATTGATGAGCACTTCTCTGTTGCACCCTCTCAAATTCTTCTTCTTGAACCCTTGGCTTCCGACAACAAGGTCTTCTCCATGATAATCCAACAGGAGCAACAACACCAGGCTTCATGGGGTTCCATGGATGACCACAATGTGCTTCTCAACACCAGAAACCCTTCGCGAGCCACCATATGCACGAGGTTACGAAGCTCTACCAGCCTGCTGTCATTGGGAGGAAGCAGGGTTCCTCCACCAAATTTTGCACATGGTGCGCTCAATGGGCACACCATCAAGACTTGCTATGTGAAACAAGGTTATTCTCTAGGTCATCCGCATTATCCTAAGAAGCCACACGTTCATTGTCCTCTAACCACCGTTAATTACACTATTGCTTCTTTAGAGAAGGGAGCAACACTTCATTTAGGGAAGAAGCAAACCTTAGTGTCTCTAGTGGGCTTGGTTTAGGTCTTACTTAGGCCCAATATGAAGGCGTCATTAGCCTTCTTCAACAACACTCAAGAACACCTTCAATGGGCTCTATGGATAGTTCTACATCTTAGCCCGCACACATTAATCTCAGTCTCAATATTTTGGGTCATCTCATAACTCTAGTCCAATTGCGATAATAGTGTTACACATGCCTTTGTTTCTTGTGTTATAAATCACATTCCATACACGCACCTTTACATACAAACCCTTGGATTTTAGATTCAGGGGCCACAAATAATATCACTTCATCTTTGTCTTGGTATCTAGATTTTACTAAAATACATCCTATAATATTCCATTTTCCCAATGGCTCAACTGTCACATCACATTATTCTGGCATTGTTCAATTTTCTCCTAATTCTTCATATTGTTTTATATGTTCTTGTATTCTATTCTAATTTAGTTTCCATTTCTAGATTGGTCACCTTCTTCCATATATACTCAAAATAGCTTTTGATTTGTGTAAAACTCAAGAGATGAACTCGTTGAAGATTATTGGTTTGGCTAAGTTAAAGAAAGGGCTCTATTACTTGGTGGATAGCAAGAAGGATACACATCAACCACTAAATAAATCCATTGCTAACTATCTTACCACCACCCATATGACACCCTCTAACCTTTGGAACTTTAGATTAGGACATCTTTTAGGAAATTGATTAAATGTTTTCTCTCAATCATACCCCTTATTTCAAGACATTTTAATGAGACTTGTGATATTTGTCATTTGGCTAAGCAAAGGAAGCTTTCTTATTCATTGAGTTTCAACAAAGCATCTAATATCTTTGAGTTAATACATTTAGATATTTGGGGTCCCTTTTCAAAACCTTCTATACAGGGTCATACATGTTTTTTTTTTTTTAAACAATCCTAGATGATTTTAGTAGCTACAATTGGGTTATTTCACTCAAATCAAAAGTTGAAGTTCAAACAAATGTGCAACATTTCATTAATTTTGTAGAAACCCAATTTGAGACTAAAATTAAGTGCATTCGTTTGACAATGGCCCTGGATTTTTTGTAAAAGAATATTTAGCCTTAAAGGGAAATATTTTGCATCAAACAAGTTATGTTGAAACTCCTCAACAAAATGTGAGGGTTGAACATAAGTATCAACATATTCTTAATGTAGCAAGTGCACTCATGTTTCCAGCAAATTTGCCAAAATATTTTTGGTCATATGCTATTAAACATGTTTATCTTATCAATCGTGTTCCCTCTCCCGTTATAAATAACAAAACTCCCTTTGAACTCTTATCAACGAAACACCTAACTTTCAAATGCTCAAAATTTTTGGATGCCTTTGTTACACATCAACAAGTATTGTTAATCAAAACAAATTTTCCCCACATGCCAAGCGTGTTTTTCTTGGATTTCAAAGTAGAACAAAAGGGTATATTATTTTTTATCTTGATACAAGACAAATAATGGTTTCGAGAAATGTCTTCTTCGATGATGCTTTTTCAAAAACCCTAACTAATAACAATAATATACTCTCATTAACCCATATAACACCCCAAGAGAACTTTGTCTACCTATAAGTTAGCCCAATTCACTAATTGACCACGTACACACACACTTAGCCTAATCTAACAGCCTAAACATTGACCAAACCACTAAACCCATTCGTCTAGACCCACCCAATACCTCCAACATAGACCAAACCAATTCATCCAAGCTTACTCCACACTCACATATGCTTTCTTCTTTTCCCCTAGCAAGAACACTTTTGACGCCCTTCAACCACAAAACCTAATTTCAAATACTCCACCACCTTCCCCACACCATTAATCCATAAGACGGATAAGCCACCACCTCATCTTGCTGATTACCATTATATCTCCCGCAATAGCTAACCAATTCATCTTCAACATTTTCTCATCCTCTGTCCTTCTTTCTCAATTATAACAAATTTTCTTCTTCTCATCGTCATTTTCTCATTTCCTTATCCATGAATGTTTAGCCGACCACCTACCATGAGGCTTTCAATTTGATTGTTGGAAATAGGAAATGAGATCCAAAATAGAAGCTCTTGAGTTGAACCAAACTTGATCCATTGTTGACATACCCCCAAATGTGAAGCCCATTGGTTGTAAATAGGTCTACAAAATCAAGCACCTACCTGACAAAATAGTTGAATAGTACAAGGCATGCCTTGTGCCAAAGGTTTCGGCCAAACTAAGGGAGTGGACTACTTTGAAACCTTTTCTCCAGTGGTGAAGATGACCATTGTTAGGGTGGTTATTACTCTTGCATCTATTAATCGGTCGAAGATTCTTCAGCTGACGTCAATAATGCATTCCTACACAAGGATCTTTCTAAGGATGTCTATATGACTATCCTTCTGGTGTTGATGTTCCCTTCACTTTAAGTGTTGCAAGCTACTCAAATCGCTATACGCTTAAACAAGCAAGTCGTAAATGGTACGAGAAATTATCTCTTTTTCTTATCTCTTGTGGGTATCAATAGGCTTGGGCTGGACATAATTTATTTGTCAAAACTACTAGATTTGAATTTACTATTCTCATTGTATATGTTGATGATGTGATTATTACTAGGAACTTTCTTTCTAACTACATCGTATCAAAGATGTGCTATACTCTGAATTTAAGATCAAAGATCTTGGTTTTTTGAAGTATTTTTGTAGGAATTGAGTTGCTCATTTTAAGAAGGTATTTTCCCATGCCATAGAAAATACTACCTAGACCTATTCATAGACTCTAGTATGCTAAGATGTAAGCCATGTTCATCACTGATGGATAGTGATTTAAGACTTTGTCAAGACTTAAAGTTGCTCACGATGTCCTATCCTATCAATGGTTAATTGGTAGGCTCTTATATCTCACAACAACTAGCCCAGACATAGCTTTTGCAACACAACAACTGAGCAAGTCATGGCTAAACCAGCATGCTCTTATTTCAATGCTGCCATGAGAGTATTGAGATATCTCAAATGTTTTCCAAGCTAGGGATTGCTTTTGGAGAGATTCTCAAACTCGTTGCTTGGTTTTAGTGACTTCGATTGGGGACATTGCATTCATTCACAAAGATGCATTACTAGCTATTACTCTTTTTATTGGAAGCTCATTGGTGTCTTGGAAAATGAAGAAAAAATTATCTGTCCCACTTATCTGAGGTTGAATGCCAGGCTCTCCCAACTAGCACATGTGAGTGACAATAATTTGTTTATTTACTCAAGGATCTTCAAATTTCTTGCTGCATCCTCCTATGTTATATTGCAATAATCAAAGTGCATTATACATTGCTACAAACCCTATTTTTCATGAGTGCACAAACCAATTAGAGATTGGTTGCCATTTGGTTAAAGAGAAGGCTTAGGCATGGCTAATATGTTTACTTCCAGTATCATCTCAAAATCAATTGACAAATATGTTTATTAAAGCTTTAGGTCCTAAAGATTTTAATCTTCTACCAAGCTGGGTCTAATAAACTTATTTCATCCTCTAGCTTGTAAGGGGCCAGCAAACAAATCAACAACAGGCCAATCCACATCATCTTAGGCCTAATATGAAGAGTCTAATAAAGAGTCCAATGTCCAAGTCTTGCCTATTCTCCAAACAAGGAAATAAATGGTGAAGATTTGTATTCCCTCAATCTAGAAGCAGGGTGACTATACCTTTCTATTATATTGATTCTAGAAAATATGATGAGCCGTATAGGTTGTTAGGATTTTGATTCCTTTAGGATTTTTATTAGATTAGGTAGGATTTTATCTTTCAGCACTCTTTATATCCTATATGTAATACCCTAAAAATTTCATGGTTTTATTAGTCATTACTTTTTGCTTACATGATATTTTATTCTTTAAATCAATTTGAAAATTAGCAAATATACGTATATTTATTCGAAAGGAAGAAAGGGAAAGGAACCAAAATCGTAACCATCATGTACGAAAAAATAAAAAATGAACTTAACACAACCTTAGTATAGCATGATGATTAAAACTTGTTCAAGAGTAGATTGCAAGTAACACTTAAAGTGGGAAATTGTCCAAGATATTAAACTTGAAGGTAGTTTGTAGACTTTATTCATCGAGCATAGTAAACTAGGAAAACTATAGGATGATCACGATCGCGAAGACGTAGAGTCCTTAGACGACTTAGATTCAAGCTCTTAGTTGTCCTTTGAGTCATAGGACCCTTCAAACGGATCTTTCTCAGAGTCATAGTCCAATGGGTTATAGACCACAATAGGCCCAACATCCAAAGGTTCCTCCGTATTCACATGTGCCTCATGGATTCCTATGTTAGCAAAAGGGTTGCTTGGGCCAAAAGCCTTATGGAGAACTAATGGACGAAGTGTCTACCAAAGAAAACATATACCTTTATTGTGGTTCTCACTACAAGAACCACATAGTTAATCTCATGGTTAAAGTGGATATCAAGGTTAGACATCCATATAAGCTATCATTGATGCCATCTAGAGACGATAGAAAAAGAAACAACTAGGAGTGAGAAATAATTGCTCAGTAGATAATTTATAGTGTCATTGTATCATCGCAATGAATTCATTTTAATCACAAACAAAGTGCTGATATTCTCACAAAACCCATATCTAGTACACGTTTTCTTTATCTTTACCAAACTAAGGTTTAGTCTTCCTTACCTATGAGTTTGAGGGGGCTGTATTAGGCATTAGTTAGTTAGTTAAGTGTCAGTTATTTGTTATGAATCATTGTCTCTTCATTGTTATATATATCCATCAATGTATTACATCATTGATATAGAATACAATACCATTCAATATAAGTTCAATTCATTTCTCTTCTTGCTTGTTTCTTCTAGTCTTTGCACACCTTACACCAAGAAGTCAGACAGTCTTTCAATAACTTTTGCAAGCTATCTTATGTGACCATAGCTCCTCTTGTCACTTCCAAGTAGTCTTTGACTAGCCTCTTCAAGCTACCTCACAATGATCACCAGGATTCGCTTATAATAATTTTTTTGGGTTAGTTCACTCAAACTATCAAACACTCAAGTTTCCTTGGAAGAACAAGTTATCTAATAAAAATCCTAGAAAGAAGATTTTTACAAGAATAAAGAAATTGATTACAGGTTGTAATGACTTCGCAGAAGATGAAGGGAGGTTTCATGTTCTTGAAAGCTTTTAAAAGAAGCAGCTCAAAAGTCTTCTGTTGTAAGTACATGACCTCCTTTTATACTTGATCTTTCATTTATGACCCCTTGATCTATTTTCCTATGACACGTGTTGATCATCTTTTTTGTTTCTTGGAAATAGAGTCTAGAAGAGTAGCTTGGCGTGTCAGAGTTACTTTGGTTTAGAAGTCGTTGTCTAAGAGAGGTTTCTGAGTCCACCTATAGAAATTACCTTTTGCTTTTTGAACAAGGTTTTTGAACTTTTTCTTTTAGAAGCTAGGGCGGTTGACCAGGTTGAAAAGATATGTCACTACGAGTCCCTGACTAAGTTTGACTTTAATTTGAAATTCAAATTTTTCCTCCAATTTCTGAAAGTGCACTGTTTCCAGTAAAGGTGCTTTCTGAAGCATTTCAGTTTAGACTTTTCTTTTGATTTTTATACTTCAATCAGAGCTTGTTGTAATGGAAAGATCATGATCATGATGATTGAAGGTAGTAACCACACTTTGCTTCAAGAGTTAGATTGAAATCTTCATTTAAATGACACTTTTTGAAGTCGTGAGATACTTTCTCAAAATCTGAGTCTTAATTCCTTGTTCTTAAGGATTTCCTTTCATGCGCTCACCATACCAACATCCATTTCAAGGATTATTTTTCACTTCTTTTAAGTTCTAAATATCTTTGAATGATATTTACCATGTTTACACATGATTTCGTGAAAATAAAACTTGTTCATGACGTTGTATGTTAATGAGAGCGATCCTGTTTGTACACTTAAGAAACTTATCGAACCATTAATTAGTCCTTCTACAAAATATTTTCACGAAATTTGTTTTGTCATCACTCAAAACTTTAACACCCTAATATTTAACCTAACACGCCTAAATGCGTTCAAGTTAATTATTAGTTATTACTCTTTTATTTCAGTTCTTATCTTTTGACTTGGAAGTACTTTAGTAAAAATATAGGTAAATTTTTTTTTGAACTTTTTTTAAAACAATACGTGAGTTGCACGTATAAGTAAAACCCCTCATTCGTCTATCATGACATAAAGGGAAGATAAAACACTACGGCCTTATGAACATAATCACACCATCATATATACACATATAAATAACACAAGCATTAACGTTCCATGACTCACACCAAAACAAACCACTAAGATAGTATTATACCCATCATCAGGGGTAAGTCCAGTTACAGCCATCACAAGAAATATAAACATATATACATAGAAACTAAGATCATCCTACTAACAATGCTCTCGAGATGGAGAAAGGTAGCCAGGCGCATGAGCTGGGTCGAAGGGGTAGTGAGTGAACCTATCCTGGATGGACATGGCTCCCCCAATGTGGAGGTGGCTCTGCCACAGCATACTTGACCCTCCTTATAGGCCACGTCCTCTAGCTTTTCCATCTTTGCCACTTTCCACATCTTTGGGAATGGTGGAGCGGAACCTCATGAATAGGTTGGAAAAAGATTCCTCTAACGGATTTGACTCTAGTGCGATAGGTTGAGGGATTGATTGGGGTGTGTAAACTGGGAAGTCACGGATGGTAGATACGATATTGTGGCCACCAGGAGGCCTCTGGTTAGTCTATCTATAATGTTATTGACAAAGCTCATATCTATATGTAACATTTACGGACACTCTACAATTGAGTAAATCCATCGGTAAAAAAATTTCCATCTATAAATTAATTTTTCATCTAATTCCATTGGTAATTAGTGAATTTTTGGTAGTGCCACTGCTTTGCCATATTCCAATCAACAATTTTGCTATCATCATGGTTGTCATTGATAGGCCCAAATTTGCTCATTGTGTGCCATTACACACTGATTATATTAGCAAATTAGTTGCTACAACATTAATTCCTGATATTATAAACACATTGCATTCCTAAGTCAATTGTATTTGAATATTAGGGATAGCTCCCATCTCCATATTTAGCCCACATGAGCTGAACCCAAAGAGTTTCCCTTCTGTGCATAAGACCCCAAGCAAGCTTTATCATAAAGAGATTATTCATGACCCTAGCCTTTGAAACCCTAGCCTTCCAACTTATTTTGGTTTGGATAATGTGCCAGCACACTATAAGTCTTCGTCCTCTCTACAGTACCTTTGTCCCCTCCCAAATAAACCGCCTCCAGATCTTATCTATTTTGTGACAAAACTGAATGGTAAACTTTACTATTTACATTGCATAATAAGGAATAGAATAGAGAGCTCATTGTGCCAAAGTAATCCTCCTGCCAAAGATAAGCTTGTTGCATTCCAATCGTTCAACGTACTTTCCAACTTGTCCAAAATGTACTTAAAATGTCTAGAAGAGCACTTTTGATGGAGGAGGGAACTCCTAGATAGGAGCCTATATTATATGTAAGATTGACACCTAGGGTTGTACTAAGCTCAAATTTAGTTGCCTGTACATCCTTAAGAAATAAACACATGAGTTTATGTAATTGATTGCGACGGGCAGGGTAAAAGAGGTACAAGGCACCCTTGATCATTAAGATTTGCCCCTAGTTAGCTTTGGCGAAAAATAAGGTCATCTGCAAAACACAAATGAGATAGCTTAGCCACCATGAGATAGTTGAATCGAATCCCAAACACCATTATTAGCAAGTAAATCGATAAAATGAGATAGTCATTCAAGGCACATAACAAAAAGATGAGGGATAAAGGATCTCCTTGATGAACCCCCAAGAGGGGTTGAAAGTCAAAGTAGGGTTGCCATTCTAAAGGACCTACATGTTAGAAGTCGTCAGGCAACATCCAACAATATTAATAAGAACATGAGAAATAACCACATCTTTTTGTATGTCAATAACAAAACCCCAATCCATCAAATCGTAGGCTTTTTCAAGATCCAGCTTTATCATGGTAGGGACTAGAATGCCGTGGCTCAGCTCTAACAAATTAACAAAATTTGTTTAAAACTAAGTTGTACTAAAAACATAGTATAACAATGTGCAACTCTGAGTCATCTCCTAATGATATTGGTGACTAATAAACTATGTAACAAGGAGGTTTTTTATTGAGCGCATCAAGCAAAAATAGAATATAAACTAAAACAAAGAAATAATTAACAATTAACTAAAGCACTAGCATAAGGATTTCCTAGGTCTAGAATCCATCTATCCTTGGCATACACATTTCATCAAACACATGGTAGGTAACTAACTTGTGTCTAGAATCATGCAATAACATAGACTTGACACCATAATTCACTTAGCAATCAATCAATCACCAAGCATTTGGCTAGCACACAACACCTAAGTAATTGAGATCTCAACTCCTAAATACATATACCAACTTGAGCACCAATTACATTAGTCTAACCTCAATCAAGAATTATTTCCAATTTCCTCTGCTAACCAAGCATTCATTAATCAATCAATCAATTCATGCCTAGTCAACAATCCCAATTATGCATCTAACCCACAATCATGAATTAGCATACAAAATCAAGATTTATTCCAACCATATACTTACACATTCACATATAATAATCAATCAATTAATCAACATAAACATATGAGGAATGGAAGGAATGTAAGAGAAAGAAAATCAAGAATCCAAACCATGTATTTATTGAATATGTAAGCCTCAAGACAAACCCTTGGACTTGGAGAAACCTTAATGCTAGTTACAAACTCACTTCTCCATGGAGAAACTACAATAAAAATAGAAGGTAAAACCTAACCTAAAGAAGAAGAAAGTGGGTAAGGAATAAAATGGATGAAGAGAGGAAAGAGGGAGGTGGAGGAAGGAGATGGGAAGAAAGGAGAAGAGAAGGACAATCCAACCTAACCTAATTTAAGCTAATTTGAGTGAAAGGGTCATGTCCTCTGTTTTAAGAGTTTTGGGATCATTTAAAGACCCAAAACTCATTGAAATGCATAAACACTGTCACAACTACCTAGTGACCTTGGCTTACTACAATGAGCTTGTCTAACTAAAAGTTGCAAACGGCAGCACCAAGGGTCGCTAACTACCCTAGCTTGCTGCAGTAAGTCTTCTCACATTTTGACCCCTAAAAAATAGACTTAGCTCTTGGTGTCTTCATGAAAGTTGTATATATTTTTCTTTCTTCAAAATAGATACCTTATTTTCCTTATTTTGACTCTGGATGAGAGAATATGCCCTAATTATTGAACCATGCCCAATCTGAAAATTCAGCACCTAAGTTCTAACTTTTGGGCTTATTTTGACTAGCTAGACTTTTGATCCAACTTTTAAGCTCTACATGAAAGTTGTAGATAATCCTATTAGCTTTCTTACAAGCTAAAGAGCACAAGTTTTAGAGGTCTATAACTTTAGTTAAGTGCAAAATACTAAATAGTGCCAGGAGCACAATTATGTATAAAATTCTCATTAATGCTCAAATCAATGTCCAAACTCAAACATGATGCAAATGCATACAATTAAGCATAAAAGATAGCTAGGACACTAAGAATAGGGTACAAAATATGCATAGAAATGCATACTTATCAGATCACCATAAACCTTTCTTTACCCTTCTTTGTTCGCATAGAATGAATCACTTCTTGTACCATAAACACATTATTTGTCATACCTTTACCTGGAACAAAACTAGATTGACACGAGCTAATTAGATCTCTCATCACCTCATGAAAATAAGTAGCCACTATCTTAGTGATAGTTTTACAAATAACATTAAATGGAATTATTGGGCGAAAGTAATCAAAATTTTCAGGTGTATTAATCTTCTGAACAAGGGCAATATGAATACCATTAGCCGTATGAAGACAAAAGGGCGTGTGAAAGACCTTAGAAAGCCATTAAACCAAGGATGGTTCCATATGGTCCCACACTTGGTAATAAAAAATAGGCAAAATTCCATCAAATCCCAACGCCTTCTATCCTCCAAGGGAGAAGAAAGCACCCAAATCTCATCCAAGAGACATCCCTACTAAGCATCATCTTGTCAGGCTACGATACTCAGGGAAAAAACCAAAAACCAAAATCCACTTATTTGGCCCCTCACTAGTATAGAGATTATGGAAAAATTAGGCCCCTATAATTTTAAGGCGGTCCATATAGACTCTAACTCCCCATTTCATTCTTTAAAGCTAAAACTATATTTTTTCTATGTCTGCTAGTAGCATGGCAATAGAAGTATCTAGTGTTTTTATCCATAAACTTTAGCCACTAACCCTTAGACATTTGCCACTAGTGGGCTTCCTCTAGGGTATAGAATACTCTCATATTTTTTCCATAGATCCACCTAAAGCCGATTCCAGATAATGGTTAAAGCTGAAAGGAAAGTGACACTGCTGTCCTCCAACTAATCCAAAACTTGATTTTCCCTTTTAAAAATATTCCCAAAAACATCCTTGTTCCACATCTTAGCCTAAATTGTGAACTCGTTAATATTAGGAATTAAATCCTTGTCACAAATCCATGATCTTTTCACAAAATTTGGAAAATCATCATGTATAAGCCAAGGAACCAACAATCTAAAAGGTCAACCACCCTTTCATTAGCATCATTTGAAAACTTTAATGAAATTGAGATGTGGTTAGACTTTAACTTTGGGAGATGATGAGCAAAAGCTTTGGCAAAAAATTAGACCAATCCACATTGGTCAAAACTCTATCCAGGTTCTTCTAACATTGTTTCTCATCATGTACAAGGTTGACTGCAAAAACCCAGGTCTCCAACCACAATTGCTGAGTCAATTATTAATAATTCTTGAATCATAGGCTAGATTAGAGAACTTTTAGCTCATCTAAAAAGGTGATAGAATTAAGTCTCCACCAATACACCAAGATCTTCTAAGCCTAGAAGCAAACATATGCAAACCATTGCATAGCTCTTTGCAAAGAATAGGATTAGGGCTTCCATACACCATAGTCAAAATCCCAATGGGCACCATTATTATAGGCAAATTTTAACAGGATAAACTGCCAAATTATAAAGCTGTTTCCTGCCATACATCATTTTTTCCATAAGCACCAAATACTTCCTACAAAACTATCATATTTATTGATGAGGACCTATCAAAAGTAAAACAAAATATAATCTTTGAAGCTTTAATACTCGAGATATAGGTTTTTGAGGGCACAATAAAACTAGCTTCATATCGAATAGATAAATCTTGTAAAAGCTCATGAAACCTTTACTACAAGCTCTTTTGCAATTCTAGGAAATAATATTCATCAAAAGTAAAGAGAGAGAAAAAACTTGGGAATCAAGCCCCTGAGACATATCATGCCCTTCTATACTAGTGCTACTTGCAACTTAGTCTCCCCTAGATTTATACACATCAAGATCACCCTACATTATACTTCGCATATTCAAATTACCTAGATCAAGTAGGCTAGTGGCACCAAGCCTTTAGTAAACCATCTCTTGTCTTTGTAACCTACCTAACTTCCTCCTTCCATAGGAAAACCTGAGAAGTCCCAATTATAAGAGTATCAGAACCTTCTTTCACTTCCACCAAAGTCTGGTGTTGCATGTGCCTAAAGTTTTCCAATATATAGCATGGTCTTTCTCGCGCTTTCTCATTTCGATTAGCCTTGTCCATTCTGCGCATTAGATTCCTATATCTCCAAGCTTGGTCTTGCAATAATAACTATAACTTGGTGGCCTTTACATGATTTTGCATGGTGGGGCACTACCAATATGAGATTTACTAGGTCCACTTAATGGATGCAACATATTAGACCCATTGACCTTTTTTGAGCTTAGTTAGTCCACACTAGACTTCCCTTTATCACGTTTGAAGGGTTGGGCCATTTTGGTTTTTGGAGCCTAATTGGTTTGATTGGTCCTTTAGCTAGCCCATGGAATGACCTTCTTCCTATTCTAAATCAGCTAGAGCATCAAAATGTGACCCTTTTACTATAGGTAATTTCGATTCCTTACCCATTTTGGAATGGTTGGTATTAACTCTATCGGCTGAGATCTTTTTTAGCCAACATCCAGGGACCAAATATTCCCTCCTCTATTTTAGTATTATTTCCTCAATATTAGTATTAACCAAATCTTTTGCCTATTAAGCATCAATTACTCCCACAAATCTCTCACAATCATTACTATTTTCCTAAGGCGTTATTTCATGCACAACTAAAATTAAGTAAACTCCGTCCACTTTAACTTGTACTATCCCAAGCCATCCTTGACCAATTACCACCATATTCGATAGGCTTGTATCCATTTAAGTTGGCAAATTATATCAACATTCCACTTTGTGGCCTTATTTGCCATAGTTGAAACATATTTCCCTAAGGTCTTCATATTTAACCAAACTCAACCCTTAACTCCTTTCCAAAATGGTAACAAAGGGAACAATTGTTCCTTCAAATCAATTTCTGATACAAATTCTTGAAAACTTACTTGTTGAATGGAATGAAGTTAGCTCATCAATTCTCAACATTGTGCTAACCTTGGCTAATATGCCAAGAAAAGTAGAGTTATACAACTCCATGGGAAGATTTAGTATCTGCACCCAAACTTCTATTTTTTTAGAGAAATGATAGAAGGACAACAACCTCCCACAACAAATGCACACTATTAAAATATAAAATAGAGTGTAGGACCAAGAAATGTTAGAGTGAGTTACAATGGCCTAGGATACTGAGGGTATATGGTGGAATAGCTTATTTATTAAAAAAAAAAAAAAGACATAAAACTTTAATTTCAATTTTCAATCCCTAATGTTTCTTGTTCCCCATCCTTGCTTGGGTTGAAGAAGCCAAAAACTCCATAGACACAATTTTATTCCAAAAAACCTTTATCCCTTTCCTCATTCCCATCTTGCATGACAGGCTCACAAAGATTTTTAGGCCAGCTTAGTTGAAAACCGCTAACCCAAAGAAGTAGCAAAACATAATCCATTATTGTGGACGAAAGTGTGATTTTGTTAAAAAGGGAAGTTGGAAGGTGTGACAAGAGTAGAGTTTTAAGATAAAAAGGGAGCTAAAGCTTGAGATGGTTGGTAGTACATCGACAATGGTGGAGGTTGGTGGGAGAAGAGGCTTAGAGGGTTGTTTTTTATTTTCTAGTTCATTGTTGTAGATTTTTGTGCTTGACTATGTGAATTTCAAAGTGGTTGTGTTCATAGCTTTATTAATTTGCTGCTATATTTGGTCCACTTGCAAGCATAAAACCAAACTTACTAGTGTATTGTGAAGAACTTATAAGTTCAATTGCCTTACTTACCAACATTTCTCTTAGTTGTGTGTCTTTGCTAATATGAGCATGAATATAAAAGATATATTAAATAGATAAGAGAGCTAATACTATAGTTTTGTTTTACCCATGCATGTAAGAATATTAAATAAGAATATAAGTCTAGTATAAATGCACATAACTATATTATTTGCTGTTTATTTTACAATTTTTAGAAATTTTATAATAAATAATAATAGCTAACACTATGTCTCTAAAATAATCTCAGAAACAATCACAAATTTATCAAAAAAATAAAAAGAAGAAACAAATCAACAAAACACATCTTGTTTTGCCTCATGGATAACCTTTTCTTTTCTTTCTTTTTTTAACTTTCTTTAATCTTTGTATACATTTGTTTCATAAGCTCTTCTTAATCAATTTTTAACTTAAATCTTTTTTTCCTAGAGGTAATAGTCTACCATTTGTCTATCTTTTTAGATTTGGTTCAGAGAAAATTTTAAACACTTCTGTTCCAAAAATAAGGTGGTTCAACAACTCAACCCTTATAGCTTCAAATTAATTAGTTTCATAAACAAATACAACTAAAATGAGAAAAGAAAAAAAAAACAAAGAGAAGAGAGAGATAGAAAAACTATATATTGAAGGATTTTGCTTGCAATAATTTCACACACTATGAGTAATTCCTGTCTAGAATATCTATCATTCACTATAAATGCTAGTCACTTTGAAGATTAGTCGAAAATATGAATAAACCAAAAAATGAATACAATCATATATTTTCTATATTGTCTATTTCATTTACTAAGTATATTATATCGAAACATTTTACAAAGTTGTTTATTCCCCTTGCTTTGTTAAACATGTGTATGACACTTCCTATTTCTTACCCTACCAGAGTTCAACAACATTTGTTTTACAGTAGCTTTGGCCAATGTTGTTGGTTTGATAACCTTCTGTGTTGAGTACTTCTGTGTCAAAAATAAGCTATTTGCTTTCCATATCTAATATGACAATAGGAAGAAAAAGGCAAGTAGGGAGTCAACACTACATCACTTGGAGATAGATTTTGCAATGGATTAAACAACTACAACCAAGACTGGTATGAGAATATGGGGCTAAATTTTATAGAGAATGAAAAAAAATCATTCAAGTTGTATTTCTATTAGTTAGATCACTTGTAGAAAATCAATTCAAAATATTATTGTGGACACATTTACCGCTTTCAATAAGGATAAGGAGTTATTTGTAAGTGACCAAGTGTTGGTTCTTGTGATCTATTCTAATAAGGTACAATGAGTCATATTGTTAAGGATCTAATAAGGCACAAAGGGTCATATAGTTATGGAGATAATTGCATGAAATGGCAAGTAAATATGGCCTTAACATTTTGTTCCTCAAAGAATGATAGAAGTAGACCAGAATAACCAAATATAATTAGTCAAAAAAGAAAAGAAAGGGTTATCTCATTAGGCAAAACAAGAGGTGTTTTGTTGATTTGTATTTTCTTTTTATTCTTTTGATAGATTTGTGATTGTTTTTGCAAACTAGTACTAGTATTAGCTATTGTTATTTATTATAAAATTTCTAAAAATTGCAAAATGACCAACAAGTAATATAGTTATGTGCATTTTGTACTAGACTTATTTGCTTATTTAATATTCTTACATGCATGGGAGAACAAAACTATAATATTAGCTCTCTTATCTATTTAGTATGTCTTTTATATTTATACTAACATTAGCGAAGACATGCAACTACGAGAAGTGCTAGTAAGTAAGGGTTTAGTTAATAAGTTCTTCACAATATGCTAACAAGTTTGGTGTTATGCTTGTAAGTGGACCAAATACAACAACAAAGTAACAAAGCTATGAACACAACCACTTTGAAATTCCCATAGTCAAGGACAAAAATCTACAACAATGAACCAGAAAATAAAAACAACCCCCGCCTCTCTTCCCCACCAATCTCCACCATTGTTGATGCTACTACCAACCATCTCAAGCTTCACTCCCCTTTTCATCTCAAAATTCAACTCCATTGTCTCCACCTTCAACAACTTCCCCTACAATCGAAAATCAAACCTTCCCTCCATAATAATGGATTACATTTTACTAGTTCTCTGGGTTAGCGTTTTCACCAACTAGCCTCTAAATCTTGGTGAGCCTATCGCATAAGATGAGAAAGGAGGTGTAACGTCCTAATTTTTACGTCGCTTAGAAATTACCAAATTACCCCTAGGTAATTCTTATATAAAATTTAGACGAACAATCCTCAATAAAGGAATATAACATTAGAAGAGAGGTTAGGAGCGATTTGAGCGAGAGTCGCAAACCCCGATTTTTGGACGTGTAAAATGACCAAAATGCCCCTGAGGTTATTTTACTCTAGAAAATATCATTGGCTCTCATCCTCAAGGGGATGTTTTGAGGATAATAGGGGATTGTTTGTGTTATGTGTGTTAATAGAGGAGAAGAATCTCAATTTTGAGTTCCGACGCGTGAAATGACCAAAACGCCCCTATGGCTTTTCAATTCCGATTGCGTCCACTGAACCCGAACCTCACTAAAATGTTTTAAAAGACGTTTTTAAGCTATGATTGACCATTGGTTAAGCCTCTGACCCCTGTAATTTTTGAGGAAAATTACTTTTTTGCCCTAATAAATTGTACTTAAGTAATTTAAGTGATTTTAACTCCGATTCAATTCGAATTGATTTCAATTATTAACCTAGAGTTAAAAATTAATTATCTAAGGTTAAAAATAATTATTTGAGGTGATTAAAGCGTAATATTTACTTGAAGAAAAATTATATTTTCTTTTCCTTAATTAAAAAGAACGCATTATTTCAAGTTTACCTTAGAATTTTGTTATAAAACCTCGTAAAACTATATTTTCTTATCTTAAGTTATGAATCTATGTTACAAATTGATTTTTACTTACTTAAAATTAACTTCATTCATTAATGCATGATTATTTGTTTTACTTTGTCTTGAATTGACCTAAACACCTAACATTTTACCCTTTTTCACTAACCTATCAATTTCTAACCTTTTACCTAAGTAATTAAACATCTAATACATGATTTCCCACTAAAAAATAAAAGCCAATCTGATCATAAGTGGACCAAAAAATGGCACCACCTAATGCCCAAATTGTGCACTAAACATAATGCCAAAATTTACTATAAAACAAGGAACCTTGAAACATGATTTCATGTTTTAAGCCACCAAGCAAGAAAATGATTTTTCCTCCCTTTGTTCCCCATTAAAATCCGCCACTTATGCCTCCTCCTCTTGTCCATACATGAGCTTGAATTCCTCTATAAATATGCTTACTTGAGGAGTCTTGGAAAGCTTTGCTCATACTTACACATTTCTAGTTTTTACAAAGCACAAAAGCTTTCTTTCTTCCTCCCCTTGGCCGAAATTCTTACTTCAAGTTTTCAAGAAGATTTTCTTTCATTTCACTCAAAGAAACCAAGTTCTTTTCCTTTCCTTCAAACCAAATTAGGTAGGGTGTTGTTTCTAAGTTCATTTTATGCTATGACAAGTTATGTTCTAGCTCAAAATGTTGAATCAATGAACCTTTTCTATGGCTTTTTCAATTCGATTTTTCCTTCCCTTTTCTTTAATGGTTTTGGCCAAATGGCCTAAGTAGGAATGAAACGATGGCTTGATGATGAGGACCTTGAGTGTGGGTTGTAAATCTATCACCAATTAGGCCTCTAAAGCTTGAAAGTTCCACTTGATGCAAAACTTTAAGGAATGATGTTTTTATGCTAACTTTGAACTTAGAACTCTATGTAAAAATAGTTTTCATTATGATTGATTTCAAAAAGTGTTGATGTTCATCTTTTAATCCATTTATTTGAGCTTGATGATGAGGTTCAAGCTACAAGGTTGTCTTTGACACTTTGGCATAAAGAACTCTAAAGTTCACTTTGTCTTGCTAAGATATATTGGGTTGAATTTATATTTTTCTAAAGTCTTGGAGGAGCTCTAGTAAAGAAATAAAAAGAACTTGCATCCATGTTTAAGTTTATGCCTTGCATAACCATGTTTACTTTCTATGTCATCACTAAATTCTCAAGAATGAATAAATGAACTTGCATTCTCATGTTTAAATTTCCAAGCTTGCATTTCATGTTTATATTTCAAGTTGTCACTTAATCTCTAAAGATGATAAAAGGTTGCATCTCATATTTATTTTATACTCTCACTTTATTTTATAATGGCTAAAAGAATCAACGCATGACATGTTTATTATTATGTCATCACCTAAGAATCCTAGAGTTCAAAAACTTGCCCAAGTATCACAAGCAAAGTTGGAACCATGGTAATAAGAACTCTAAAGCTCACTTTCAATTTCCTTAAGATTATTGGAGTCAAAGAATTCATTCTTTAAGAAGTCTTGAGTTTGGAGCTTAATAAGATGTAATAAGAATTTTCTTCTCTCTTCACCGGTCCAGTGCGAACCGCCACTCTAGTTTCTTATTTTTCTTTTATTAAGATTCTTTTCTTCTCCATAGTCTAGTTGACTACCACGCTCTAGTTTCTTACTTATTTCAAGCACTTACATAATGTTTAAATTTCAAGTCTTGCATATCATGTTTAATTTCCAAGTCATCACCTTAAATCTTAAAGATAAAGAAAGGGATTTGCATATTATGTTTATAATTCTAGTTATCACCTAAATCTCTAAAGCTCAAGACTTGCTCCTTTTATCTTAAGTGAAAATTTTAATCATGAACATTCTTTCAATGTATAAATCGGCCTCATGATTAAGGAAGGCTAAAGTCCTATGATTTCTTTCAAGTTTAACAAAAAAATTAGTTTCTAAAGGAGTTTTAAGGTTTTGCAAATATTTTACGATAAACTAGTATCACATGTGTACTTGAAATGTGACTTTAAGCAATTATATGAGGTTCATGATTCGGCACTAATCTGAGTTTAGTACTACTGTATGATGATGGTTTAATATGTTTGAAGTTGTGATAATTATGGTTTATTGCTAAAGGAATGATTCTATGCATGTTAGAGATAAAACTAGCTTCCTAGAAAACCGTAAAAGCAAGATTTCTAGGACTCTAGAGAATGAAATTTATACATTCTTCCAGAACCCTTAAAAGCTATAAGAATCAGATTTTATTATGTCTAGATAAGTGAAAATGATTCATAATTGGTTTAGTAATTAATTTTAGCATCATAGGGAAAGCTGGTAACAAGAAAGGGTTAAAGATGCAACTTCTAGCACACCGTAAAGCCTTAAATATAATTCCCCTATGCTATCCCATGTGGTTTAATAATGTACTTGAAGGTTATAATTAAGGGTAATAATGATAATGAATCCCTTAGATGCATAAGAAAGTAAGATAATGATTGAGGTTACCTGAATTCTAAGTTGCGTTTTTAAGGAGCTTTCCTAAGGATTTATGATGATGCCTCTTTGATGTTTGAAATGATAAGTCTATATAGTGATTTGATGCTTATTAAGTATTTGATTTCATTGAATGACTTCATGGTTTGCATGTTATAGTTGCTGTTGCAAACAATGAGAATGTTTATGCATCCTGATGATTATGAATTGAGAGTTGTATTATGATATAACATGCAAAGACTTAATGGTGACTTAAACTTATGAGGAAATGATCCTTTGGACCCATCAGACTATAGGTGGTGAAAAGGTGATTCTTGCCCCCTAAACCGTTCTCTCAAAAGGGTAGAGTCAGGATTTTAACTTATCAAAAGGGATAAGTATATGCTAGTGACGACTAGTAAGGTATGAGCTCATAACCTAGATTACTCCAAAAGGGTGGAGTATAGGGTGGCCCAGGAAAATGATGATGAAAGTAACTTTAAGTCACCTAAGGAACTAAGTAATGCACTGTGTAAATATAATGTTCTTCTATGCATAGTATTTATGAAATGATGATGAGGAATATGATGTGGTTGTATGCATAACTATGTTATTATATATGAAAGGAAAAGTTCATTATAAACATGACATGCTAAGTTTATGATGCATTATAAGACGCATGATTAAAATGAAGGACCTCGGTAAAGTATATTTTCGAACTAAATAAATGAATCTTAGCATGCTCACATTTTCATAATAAACCCGAGGTTCCTGGGGACGATGATGATGACACGATGCATATGAGGTGAGTGCCCTACGAGATTCTTTTATAAGTTTCTCATTCCCTCTTTCTTTCTTTCCATCTCGTCTTCAGAAAGTGATGGTGATGTTCATGATTCCCGTTGATGCTCTCACCTGGTAGATGCACGTGATCTTGTGAATAGCTTATTATCCTTGAGGAACGTATCGCTAACCTTGAGCGTGAACTGAATATCTATTCCTATCTCCTGAGTGTTATAAATAGGTGCCGTTAATAGATGTTTTTCCATCCATATATTATTTATGTTTTGTTTGATTGCCTACATCTAGCTTAACTCGTGGTAGGCAAAATATCTATGTGATATGTAATTATGGATGTCATATGATGGAGCCAATATGATGTGTTCTTCATGATATGTCTGTTTGTTTTGTTTTATTCGATTATCATTCACGTTATGCGGCTATGTTTTCAATTATGTTTTTTAAAAAAAATGGCTCGTAATTTCACTAAGTATTTTCAAAGCATGATTAAGGAACTGAACAAAGAGGAAAGTAAGTATTTAATCAGACCTAAGTGTATTGTGATTATTAGGTGTTACAGAAAAAGGGGTTAAGGTTTTGTTGAACAGAATTGTGTCTATAGAGTTTTTGGTTTCTCCAATTGCAAGCAAGGGTGGATGAGAAATGTTAGGAATTGAAAATTGAAATTGAAGTTTTATGTCATTTTTTCAAAAAAATCAGATATTCCACCATACATGCTTATATGCTTGGTTAGTGTAACTCACTCTAACATTTCTTGCCCACACTCTATTTTGTCTTTTGTTATGGTGTGATTTGTTGTGAAAAATCGTTCACCCTCTATCATTTCGCTTTTCGAGATATGTTACATGTACAACATAATTATGATAACAAATATACAATATATCTATAGAGGCAGAAGACTACAAATAAGGAATTGGGTCCAACAAGATTAAAATATTGAAATAAGGAAGAAAAATAATGATGATGTAAGTTTGTCTCTATTGTACATCAAACATTTTTCCTCCACCTTTGGACCAGCAAAGAGTGGTCAGATATCATCCACGGACCATCAGACACAGCATGCTTGTAATCTTCCTTGCTTTGAAACCGAACCATGAAGAAATCCTCATTTAGATCAATCACCTTGACATCACCGTTACTGAGCCAGTTCGTACTGATCCATCTCTCCATGAATTTGAACCCCAATCTTTTCCCCAGAGGCTTTACTATGAGGGTATTTCTCAGGGACGAGACCACTCATCAAATTCCTCTAGAGTTACAGGAACAGCAGACCTAGGGCTCAAAACCTCCACTGATATCTTCTAACTGTTTGGGACTAATGTAATCTTCCGCAATAGCATTTGCAATTTCTGCTAGAGACAGGTCCCTGTTTATACCATCAGCCAGCACCATCTGTTTATACGAGGGTTTACGCACCTTCGATGAGTTACCATCCTTTCCATCATGGTTCTGCCCTTCATCGTTCTCGTCACCCCATATCCATGGTTTCTGAGCAGAATCCTCAGATCTCTTGCTCTCTGTATCCGTGGCCACTTGGAATACTGCCTTCTGCAATATCCACACAATCCCGAACGTGGCCATCCATCTTCACTTTCTTTGTGCTTCGCGAAATGAGGTCTTCCTCTTCCGCCGTGCGCCTCGGAGCTGCGCCGGGGTTATTCGCGCCATAGAGTTGTGCCTTCAAGAAGCCTCGCCATTAGGATTTTCTCTGCTAGGGTTTTCCATCTCATTGGTGCATTTACATAATTACTGAACAGAAACCCCATAAACAATAATTTCCTTTCCTTATACGGTTGCATATTGTACTGTGTATTCATTGCTTATTACAATTTTTTTGGATTTGAAAATGGTACACCGTTAGATTAATTAAGTAAAAAGGGTTTCATTTTTTATTTTAATTGAATTCTCCTCATTCTATTTTTCAAGAAGAATATCCTCATTTTATATCCTTATTCCAATTTTTTTTTGGTGGTGCTTCTTAACTCTTCTTATCAAAGTTCATTTTTTTTTTTCACAAATTTAAAAATTTACTTAACATATGCAACTTTTTTTTAATCATATAAGAACTTTCTAAATCCTTTGAGCTAGTGCGATTCCAGGCTTTCCTATACACTTAACCTTTAACCGTACGATTATTCCGATTCGCTACGCCTTTCTGACCAAGAGATTGATGTTCGAGATGCATTCTATTTTACTTGCATTAAACCCAGAACAATATTTAACAGGGGGCAACCAGCTGTTGTTCCTGCTACTATACACCCATTTTGTATCTTTAACAAACTGCAGGGGTTGATGGCAATTGGCCAAGAGGCCCCAAGACAAAGATGAAGTTGACTTCTAGGAAGCGCAAGAGCTTTAATTGGTTGTAGTTCCTTTTTTAAGGTACATGGTTGAAGTTCACTTAAGCAAAGCCGTAGCTGTTGAAGCCGCTTCTATCCAACTCCAAGTAGCCTAAAAAGCTTGTTGTACTAGTCGTGGTTGTCACACAGTTAATATAATGCTAAATTACCTACTTCATTCTAATATCTAAAAGTGAGGTTAATCCAATATTAATTCTATCATCATTATTATGATTGAAAATGAAGAAATTTAAGTTACTATTATATCCAACAGTAATGAAGGAGATGTCCAATTAACACACACTTTTAAATTGAAATAACATTTTTTATTACCTAATGCTATTTTTTAAGAATGTTGAGACTTGAGAAGCGAACCTTCCCAATAATACAGCCCAACCTCTAATTTGAAATATTTTATTAGCCTATGCTTTTCAATGCATTACAAGCTACCTGTGGAAACAACAGCTGAGGATTGATTGGCCTTGACACAAATGTTTCTACATACTTTAAGAGTACTTCACCTAACAAATGAAAAATATTAAATGTGACAGGGGCTATGACATTTGAAATTACTTTAAAGTAAAAATAGAAATCCTTTTCTTTTCTATATGGGAATATTTTTTTTAACAGTTAAATAGGTGCAAATATTTATTATGTTGTGAAGAGGAGTGATGGAAAGAAAAAATTAAGAGAAAAATAAATAATAAATCTCATGTGTTTTGTCAATAAGATTTTGGGTATTTTAGATAATTGAGTGTTCAAATAATATTGTTGTTTTATAACCTCCTTTCCCAGCCCCAATATCCCTTTTGCTAAACGTTAATGCATTTGTACAAGAAAAGTAAAAAGGTGAATGCATACTGCAAGCAATATTTTCTCAATTGAAATTTGGTAGCTTCGATTCATTGAAGAAATTACAAATTCTCAATGCCATAAAATGAAAAGGTAAAGACAAAAAGAATTATTTTTTACAAGCCCCGGCCAAGAAGTAATCAAAATATGTAGCAATGTAAAATGATGATAAATACCCAGAGAGGTTTGTAAACCAGTTATGGCTAAGAGGATTCTGAGCAGCTTATAGTAAACCGTAAGAGAGGCATTAACTAGGTTGATGAAGCCGCCCCCGACCTTGAAGAAGATGAGTGATTCTTACAATACTGGACGCTGCTCTCATCCATCCTCTCCAACACATAATGCCCCAGAGTCTCACTTGCCTCAGCCAAATTCTCCTTGCACAAGAACTCGTCCCCGCAAACCTTTTCCACTTCTCCGATGAAGTCATGCAGAAAAACATGAGTCTTTGGGTTCCCACCCTTCTTGCTCCTGGCCAGAACACCGGCGGTAAAGATCGCCACATCCGGCCAGGGGCATCAGGCCAATCGCCACGTGGCCCATCCACCAATATGACATCCCAATCAACCTCATACACATGGTTTGGAAGATCATTGAGGCCTAGCTTGCAGTCAGAGAACAACAGATTCTGCACTGGTTTGCACTCGTTTGCTACCTGCTCTTTAGCTGAAGCTATGAGCTCCCTCATCTCACTGCGTTTGGTGGTGTATTGCACGTCGTAGGCATCGATTTCAGGGTGCTTTTCTTCTATGTACGCAGCGTAGTAGCGGTTCTCATTGATGAAGACGGTTCTGCCGTTGTGGTTCAGAGCTTTCCAGAGGAGGGTCTCGTGCGTGAGGCCAAAGATGAGGAAGTTGCATGGAGATGAGCACTTTCGGAGCACGTCAGAGATGGGTTTGAGGTCTGAGTGGGGCATGTGGTAGGTGTCGTTGGATTTTGAGGCATAGTAGAGAAGAGTGTTGATCACGGTGGATGGCAAAGGGGCACTCCCAAACCCAGAAACCGGAGTGGAAGAGGCTATGACTGATGAAGTTGCAGCGGTGATGGAGGTGGATTCTCGGGTGTATATGAGGGTTACAAGGAAAGCGAGGGTGAAGATTGATATGAAAGCTAGAAGCCATAAGCGATTGGAGCTTCCTTGTTTCTGAATGTAAGGGTGGAGGAGGATGAGTTTTGTGTTGTTGTTTGTGTTCTTCATGTTGTTCATTCGTGGAGAGAGAGAGAGATAAGAAACTAAACTCGTAAGTGCTTTAGAATCTCTCTCCTCTTGCTGGAGTAGAGAACACAGGTTCTTAGCACTGAGGGAGAATTGGGGAAGAAGGCTTGATTTTAAAGAAGTGTTGGAAACTTGGGACAGCAAAAGGAGAGAATTGAAGTAGTGTGAAGGGAGGAAAAGAAAAAATATTGAGGGTGACCTTGGATTACAACGACCCTTCTTCAAAGCTCTAGAACTGAAAACAAAGTTAGTGAGAGAGCGAAATAGTTTAATGTGTTATAGTTGAGTATAGTTTTTCTTACCTCCGTCCTGATGTGGTTGGTGTATGCATGTCTTTGCATCAATTAGTTCCTAATATAGATTATTTTTGTCTATGAAGGATGGTTTATGCTGATCCAAAACAGGGTTTGGGAAGAGACAGAAGAGTACCGCAGCGTTGGGGTGGTTGGACCTGAGATGAGAGCGAAGGTAAAGACACACTAGCTGCAGCGACCCAGTAACTAATTACAAGCCAAAAGTCGCTTTTCCTTGTTGATTTGAGATTTTTTTCCTACGCAACCACCCCTTAGAATATTGGTTATTTCTTAAACAAATAGCTACCACTGAAGGAGACTAAGTACCTGCAACGATTCCAATCCTCGTAACACATGTGATCATCGTGTCCGTGGTTTATGAGTAATGGTAATTAGTAATGGATATACTAAGACTACTTCAGAAAGACGATTTGGTTTGCAAGCAGATTTTTCAGCCAACGCACCTCACAAGTCAAAAGATAACGCTGTCAGGCAACACAATTACGTGTACTCTCATGGAGTATTCAGTTAAGCAACTACTTGCGGACTTGATACAACTAATTAATCTCATATTGCCGGGAATGTGAGATTGAATTACAGCAAATGAAAATACCATTAGCAGATAGAGTTATTGAATCGTATAAAATTTTTATGTAAAATATTATTACTCCATCTTGTCCTGAATATCTGGCTCATGTTACGTTTAAATTTGGTCTAATTTATCGGTGATTTTAAAATATCAAGACACTGATAATTTTTTTCTCACTTCTAGTCTTATTATTAGCTATACTAATTAATGAACAGAATATTCTAATATAAATACAGTTATACTTCTAATAAAACGATCATATTGTCCAATTAAATTACCTTTGATTACCTTTGCTGATAAAAAATTACCTTTTATTATTATCAAAATTGTGTGTTAACTTCCTAATTTTTGTGCAAATGTAATTCTTTTTATCATTATTATTATTTGGGTCAGGTGCTAATATAATTCTTGATCAATCTAAAACTGACCTTTTTTTTTTGGGTCCGAATCTAAAAATGAGTTTAAAATGTGCAGAGACATAAATTCGGGTCGATAAAACAGTTGGGCGGGATCGGGCAATAAATTTATTTTTACCAAAATAATTAAGGCCCAAGATGGACATGGGCCAAATTTCAGAAAACTTTCACATACTCATTCAACATGCATATCATAGTTTTGTCTTGTTCTTTTTTTTTTTGTGACTTTTGGATCACTTCATTTTATTTTGTGTCTATTGGAACAATTTTTTTATAACTTCAATCTATGCTCTGATATAAGTTAATTTTAGCTCTGATACAATTATCATTTCTTTTGCTCTGATCCTTGCTCTAAATATATATGTTTATTTGCTCTTGACATACATAAGTGTTATGCTACTATGATACTTATATTGTGCAATGATACATGTTCATATGTTCTGATACATATGTATGCTCTGATATATATGATCACAAAAAGGTGTAAGTGTGCTCTGACACACATATGTTTAGCATTTGGTTTTTATGCTCTTATACACAAGATCATTATCTAGCATATATATTTTAGAAACTCTTCTTTAGTTATCAGTTGCATATTTTGAAAGTATTATTTATACAAAAGCTATACTTATTCTTTGAGAAAGATGAGACTTCTGAAATTTTTTGTGCTCAGTATTGAGTTTTGATACAAGATTAATGTCAAAAGTATTATCATTATAAACTCTGATACCTTAATCAATTAAGTTCAGAAAGTACAAATGACTGATATTCAAGTCATTTTTAGTTTAGAAAATTAAATGCTTTGATATCTTTTTCAACAAACAGCTTCTACTTCTTTGGTCTCTTAAGGTTGTTCTGGATCTACAAAATCAATGAGAAACCTTAAATTAGCCACTTTCTAAAAGACTGTGCATTTAAATGCTTCTTCAAAGAATGCTTAAACTCTAATACAATGTTATCCTAAACTTGGTATAAGATTCTTGTAAGCTCCAATACAAAAATTTTCATTTTCAAAGCTCTTTACAAGATGCCTAACCTCGAAAGCTTTCTAGTATTCTTCAAAAGATTTTCTCAATTTTTTGTCATCATAAAAAGGGGAGATTGTTAGTTCAGAACCTTGAATGACAACAAAGAAAATTTTGATAAAATGTTTTGTAGAATGGACTAATATTTCATTTGAGTTTCATAGAACCACTTTATATATACTAGTTCAAATCAAAAGTATTTTTCACAATGTCATGTTTTGACATGATTATAATCTCATTCAAGAGATTCAGTCCAATGATGTGAAAAATAGTTCTAAGAGTGAACCTATGTATGTTGAATTTGAGAAAGGATTTTTGAGATTAGAAACTAAGTTCACTTTGGAAAATATTCTTCAGAAGCACTCCAATGAAGAAATCTATCTTTTCTTGAGCAAGTTGTGATTACAGTTTCAATCTCGATGAAAAGATTCCTATCAGGCTAGATTAAAGAAATGAAGATCAATATGAAGATTAGAGAATGAAAAAGCGCATCAAAAAGCACATGTCTTCAGAAAACTATGCGCTTTAGAAATTAGGAAAATTCAAATTTCAAATTAAGTCAGGGGGTCGAGAGTGGCATATATTTTTTCACTTGGTCAACTATCCCATCTTCTAAAGAAAAAGTTCAGAACCACACAGAAAGTAAAAAGTAGTTTCTAAGCTTCACTCAAAAACCTTATTTGACAATAGTCTCTAACTACAAAAAGATAGCTCTAACACAGCTGAGCTAGTCTTCTAGAGCATTCCATATGACACAAAAAGAGATCTACACATGTCAAGGGGAATCAAAATCAAGAGGCAATGGTAATAATTTGAAGATCAAGTATAAAGGATGTCATATGCTTACAACTTATCTTTGTACAGAATGTTAAAACACAAATCTCTCTTCTTCTATAGAAAATCTTTTTCTAAGTTCTTATTAGATAACATCTTCTTAGAAAAAATTGTTAGAAAGAAGTCATTCAAGTTTTCAGGTTATACATTATTTCATTCTTAGAAAAACTTGAGTGTTCATTTGTTGAAGAGAACCAACCTTAAACAAAATCATTGTACTTTGATCCGTTAGTGATCATTGTGAATTTAGCTTGAAGAGACCAGTCAAACACTACTTGGAAGTGACAATAAATTGGAACTACTAGTCATAGGAATAGCTTGAGAAGGCTATACAAAGACTATTGTTCTTTCTCAAGGTTGAGAAATGGATTTAGTGAAACTCAACATGTTGTTGAGAACGGATGTAGGTAGGATAAGTTGAACGAGTATAAAAATCATTATGTGGTATCTCTCTATCTCTTCTTACTTCTTTTATATTTTGCTTTTAAGATTTACTGAATATATATTTATGAAAAAAAAATTAAACAGTTCTGAATTTTCACTTAGTTTAGAAAGTAACTTTCTAAACCTTACTAACAAAGATTTTTCTACCTTCAAGTATAAAATTGATAGACTTTGTTTTAGTTTTTCAAATTAAAAAAGAAAGTTAAAGCACGATTCAACCCTCATTCTCATGGTATTTTCAACCTACACTATTGACACCAAAAATGTTATGTCTAAATTATATTTTTTATTTATTTTTTCCTTGCATTTTCTTTTGTTATCATCTCATTATGTCAGATTATTTTGATTTTCTTTTCCACAAATTTCTTTTGATATAACTAATGTCTAAATCATAGAAATATAGTGAGGGCAACTTAAATATTGGTATTTCTCATTTTTCACTTTAAGTGGTTTTGAAAAACTACTTTACGAGGACAAGTGATGAATCAACTACCTATGTTAATAGTGGTTAGTTGGGACACCTATCTTTGTTTTTTTTTTTTTTTGTTCTCATGTCATATGTATGTTTATCACACCACATTTAAAAAGACACATTTTACAAAAATAGAAAAATTAGAGGTGATATGATTTGAGTAAATAATGGAACATTAATAATGGGAATTAGAGAGTTCTTACATAGGAGGCTTGTTTGTGTGACATGACCCAATTTGTCGTACTGTACTACTACTAGAAAATTGTCGCATACCGATGGGTTCGTACCCATTGGTAGTTATCGACGTATTTTCTACGAGTTGTCGCATTTGGCATTATAAGTTGATTATTAATTTGTAGGTATAACTTTAGGAAATGATGACGCCACTACGCTCTACATAGCGCGCATAGTTTCCGATGGGTGTATTGAGGGCTATTTAATTTTTTTTTAAGTTTATTTTTACTAAAAGTTATCGATATATATATTGAAGTATTTTATTTAATTTATTTTTGATTTTTTTGTCATTAAATTACTGACGGTTATTTTATTTTATTTTTATTAAAAGTTACCGACAAATATATCGACGAGTATTTTATTTAATTTATTTTTTTATTTTTATCATTTAGTTACCAACGGTGTACCGATGGTTATTTTATTTTATTTTTATTAAAATTTATGAAGGGTTTTTGAAAATTTCGTACATTGATGCACAACTCTTGGGCTTCCCACATACCCGTTGGAACCCGTGTACTTTTAAAACGAAATACATTCTTCTTTCCCATTTTGCTTTGCACTTTCTTTCTCTTCACACATTCTCTCTATTCCCTCCCCACCATTCACCTTCTTTGCCACCATGCGCCTCACTAGAGCTCCGTTCAGCGATGGAGACCACTATTGTGATCTAGGAGCTTTGGTGAGCATTTTAATCGTTTTAGTTTTTTGAGTTGGTTAAGTTTTTCCATTCATTTATGGGTGTCCCTAGTGTTGTGCTTTATTGAATTTAGAGTAATTATTATTGATTTTGTTAATATAGGAGTTGTGTCTAAGAGTGGCAGCTTTATGTAATAAAACTCTGATTGACCAGCCAGTTTGAATTAAAACCCGTGAACCTAATCACTAAACCGAGCCGAGTTACTCATTGGACTAGGTACTATTGGAGCAGGTGAGAACCCGTGACTTGTAGCCTTTAATGGAAACCTGACCTGTCCTTTAAGAAATATGCCCGGGTTATGCTTAAATTTTTTTTTTTTACACGAAATGATGTCGTTTTGTCTTTTTTTTTTTCGAAATCCTAAAACTAAATGTCCTAAATCCTAATCTAAAATCCCAGATTTCCTAGTGCCTGTGTGCTACAAGAGGACCTCCCAAAATCCCTAAGTCTCGCCACGCGCCGCGCGCCCCCCACCCGTTCCCGAGTCCCATGCCATCCCAGACACCAAGAAGGACTGCGTTGCCGTGCGCGCCTCCCTTACCGCCTCTACACCTCGCATCGCCCTCGTTTGTCGCCATCGCACCTCACCGCAGAGTGCCTTTAGCCCTCATCCCCTCCTGATGTTCGCTTTCCCTCACCGCGCCGCCTTTGGACTTTGAAGGGTAACTGGGTAAGTACCAACTACCAAGTTCTGTTAGTTTTTTTTTTTGTAGAGTATAATTAGTTTAAATTTCATTAAAGATCTTCAAAAGCAAAAGATCATACTTGATTTTACAATACGTTCTATACTAAGATTTACAAGAATATTATTTCTAATACTTTAAATTTCATTAAAATTTTTGTAGAGTATTGTTCTATGATACTTTACAAGAATATTGATGATGATGATAATGATTATGAGGGTGAAGTAACATATCCAATGAAAATGTGAACCAAAATGAAGGCATTATTGGCCAAGCTTCAGAATTTAGTAGCTGATGAAGAAAGAGACATTGCATATGACACCCGCTTGCCTTGGCAATGATCATATTGTTATCAAATTATGTGTTGTTAATTTGTTGTGACTTATGAGTTTAGGATTTTATGTCTTTATGGTGTGGAACTTTGTTTATGACTTGTGTTGTTATGTTTATGTATGAGTTTATGACTTTATGGTGTGAAACTTTGTTTGCATTGTGGACAATATTTAAGAATTTATGCTATTTTTCTAGTTTTTGGTATATTTTTATATATATTGTAATGTTTTCTTATAATTTTATATATTTTTTTAATAAATGGTTCAACCAGTTTCAACCATGTACCCATTGGTTTAACCAATAACCTTGTGCCTTGACTTAGGAGTATCTGATTTAGTCTAATAACTATGGTGGGAGTGACTTATCGAGATTTAGCGGTTTTCCATTCTACTTCCTTATTTTATTTTATGTTTTCTATGTATATAAGTGTGTTTAGTTAAATTTTTCATATTGGATTTTCAAGATTGGATTTGGTTGAACGCAAAGAGCTTTCACATTCTGTGTTTTACTTGATAAAGGTTAGTAACTAATTCCTTGTTATTTATATGGTTTAATTTGTATGTAGGATAGAAACTTATATTTTTAGGATAGAGTTGTAGGAAATGAGGATTGCATGACTGGAGGGAAGGCTGAGAGGTCCTTTTTCGACTTATTTGTATTGTTTGCTGGGATTTTTTGTGTTTGGAAGATTATAGGAAGCATGTTGTGGAGTTATAAGGGGATGCATAATAGAACATTTTTTAGGATTATGTGAATTGTATGTAATTATTAAGATGATTGTCTCACTATATCTATTTTGTTGTTGATCTTTATAATAATATCTATTATCGTTGAATTGACTAAAATGTATGATGATGGAAGTTCTAATTTAAAGGAGATGTTCGAAATTTTGTTAAATTTTTTTTAGGGATAAAAGATCAAAGTAATTGGATTAAAAAAAACTCAATGACCAATTGAATGTGTTTAAAAGTAATAATATGAATGTGTTCAAAAGTAATAATAAAAATAATACTTAAAAATCAATTGAATGTGTTTTAAAGACCAATTAAAAGAAATATCTGATGATGAAGCTCCTAATTAAGGAGATGCTGTCAAAATTTTGTTAGAATTTTCACTGAGGAAATAAGATTAAAAAATTATTAAAAGTAACTATTTTAAAAAAAAAAAATAATTTAAATATATTTGAAAGTAAATAATTTGACGTTATTAAAATATTGTACGTCTATGGTTGCACTGAAATATATGGCTAGAAGAAATGTACATGGCATTCTTGTTTAAGGCATGAATATTTATTATTTTTAAATATAAAGGGTGCTCCTATTTAAGTTAAGTGTATAATCAGATTGCTTAAGAAATAGATTATTCAAGATATAATGAAAACACTACCCAAGATTGTGAAGTTGGGGATGATAACACTTGAGACCTACAATACTGAGAATCATGTACATTTCTTAAAGTTGCACCTTAAATAAATATACATGATCTCAGGTGGTGTAGGCCTTTCAATGTTATCATTGTCAACTTCAAAATCTTTGATAGTGTCTTCATTACATTTTCAATAATCTATTTCTTGAAACATTCTATTATACATTCTTATAAATCCTCTATATTTAAAAAATAACAAATATTTATGTCTCAAGAACCCTCAAATTGTTTGTATACATGAATATTTGTTATTTTAAATATAAAGAGTGCTCCTATTTTAAAGTTATATGTATAATAATTGCTTTAAATAGATTATTCAAGATATAATGAAAACACTACCCAAGATTGTGAAGTTGGCAATGATGACACTGAGACCTATACTTTAAATCATGTACATTTCTTGAAAGTTGCACCTTAAATAAATATACATGATTCTAAGTGGTAGCTTTTCAATGTCATCATTGTCAACTTCAAAATCTTTGTAGTGTCTTCATTACATTTTCAATAATCTATTTCTTAAAACATTTCTATTATACATTCTAACTTTAAAATAGGAGCCTCCTTATATTTAAAAAATAACAAATATTTATGTCTCAAACAAGAACGCTCTGTAAATTTCTTTGTCTATAGTTGCACTAAAGTATAGAAAAGAAGCTCCTAATTTAAATGCGAAATTTTATAAGAAATTTTGTTAATGAAATAAGATTAAAAGTACTTGTACTAAAAATTTAAATAGCAATTGAATTTGTATTTAAAAGTAATAATTTGACGTCTTTAAAAAATTGTAGAGTCTAAGGTTTATCATAAGCACAATATTACCTTCAAACTAGTCATGGATGTACGATAGATTGCATCCTAATAGAGGAAGGATTAAACTAGAATTTTATAGTGGTGTTGAAGAATTTATAGAGTAGAATGTCAAATACAATAGTTCATTAATGAGGCAAAAGTATGTAATAAGTGCAAATGTAGGAAGTATTTAGATGATGATACGATAAGTGTTCATTTGTACAAGTGGGGATTTATGCCTAACTATTGGGTTTGGACTAAGTATGGGGAGGTAGTTAATGCATGTCAAGTGGGTATGTTTCAGAACTGAAAGTAGTTATGGTGGAATCCATGTAGATCAACACAACATGGGTAATGTACTATGGGAGGTAACCGTATTAGACATCAAAGAGAGTTTTTGATGTCACTAGCCCTGAATTGGCTCGTTATTCACCTTCAGCTTCAAGGAAGAGCCCAACCAAGACGCCGCTAGGATTTATAGCCTCCTAGAGGCAGCCAAACAACCTTTATGGGAGGATTGTGTGCACTCCGAGTTGTCATTAGAGTTTGGATATTGAGTATTAAGTCAAAAGGGAACTAAAGCCAAAGTTATTTTGATTAGTGGGCTACACTGATAAGTGAGCTAAGTCTGAATCTCGATGTAATTCCAAAAGATTTTTATCAAGATAAAACATTAGTTTCTAAACTTGGGTTAAAGGAAATAAAGATTGATTGTTTCTCTAAAAGGTTGCATGTTTTATTATAAAGATGATATTTCGTTAATGAGTGTAAGTTTTGTCAAGAGCCTAGGTTTAAACCCAAGAGACATGGAAGTGAGAGGTATAGGATGTCCCTCAGAAAGAATGCACTATCTGCCCTTAATCCCTAGACTCAGAGACTCTATGCATCAATGAGTCTCAACTTCTCATATGAGGTGGCACCAAAAATCAGAGGGGTGATGGTATCATGACGCATTCATCGCATGGTGAAGCATGGAAGCATTTCAATCAACAATATCCTAATTTTGCCTTTGACCTTGAACATGTTAGATTGGACTCTTTTCAGATGGATTTACTCTAGATATCTAATTTAGCAAACCCTATTCCTATTGGCTTGTAGTCGTTACAACCTACAATCTCCCTCCTTAAATGTGCATGAAAGATCGTTACCCGTTCTTAAAATATAATCCCTGGCTTCGATAATCCAAAAGCTAAGATTGATATGTATCTTCAACCCCTAATTGATGAATTGAATGAGTTGTGGTACCAATGTGTTCTTACTTACAACATTTCAACAAAGCAGAATTTTATGATGAGGGCTACATTAATGTGGACCATCAATGACTTTCTAGCTTATAGAATGCTATCTGTAGATGACTCAAAACAAAATTAGCATGTCCAATTTACATGGAGGATACTAAGGCATTCACCTTGAAAAGGAGAGCTCTTTGAGAAACCCACAACTGAAAAGGTACAACGCAAGTAGAGTTAGGAGAGGTCTGGGTAGATCCTCATTCCAATGCCACTTATGTAAGTTTCAATTTAGACATCTTTATACTTAATTTTTATTACTTTTTTCATTTATGTCATAATTATTACTTACAATGTGTTTTATCTCTTTTCTTTTGTAGCGCGAGTTCATAAAACTGGAGGAGAAACATAGACCATTAGACCCCATGTAGTGGCGTTGGGCCTGATGTTGATGTCTTCTTCCTCCAAACAATGAGGATGTCTCAGGCCCAGGTGGTCGCGCCTATACAAGGGTCGCATATCTGTAGGATAGGGTACTACCTTGAAGGAGATCCCCATCCTCTGCACCGGTTTGCCACTAGGGATGACGCCTAAGGAAGTGTATGCATGCCCAACCAATAGCCTGGACAGGAGGCATAGCTCACTATCAACAAGCCGAGAGGAGCTGGAGCAGGAGCTCAGGGAATTCGACAGCTGCAGCTGTCCATGGAGCAGCGCAACAAGAGAGGGCCAAGAAGAAAGATTAAGTTAAGAAGATGCAAGGAGATCACCACTGATGTTATGACCTTCTTCAAGGACATGTAGGTTTCAGGATCCTCTGGCTTTGGTAAAATGCTTCCCCAGATGCCTCTCCCTTCCATTTCTAAGGCCTCTTCACCCTTCTGTAGTGCAAACGACTCCGCTGGTCCAATGATAATGATGGCACCAATGACACGACGAATCTAGAACTTTAGCTAGATTTTTATTTTTGATATTTTATTCATTTATCACACTTTGTATATATTTTTTTTATATTTTATTCATTTTTTATATTTTATTTACGATACTTTGTTTAGTTATTGTATCAGTTGTTTATTTTACAATTATTTTATTATTTCTTCACTTGACATCACTTTAATTGGTAATTGAATTATTATATGAAGAATAATTAAATACGATCCATAGTTTATATAGGTAAGCTATAAAATCGCAAAGTCATCAACCCAAAAAAAATTTATTAAAATTTTACCACCCTCGGTAACTAATTATAGTTTAAAATTAAATAATTTAAAAAAATACCTTAACCATAAGTAATTATTAATAAAAAATTATTATTATTTTTAATAGTCCGTTTGTAATATTAACAATACCCATCGATAATGTTAATTATTTGACGCCATCCGTGATGCTTTTAATCTAATTGTATTTGACTAATTTTCATTTTTAATACCTATCGATACAACCATCGAAAATTACCGATGGTATAGTAACCGATTGGTAAATCTTGAGGATAATTAGTTCCCATCGTAATCCTTTATTTTCCATGCTTTTCTGTAGTGTACATAGTAAAATAATCGATAATAATCAATTATCCAGTTATCTTGTAACCATAAAGCTATAACGTTCATTGTCTAAATTCAGAAGAAAATAAATATATGAAAATTACTTGATAATTAAAATAATGCATATGTTCAAGGATCTTGCTTGCACATTACTAGAGCACTCTAAAACTCTATCATAAGCATAAATACTAGATTTCATTGCAAAGTGAAGCTCACCAGGAAAGTCCTTTAGAAGATCTCCTGGGACGGGTTTAATGGCGTTTATACTAACAATCAGGTTTTAAAGCGGAAGGGGAGAGATGATTCATCAAACTGATGAACAAATCATCACTCACAACTCACATGGAATAACAAGAAATTTCATACAACTATGCAACATACACAAGCATATTTACACATTGAATAATTGAGTGCATGGTAACTTTAAATTCTTAAATAATCATGTTCATATGAAATTAGGAGTAAATAGAGTTCGTATAAAAATCATAAGATTCTTGTCTTATGGTTCTTATTATATCACAATATGCAAGCCCATTCTATCATATCATGAATGACATGTAAGAATCATCTTAACGATGCCCATAGTCAACATAAATTGTAATCGTAAAGTGGGAGATTGTCCATAACTACAATTTGATACTAGGATTAATGATCTAAGTATGTTAACCCTCAGCCCTCATTTCTCACTAATTCCTATTCTTGAAGTACATTATATATATAAAAATTAACACAAAACAATTTGATCATGAAAATGAATTAAATAAATTTCTAATTTCAATTTCATAAATTTCTAGTAATCATAAACTAAAAAAAACATGAGTCTTATGCCCCAAATATTTATAAAACGTGTTCCAAAGTTAAAAATATTACAAATAGGTACAAACTGACATGCATACATTAAATATGGTCTCATGTAATTTATTAGAAAATAAGTTTTCATGATAATAAATCAATATGTTGACTACTTGGGGTTTTATAACCATAATATCATATTCATAATTTCTGTATTTTAAAAATAGCTTCAATGACCAAAAATATGACCATGAGCAATAACTCTCATCCAATCGTTGTTGGGAATGTTTGGCTAGTGGCTACATGATCCTAGGAGCTAGGAATGATGTTTCCAACTACCATAGAATCATAAACCATGGGTTAGACACAAACTTCAAAATGGAATAGCAACAAAAAACCATAACACAATAGCTCAAAGATTAGCCAAACTCATAAACCATACAAAAATAGGGGTGAAAGCACTCACTATATAAGAGATTAATTGTAGAATTGAGACAAATCATGTCTCTCAGAGAACAAACTATGGTTCATGCAAAAGTGTTTGGACGTGTTATAATGTGCTTATTTATATTGGGGGTCCAAATATGACCCCATGTTGCAATTTCTCATGTTTGCAGCCTACAAGATGCGCTTTAGTGCACAAGAATACATGGGAGTGTCTCTTTTAGCACATCCTAGATCTTTTTTGTTCTTTCATTTTGACATACATAATGTGACTTAATTACTCGTAACTTCAAATATGGTTGAAATTTGACCTCAAGTCTTCAAATAATGCTTGTAGAAAATGGAATTAGTTTTCTAATGTCATGAGAGTCATATCAATTGGGTATTGCAGTTTTATATATATCAAAATACTTGACAAAGGTCATGTTTGATAGTATGAGAGTAAAGTTGTATTTCAAAACTTACATTTCGATTTTTACTAGCATATTTGAGAACTAAGAGCTGATCCCTAAATCATTGGAGGTTTTTCTAACCCCTTTACTCATGATATTACATTGCATGAATCTATTATTTGTAGATCTAATTATTTGCATTAGAGAAAACTTGCAAGAACCTGGAAAAGGCTATGGAAGAAAGGAAATCATTTAGGCTTTGAAATCAAACAACAGCCAGTGTTAGGGTTTAGGTCCAATAGAGGAAGATGCAACTAAAGGCTAAGTGAGAACACCATACCATCAGGCTAGACATCACATCCTAACCCAAAATCTTAAAACAATAAGTCATGGTTCTTCCCATATTATATGCTACTTACTTAATCAATTCTCAACCAATATAATACTTCACATCTCACAATTAACTTTACAACGGACACTACATAGCAATGTTCTTAATGAATGGTTATCTTCAAGTTGATTAGTGTGTTATGAGACCAAGTCTTTAGTTCATATTCTGGATAGCATTATTGTAATGTATTAGTATTATACCTAGGTCCTAACTATCTAAAGAATTGTGCAATTATTTGTTCCTTTAACTTATTGCAATTATGGATATATTAGACCTTGCTATTTTATAAAATGAATAGTACAGGAAAAAAGGGAATAAGACTGCCGAAATTAAATTTATAGAGCCTATGTAACTAGGCTTTTTGCTTTTCATATGATCTTTCCGAAAAAATATTATTAAAATATGGTCATTGGGGAAAAATTACTGGGTTATGGGATATTA